>LPNX010013247.1:73794-207216 GCA_001517045.1 Pseudotsuga menziesii | reverse complement strand
TGTGCACTTACCTTTTGAAACAAAAGACTTCCCTGGGTTGACAATGAATTTTGTAAACTCTGTATGTTGATAACAATCTATCTGCATTTAGGGTGCTCGACATGTCTAACCTGTGATGTACCTAATTTCACAACCCTGGGCGGCAGCGTCATAGCAGACCTGAGGCCACCACACTGGAATCTTTGTACAATGTCCTCTAAAGGCTCCATCTCGGACAGAGACCACTCGGTGCAATACTCTGAACTAGTAATGGCTGCAAAATTGGGGAAAACTAGCACTCTGTAACTAGGTTATCTCTTCACAGGGAAAACTCTTCAAATTTCTCTGTAACTGTCAGAATTCACAACAATAACCCTTTTGTCTGAATGATCTTTGAATTTATAACGAAGGTGATAATCTCTGCAGCAATGGTCATCTAGGCTAGAACCATCGGTGGTATTAATTGCATGGACAAGACAATACCCATCATTTCGATCTTCATTAATTGATGAAATTCGATCAAATTTCCCTCGAAACTTGTGTGCAGGAACCGGTCTCATCGAAGATTTACCAAATCTGGAAAAATCATTATACTGTTGCCAAATCGTATACCGGTCATTTTTTCCATTAACTGCTTGTCAGAAGGTGAAGTGACTGGCCCTCTGTCTCTTTTCAAAATGGTCTACGTGGCATGGGGATCATTGCATTGCTGTGATTTCACACCAGATCGTCTCAAACCAAAGTGTCGGCAAGAACTCCGCAAGCGTCCTATACCTTGCGCAACATAACTTTTCTGATGCGATTCCTCATACTTGAATTTTTTTTTTCTGTGTAGACTCATTCTCAGTGCAATGCCTCCTTTCAACTACACTAGACATCTACACTTCTTAAACTGTCTATCATTGCTGGACATGTGATGGTTCCTCTGCGTAACTCGGTCTCAGTGTACCAGTTCCTTGGAACTATGTCTAACGTGTGAATGAATAGGTGAACCCATTCATCCTCTAGAATTTCTGACCAATTCTATTCACAAATCGGAATATGTGATCTGGGGTCACTTTCTCCTATATATTTCTACTGTAAGGGTTCCTTGTCATTAGAGAACCTGATTTCCATCAATCTCTTAAAGTCATCCCATGATGTGATATGTTCTTTATGTGCATGCCACCATCTTGTAGGTGTGGCTTTTACTGCAAGGTCAATAGTTGTCATCCTCTGCTCCTGAGGAATTTCCTGCTCAAACTGTTGTAAGAAGTCGTTGACATATGCTAAGCCATGAAATGACGAAATATCAATAATGTTTGCAACAATCCATCGTAGTGACTTAGTCGTAAATGAACATCTGCACGCTGAGACTTCGTAAAGTCTATCCTGCCAGTTTTCTAAACGAACCTCTGAATCTGATGCGCATGAGTTGTCACATCTCCAACTGATGTTTCCTTCTGTGGTCGGATTGATGTAATCACTCTGATTAGCTATCATCTGATAGAGGCTTTCCATGTTGCGTGCCTCTTCCTCTGCTCGGATAGGTTCAATATACCTGGGACCCTGAAAAGGATCCAACGATACGATGACCTGGATCTGACTATCCTCAAAGGTCATTTGTCTTTTCTTTAAATCAATAACAACCATGTTATCAATTTCCCAATCAATACCTAGTAGAGCTGGATATGGTCTACTATAGCCAATGATCTCTATAACTTCAAAGTCTGCAAAGTTGCAGACTCCGTCGATATCAACTGGTACCTACAGTAATCGACCCAGTGGTGATACCCGCTGCTGATTAGCTAGTCGCAGATGGATAGGTGATCTGGCTAACTTAGGGCTACCCATCTGTTCCCATGTCTGCATAGTCAAAACATTTACCTCTGATCCTAAGTCTAGGATTACCTCATCCATTTCAAATTCTCCAACTTGTGCTATGGGTCTCATCTGTCTTCCTGTTCTGCTATGGCCCATAATATTATGAACAGCACGCTGTGCACTACTCACGGAAGAAGACGACTGACACTGATTTATGATGCGCTGAAGTTCTCCAATAGCTTTCTCATTTATAATGAGTTTCAAGCAACTCCGCAAGAAGGATTGTACACTTCCTGTCGACTCATCCTCTTCGCATCTTCCCGATGTGGTAGCCTGCGATGTCTGCATAGGACTAACGCCACAATGTGTTTGCTGCTGCGGTACACCCCTGCATGGAAGTACCTGCGATCCTGATGATGTAGGGTCATCAAAGAAAGGTTTAGCTTCCTGGAATGTTTCTTTGTTCTTCTGTAAGTTGAGTGGTGTTAATTTAGTAGTGGCTTTGCCCACCCACTCCAGACCTGTGTTCTTTTTTGCATCCTGTGATGTCAGACTAGTAGAAGCACCACTGCGAGTCACAATGTTGACTCTTGGTTCTGGCTCTTTCTGCTCAATAGCGATAAGCTGTATGTTTTGGTCTGCTGCTGGCTTAGGGTCTCTAATCTTGGCTATCAAGGTCGAACACTCTTTTATAGTGTGATCATAGGACTTGCAATAGTTACATGTCTTAGTAGGGTTCTAACAATCCCTAGCATAATGTCCTACAATTCCACAATTGTAACAAGTAATAGGTCCATGGCCACGGCCAAAGCCTTCTCCATGGCCAAAGCCTCCTCCATGGCCAAAGCCTTCTCCATGGCCTCGTCCTCTGAATCCTCCTCCATGGCCATCACGAGCCGGTTCATGCCGTGGTTTTGCTGCTGGACCAGATGTTTCTGACTGGACTCTATACAAGTCATGATTTCTCTAGACCATGAGATCATAACCTTTGCAATTATGTTCATCATGACCTACTGACTTGCAGAAGTTACAATATAAGTTATTAGGGGTCTGTACATACTTCTGAAGTAAAGGGAATTCCGGTGGTCGATGTCCTCTTGTTCTACAGAGTTCACACCATGGCCCTTGACTCTGTAATAAGGGTTTAGGAGCCCCACTTGCTAAATACTCAACAAATACTAGACAGTTATCCTTAGTATGGCCCTGTCCTTTACACTTGGTACACCATAGCTCTTGTGCAATCTCTTTCCCTTTCTTAATCTCATGCATCTGTAATGTGAGATTAGCTAACTGGTTTTGCAGGTTTGTCATACATGTACTAGTCTAAGCTATAGGTGAGGCCTCTAGTTTCATTTCCATTTCTAATGCTTCATACTGCGTACGGAGTCTCTGTTGCATTAATGGAAGACTGATGTGAGGGAGCAGTGCTGTGATGAACCATTCCTTATGCTGCTCCGGTGCAAACTCAAAGCTGAATTGGTCTATGAGGGCTTTGAATTTCTTATCAAAGTCCCATACTGACTCTGTAGATACCTGTTTGATGTCATTAAGCTCTGTAATGCATTGTGAATTGGACTTAGGTTTCTTAAATTCTTGAATCATTGCGGTCTTGACCTGTACAAGTGTTCTGGCCGGTGCTGTTGTATACTTCATATACCATGTTAAGGCTATGTCTCTAAGTGTAGTGACCAACTGGACAAGTTTAATATGATCATCCTGAATCCCTTTAATGGTCCATACGGCTTCACATAAGAACCAATGCTGTTTTGGGTCTTCTACCCTTGTACCCTTGAAGGTAGGTAACTTCATGTCATCCCCCATTCTGTTTCTACGTGGTGGATTCTGGTTTGCTGTATTACTACCACTCGGCGGTATAGGTGTAGGTGATGTAGCGGTAGTATATACTGTATGTGAACTACTATATGTAGTTCCTGCGGGATTATTCTGAGTCCCGGTTGCTTTCTGTGGGGTATAAGGGTGGTAAGGGATACCCTCTACTGTTGTCTCTATATTACTTGGACTCTGTTCTCTAGTAGTGTTTGAACTATTTTCAAAGAAATAAGATCTGAAATCTACTTTATATTTCTTACCACTACGTGTACATCCAATTTCATCAAAGTCACTCTCAAACGCTTATGACATTACACTTATTTACTTATTCATCTGAGACTATATCCATTACTCATTTTTCATTTAATAACATCTTAATGGAAAAGTTTAAAGAGTTAGGTACTTACCGTGATATCCTTTGAAGAAGTACCTCTCTGCTTCACTGAAGCTCTTTCTTTGATCGACTGCAAACTCTGTAACGAAGCCTTCCAGCAAACTCGCAAGCCAGAAGTCCACTGCCCGCGAAGTGGGATTATCAACTCCTTTTACGGTCTGAATTAGCTCCGGTGTCCAGACAATGTTTCTTTTCTTCTTGAATATACTCCTATCTGTCAACTTTGATAACTAGTCGTACAACTCATTTCCATAGGTCGCAAAAAATATCGTATGTATATCAGTGAAGATATGCTTTTGTAACCAGTCCTCTATACTCAGTCTAGGACTCTTGTTTTCTTTTTCAGCAAATTATTTCTCCTGAGACTCAACCCAGTGGTTAAGTTCTTCTTTAGTAGGATGCCAACAGATCATTATCTCGTCAGTTTGTTTAAAACCGGCAACAGAACCATTTGTTGGTCTCTCTGGGCAAACCCGGGTTTCCTTTAATGTACCAAAAAAAACCCTAGCTCACTGGCCCTTTCGGCGACAGACCGCAGAACGGTCTGAAGTCTCACCCGAAGTGATCTTAGATGGGTTGGATGAAGACTCAAGTGTCCTCATTCAGGTTCTGTTGCATCCTGGTGGTCGCACGACTCTTCTCAGTCAACAGATTATCTCTGCAATGGTGACCTTTCTTAATTGCTGGTCTTGGGAGGGAGTGATCTCTTATTGCATCGCCGATGCTAGCGCGATGTGCAAACTATCTCCTCTGCTTGACTCTTAACCTACGATATCTCACACCGTGGTTCCTCTGCCAGTGTGATATCACCTTTCTATACTGTGATATCCTTTATGGTAGGGCTTCAATATGACTCTCACGGTCCAAAGGCTTCCTTTCTTAGTATAATAGTTAAGCTAAACAGCCTCACTTAGACTCCTACAGTCTAATATACTTAACAACAACTATGCTCAACTTGCTGAAATAATATGCAGAAATCACTTAACACTTTAACTGCAACTATCATGCATCAAGTATTGAGAACTCGTATACAGAAAACTTAACAGATTCAACTCATAGTGAATCTTCCACGCTACTGTAACTAAAGATAGCATACATTCACTCATTCATTAACTGGTAGTTAAGTTCATGTACTAAATAACATATAATAGATAAATAAAGCATAGTCACATGAATAGTCGCACAACACACTGATTTTACGTGGTTCACCTCCAGGGGGAAGCTACATCCACAAGAAATGGTTTTTATATTATATCTTGAGAGACTAAACACAGTTCCACTGCAACCTGATGTACAGCTTAAGATCTTTTGGGAAACTCCACGCACGCCGCCAGGAGCCCTTCTCTCTTAGATCTCTTGTCTTATATTGCCTTCTCTTACAATATACTCTTCTTCTCTCTCTCTCTCTCTCTTTCTCAATCCCTGTGGATTGTTCAATCCATGTGGATTGTTACATACATACTCAAGGAGTTGCCTACTGGTTATAGTCAGATAATACAGATGGAATTACAGAACCATAGCTCGATTCTTACAATACTGAGACACTAGAGACACTTAGCTAGCTAAATGACCCAAAAGGCTAATTTTCTAACTGCTTAAACAGCTATCAAATGTCTAACCTTTTATAATACAAAATACATCCTTATATAGGTGGCTCGAAGGTATCGCCATTACAACACTGTGGGCCTGTCCCAACAGTAACCCCAAAAACCCTAACTGTGAAATTCAGCCTATCTGTACTTGAACTGCCGCTTTCCATCACACCACAACTTTCTGCAGTCTTCCACGCTTCCCGGTACTGATCGTGGGTATGGGCGTCGCTTCCTCGGTCACTCTGCTTCTGTCCTTCGTCTTCAATGCCTCGGCTCGTTGCTCCTTTTCCTTTATGAGGGTAGCTGAGCCCTCCTGTCTTCGCCACTGCCTTAAGTGCAGTGGTTGAGCTCTCTCTTCTTGGCCACTTAGGTACTGTTCTTCTTTGACTTCCCTGTCTCGATGTAGCAGCTTTTCCTGTATCTGTGGGACCCTGCTCCAATAGTCATGCTAAGCAGTCCATTCACAATGAGGTTCAACATGCTACCAATATGGTAGCCCTAGCTCAACCCAACTCGACACCACCAAGGTTTCCACCCATGGTCCTCCAAAACTCATTGCTAGTCCAAGGACTAGTAGCAACTACGATCACTCCCCAGCCCCATCCCAACACCCTAGGGGCACTTCTGATAGCGAAAACAGGTGTTCACCACTTGCTAGCCATGAAAATTGAAGAGTTCAATTTACAGACCAGATGAAATCAGTATGAAACTAACACCAAACCCTCTGACACATCAATGACATATATGTCCAAAACAGCCAATGCATCTCTTCATCTACCCCCTTTTGCTCTGTGCCCCTCCCCATACGGTGGGTTGCCAATAATGTGACAGCTAGAGCTGCTGTAAGCTATAGCATTGTGGATGATTTGGCCCAAACGCCTATGACCATGTCTACTCTTGAGGTACTCAAAACTTGCCCAACATGGCGGAAATCCTTACTAGCCTCCCTTGGCATTGTAGACCCCTCCGACTCCAAGTTAATCACATTCGACACAGAGAATGGAGGACCACAATTGCCATCAACCATTCCTTCCAAATCTTGGTATCCATTTGGAATCTGGTTGTGCATCGATGCATAGTGGACGAGGGGGCATCCACGTGCATTATGTCTACCTTAGTCTAGCAAAATCTTGGATCCCCAATTCTACAACCATCATCTACTACTATGTGGACTTATGATGGACATCCCACTAAAGCCCAAGGAATCCTCCCTCATATTCCCATCACATTGGCAAGGAAAACAATATTGATTGACATAAAGGTTGTCAATGCTCAGTTGGACTATGAACTTCTCCTCGGAAGAAGTTATATGTACACCATGAGAGCCATAGCATCAAATATTTTTCACCTCATGATGTTCCCTCACTAAGGGAAAATCATGACGGTTGACCAACTGACTTATCACGATCTGCAAGGGATAACTGCACCCACTAATGTTATCCCTACGATCAACACCATTGATTTGCAAGGGCTAACTACACCAGCCAATGTTATCCCTGTGGTCAACACCATGGTTGACAACATACCAGCCTCCCCATTATTGCATGTGGGCCCTGGGTTTTTTTTTTATTCCACCATGACGGATTCTTTCCCCTTAGTGTCACCACCACTGACACCAAATTACACTACAGATTTGTGGATGCTTTCATCTAGCATTGCTACACCTAAACACCCACTGCAGCTGCAGCCCCAACCGCAACCACAACACCATCTGCATCTGCAGCATCATCAACAGCCACAACATTATGCCTATTTGCCACGATAACCTCATCCCCACATGCAACCATCAGGGATTTATCTGGGCTCCTCTCTAGTCCACACAATCCCCTTCCTCTTTCCCACACTTGTTGTCATGAGTAAGCCAATAATGGATACCTTAAACTTAACCAATTTTACATTGGGAATTTTAGTGTGGTACCTTGATCCACCCACCCAACCGCCAATTCCCTGGGTAGTTTTAACCCCCATGCAACCCATTGTGGTCAAATATCATCCTCCACCCGACCTACAAAAACCAATCACCACACCCACACCCGCACCTCCCCAGCCAAAAAGGGCCAAGGAAAAAATGTGAAATCTATTGCTTAACCTCAATAGATCCCGCCTTGCACCAATTGTGAAGAACATGGCCATCCGACCCAAAACTTCCCTAAGATTCCCATAATTTGTATGCATTTGGATGCTATGGATACAATGGAAAACCTCCCCATGGTGGAACTCCTAAGCGAGCCAATAGTGAGAAACAAATTGTTGAGAACAAACCATGCTTGTGCCCTCTGCAGATTGTATGGACACTATTCTCACCATTTCTAGGACTTATCCAAGTTTCAAACGGATCTAGACAACCTTCAACAACATTCCCTTGAATCTGAGATCACTCTGATTGAAGAAATCCATCCCCCACCTCCTTCTTCAGACACCATGTCCATTTATATGATGTCTAGTTCTACAGACCCTCTTGTCTCCACCATCAACAATGGTGTATCAGACCTATCTCATCGTTGCTCCTGCAATGATGAGGATATACTTGAATCCTTAACTACCCCAAAATACCCATGGGACGACATGCACCATCACTCGTTCTTCCTCCCCGAAGAGCTTGTGTCGCAGTCTGACCAATTTTCCGTGGAAACCAAATATTTCATTCATGGGAAAGTTTACTGGTTCAAAAATCCCATTCTGGCACCAGATTCCTTTGAATAAGGGAACATGGCCAACATCTCATCAACCATCAAAATCAACATCTTAACCAAACCAGAGGTTGTTGAAGAAATCATGTTGGGGGGATCCTGCTCCCGGGAAGAAGTAGTTGCCTACAAATCCCTCTTCCAAGAATTCCGCGACATCGTTTCCTGGTCCCACACTAAAATTATTGGATTATATCCATCCATTGTGGAACACCACATCAACACATGGCCCAATGTGGCCCTCATGTACCAAAAGAAACAACCCATCCATCCCTCCAAAGCTATCATGGTTAAAGCCGAAATAGAGAAGCGGTGCACAGCTGGCTTCATTTACCCCATTGCATACACCACTTGGTATTCAAATCTTGTTCCCATGAATTAAAAATAGGGTACCATCCACATTTACATAGACTTTCACGATCTAAATGGGGCGTGTCTCAAATACAACTTCCCAACACCCTTCATCGATCATATTATCGATGCATGCACCGAACATGAGGTCTTTTCCTTCATGGACGGATTTTCTGGATATAACCAAATCCAGATCCGAAAAGAAGATTGTTACAAGATAGCTTTCACAACCCCATGGGGCACATTCACCTATCAAGTAATGCCCTTTGGTCTGAAGAATGCTAGAGCCACCTTCCAGTGTGCCATGACATATTGTTTCCATGACCTAATCTGCATCATATTGGTCTACCTAGATGACCTTACTGCTCGATCACCAAAATGAGCACAACATATAGACGACTTGCAGCGAGTATTTTTGCGATGCTGCAAGTACAAAATTCACCTGAATCCCTTAAAGTGCATTTTTTGTGTCCCAGCAGGTCATCTACTTGGGTTCATCATATCCCATAAAGGGATAATGGTTGATCCCCTCAAATTTCAAGCTATCCTTGATCTCCCCTGCCAAAAAATTGCCACCAACTACAGAGCCTCTAAGGCAAGGCCAAATTTATTCACTGCTTTGTACCAGAATATGTAACAAAATCCCACCAGTTCATACGTCTGCTCTGCACAAAAATCCTCTTTGTTTGGGATCAACAATCACAGGAATCATTTGATGCTCTCAAAGAAGCCTTGGCTTCTGCACCATTACTCTCGACACCATATTTCACCCAAGACTTCATTCGTTATGTGTTGGCCTCAGAGAATGCCATTGTGGGAGTCTTTGTCTAAGAAGACGATGCTCGCCAGAGGCACGTGGTTTATTACGTTAGTCAAAGGCTAACAGGTCCCCCATTACAATATTCACCCAAGGAGAAATTGGACCTTGCCTTTGTATTCTCATCTCAGAAGTTGCACCACTACATCATTGCAAACCATACCCATGTAGTGGTTGATTCCAACCCAATGCGATACTTCCTAAGTCGTCGCCTTCTACAAGACTGTGCGGCCAAATGGGTAGTTGTCCTCCAAGAGTTGGACTTAGAAATTCTTTCCCCAAAAAGCACAAAGGCACTTGCACTCGCCGCGCTCATGGAAGATTTTCCCTCATTAACCATGTCACCACCACCCAAGGATGACCTCCCTAATGATTTCCTATTCATCATATCCATGGAGGACCCATGGTATGGGGACATCCTTTTATATTTACAAACACAGAAGTTTGTAGAACACTTAAACCGTGAGGGTAGGCGATGCATCCGACATCAAGCCATTTGCCACTTTGTTTATTGGAGATGTTCTGTATCATCGAGGCATTCATCCCATCCTACATCATTGCCTCCCCCGTGACAAGGCCGAGACCATCCTCAATGACTATCATAGTGGAGCCTGTGGTGGCCACCTTTTAGGTCTGTAAACCGCCCAAAAGATTCTATGTGCCGGCTACTTTTGTCCTTCCATCTTCGCTGATTGCATAGAGGTAGTCAAACACTATCATAGTTGTCATATCTTTGCCCCAAAGGCAGGAACCCCCCTTGCACCATTACACCCCGTAGTCACAGTCAGTCCCTTCTGTAAATGGGCAATCGACTTCATGACAATCAACCCTACCTCAACCAACGGTCATAAATACATCATTATGGCAGTTGATTACTTCATGAAGTTGGTTGAGACCATGCCCACATTTGATTGCAAAAGTGAAATGGCAGCACATTTATTCTTTAAAGATATTATTTCACGATTTGGTGTTCCTAAACAGTTGGTCTTATACCATGGTAAACACTTTGAAGACATTGTTTGGACTAAGCTTTCAACCATGTTGAAATTCAAGCACTAGTACTCATCTTCCTACTACCTCCAAGGCAATGGCCAAGTTGAATCAGTCAACAAAATCATTAAAATAATGCTACAAAGGATGGTAGGAAACCATAAAACCAACTGGCATCACATGTTGTTCTCCACCCTATGGGCTTATAGCACATCCAAAAAAACCACAACTAGTTTAACCCCTTTCCACCTAGTACATGGCATTGAATCGGTACTCCCTATAGAGTGCCAGATCTTATCCCTTTGCCTCATGGTAGAACGCCTCCCCGATACTTTGCCTTTGGAAGAACAACTCCTCCAACTCGAGCAAACCATAGAAGACCATCGAGCTACCCTCCAAGCCATCGAAGCAACGAAAACACGGGCAAAGGACCATTATGACTCCCATGTTTATCCTAGCACATTTATTTAATGCAATATGGTTTTGGTCTATGACTAACCCAATGACAAGTTGGGAAAAGGAAAGTTTGAGTCAATGTGGTACGACCCATACGTTGTCCACCATTGCCTTGGAAAATGGGCATACACCATTATTGACTCTAATGGACAACTCTTGGAGAATCCCCACAAGGGGCTCTACCTCAAGATATTTTATGCTTAACATCAACAACGAGTCACTTGATTTTCCTTTTTGTTTTGTTTTTTACCACAAGTCAGGGGCAGCACCATTAGCTACTAATCCAAAGTCACTTGGAACCTGTTCGAGACACCTCTACACCTCCAGGCTCAAATTTCTATCTTCTAATGAGACCATCGTCTCATGTTTAAGAAGTAATTTTTGGGACCACTTCCCAAAAGTGACCTCGATTTATGAACCAAATCATCATGATGTAAGTGTCTCTGAACCTGTACTTGCATTACACTTGCCTACCACCACTCATATGGGTTCCCGGGCCACCGCCTGGAAGGCACATCATTTCATTTCAGTATACAACTACCTAATCCGTCCACTGCACCTTACGTGGTCCTCCGGGCCATCACCCTTGACGACAGATCATTTATGTTGCATGCACTTAGCATATAAATTCCTCTGGACTTGCACTCACATCACATATAGTCAAGTCCATTCACCACAACTCACACACGACTCTCCTGACCTCTGTTCGAGAGCCACCTCAGTTTGCGTGCCTCTGCCACACTGATCCATGTGCCTCTGCCAGGATCTATCCTATGTATTTTCATGATCTAACTACTCCATCCATACTACATGGATGACCTTCCACTATCCATTGTCCCGACATGGGGGCACCACTAGTCCCTCCTCGATCGATTGACCATACTGGATTTTCTTTTAAGCTCTTTTCTGACTCCTAAAAGAATGAAAAGATTGTCGAGCACACCTGCTTCCTTTCCCACTCATTAAAGTATAGGAAAGGGCATCTACATCATCTCTATGTAGACCATCAAATGAAAAGGACCACCTTGGCACATTCAAGCCAAGACCATTGCCCTCTGCATCCTTTTATGCTTTCTCGGGCAGAGGGGCCGAACTTTATGAAAAATATCACCATGGGTTGTCATTAAGATCTTTTCCAGCCTTCTCATCAAGAAAATATTTCCAAGCAAACCTGGTTTCATTCATGCTCGTAAAAGTATCTGAATGACCATCCAGTCAGTATAGGTTTAACCTTTTCTGGCCTGACTGGACTACCAACGGTAAAGAATTCTCCCATCCCCTAAAGGACAGGAGACCTATCCTGTGTATACTTTTATCCTTTTTTGGACACAGTAGACTACCAACAAAAATACCCCCCACTGGAGTCTTCTTCATGTTTTCAGACTCTCTAAAATTGAAAGCACCATTAAGCATTTACTTTCTCAGGCTCGCCAAAAATCCATGAGATCGTACCACAATGGTGTCTCTAGACACCACCCCATAGATAATAGCTTGGCAGCATTACCACTTTAGGTCACATTTGTTCAGAATACTCTGCAATATGTCTTCCTTGGATCCCATCAATACCAAAAGTGTCTACCTCCTCCAAGTATTTTCCATCTGCAGTTACATTCCCAGTATTACAGCTATGATCCCTTTCCCATGAGTCAGTTTAATTTGCTCCCTAGTCTTCCCTACCATTATACTCCGAACAAAGGAATTTGGAGTCCAGTACACTCCCTCTGCCCCTATTCAACTCCTCCCCCTCCCCCCCGATTCAGTTGGTCAGTCCTCAGATTGCCTCACATCTTTCAGTTATCTCCCTCGCACTTCTAGTCAAGGAAACACCATTGCCTTGACCAATTGCAAGTCTCCCTCTGTTGATGAAACACATGTATTCTAGAGGATAGACCTAAAGGTCCCTGCATCCAAGTTTCATTAACCTCATTGATGAGTTCCTTGGACCACTTGAGAGGATTCGTTAGTGCCTCTCGAGATGGTTGCTTCTCATGTGCTTGACTCCAGCTACATAATCTCACTGTTGAGATTCGTACAGGGCATTGGTCTGTTCAATATTTGTTTGAATACCCCAGATGTCACTTGACTCTAGCACATTGATGAGTCTATTCGAGGGACCCAAATAGGTGCATGTCCCTTGTGATTCCCAGATTGCGTTGGAGATAATGTTCAAAAGCCCCAATAGTGCTTCTACATAGATTGATGATTGATGCAACATTTTTGTACCACAGAGACTCTGACTCTCCATGAGTAAAATATGTACCATTCTAGATCTAGTAGACCATGAGTCATGAAGATATAGCATTCCATGAGAATGCCATGGGTCCAACGTAGCAGTTCTTCATATCAGTATTGTATTCAGCCTCTCATTGAGGAAACCACTATTGTAACAACAGTTGTACATGATCAGCTCTTGTATTATAGAGCTTAGATCAGATTATTATTTTGACATCATTATGAGCATGGGGATTTCCGCCTCGTCCATATACATGTCACACATTATTTGTATCTCAGCCATTAATGGGAACCATATTAATACAAAAACAAAAATCCACCATGCCCCAGCCCAGGAAGCACCACCTCTCCCTAGAAAATCCTATGATGTCTGTCGTCCATATGATGAGCTCCTACCCTCACACATCAGGGGGCAATCCATTAACCCAAAAAATCCCTCAATAAGCTCTATGTGACCTACACCACCCAAAAGACATCTACGTACGACCCTCATTTGACCCCCACACCCTAAAAAATGCTCAAAAATATGAAAAAGGGCTTAAAAACCCCTAAAAAGAGCCAAAATAGCTCTCATAGGGGCTAAAACCCCTCAAAGGAGCTTAAAACCCCCAAAGGAGCTAAGGATTGGGCGAATGGGGCTAAAATCCCAAAAAGTGCCTAAAGCCCCAACCAGAGGCTTAAAACCCTAAAATTATCAAGAAAAATTATAAATAGAGGGGTGGGGGTCACTCTAAAATCACTTCTCATCTCCCTATCATTATGCTGCCCATGTGAGTTCCTTGAGACCCTTTTCCTCTCAAGTCATTCACCCTCCCTCTCCTCTATTCCTCCATTGAGACAAATCTCCCATTGTATTTGAGAGGTGCTCCCAAATCTAGGGAATGGTGGCCCATTTCCACCCAGAGAAGGTATAATCTTTGTTTTCTATCATTTTTCTTATAGTTTTTCTAACATATTTTTTCTTGCAGGTTTCTTGTTTAATATTTTGTTGCAGGTTTCCATGGACTCCTGGTAGCTATTTCTTTGTTTGCTAACCTTGTCTGCAAGGTTTTATTTTGTTTTCTTTCTTTTCCTTCCATTCTCATAGGAACCCTACCCTTCCATGCTATAGACGGAAGGGAGTTGTTCCTTCCTGTAGCAAGGGAAAAATCCATACTACAAATTCTATATGTCATATGATGTTTTCACAACTATGTAAAAATCATCATTATCTTTGAGATATATCCATTACAGAACATCACATATCGATCATCACATTACGATCATCATATCAAGGCATCACATCACATCTCATCGCACCGTCACAAACATCACATTTCGTCGCATTGCATCACAACATCATGAGCATCACATCTCGTCGCATCGAATTGCATCATCACAAGAATCACACCTTGTTGCATTGCATCACATCATCATGAGTATCACATTTCATCGCATTGGATCACATCATCATGAGCATCAAATCTTGTCGCATCGCATGACATCATCATGAGCATCACATTTCATCACATCATCACAATCATAATATCTCATCGCATTGCATCACCTTTAATAAGCACAACATTCACAACTTAATCCGAAATCACCCACAACATCAAAATATATTGGGTTTCCTGCAAATGAATACAGTACGACAATGTATGCAAATGAATTCCAAACCACAACTCCGCAAATGAATGCCAGACCACAATGTCTATAGATGAATGCTAGAATACAACGTCCACAAATGAATGTCATACTACAAGGTCTACAAATGAATGTCAAACCACAACTTCCACAAATGAATGTCAGTCCACAATGTCTTCAAATGAATTCCAGAACACAACGTTTGCAAATGAATGTTGGACCACAACATCTGCAAATGAATTCCAGACAACAACTTCCGCAAATGAATGCCGGACCACAACATTTGCAAATGAATTCCAGACAACAACTTCCGCAAATGAATGCTAGACCACAACATCTTCAAATGAATGTTAGAACACACCGTATACAAATGAATGTCGAACCACAACATCTGTAAATGAATGCCATACCACAATGTTCGTAAATGAATTTCGATCCACAACATCTACAAATGAATTCCAGGAAACAACGTCCACAAATTAATATTGAAACACAAAGTCTACAGATGAATGGAAGACCACAATGTCTAGAAATGAATGCTAGACCGCAACATTCACAAATGAATGTCAGACCACAATGTATACAAATGAATGTTAGACCAGAATGTCTACAAATGAATGCCACAACATATTCTATAGGCACTTAATATTCCATCTCATCATCAATAAAAATTCTTATCATCGCTTCCTCTTACCATGGAGGTCCTTTTGAACTACACCAAGCATCTCTCTAAAATATTAAAACTTCACACAAGATAGAGCCTTACTTGCACATATGTAGATGTAATGATACTTTATCCCTATGTGCTTTGACAAATCGTAAAACACAATGTTTTATGCTAACTTGATGCAATTCTAGTTGTCACAATAAATACCAGTTGCATCCATTTCGATATCAAACAATCCTGATAATTGTTTGTGAAGCCATACTGCTTCACTACAGGTTGAACATGCTGCAATATATTCAGCCTCCATTGTACCAAGCGCAACACTTTTCTGCTTTCTACTAAGCCATGAGATCACACCTGATCCCAAACTAAAACAACATCCTGAAGTGATATTTAATTGTCTTCAGCAATTCCTTCCCAATCTGAATTAGTGTAGCCACTTAATATGGACTCACAATCATTTGTATATGTGAGGCCATAATCCAATGTACCCTTTAGGTACCTCATCACATGTTTTGTTACAACTAAGTGAACATGCTTGGGTTTTACCATATCATGACTTAAAGTGTTCATGACAAAACATATATCTGGTCTTGTATTTGTTAAGTACATTAGTGATCCAATAATATGTCTATATAGTGTGACATATATCCTTTATAAAGAGTCATCATTTAGGAGCTTCAGAATTTCCACCAGTAGAGTGTTCATTTCCTTACAATCTAACATCCCAAAAATCTTTAGGATCTCGACTGAATATTTCCCTTGGTTTAGGAATATTTCATCTAGAAACTACCATACTTCAAGTCCTAGAAAGTAATGCATCATGCCAAGATATTTCATTTTGGATTCCATCGCAAGATTCTTCTTACATTCACTAATGAGTTTCTCCTTTCCTTTAAAAATAGATCATCAACATATAGTAGTAATATCATGATTCCTTAATCTTCAAGCTTATAGTAAAGGTTGGAATCTGCTTTACTTTGGTAAATCCTAGGCTAATCAGGCAGTCATCAATTTTTCTGTACCATGCTTTGAGTGCTTTATTTAATCCATATAATTCTTTCTTTAGTCAGCACACGTGTTTTCTTATCATGTTTCTCAAAACCTAGAGGTTTCTCAATATACACTTCTTCTTGTACGACACCATTTAGAAAGGTTGTATTTACATCCATTTGATGTAATTTCCATTTCATCTTGGAGGCCAAAGGAATAATGGATCTGATTGAGTTATATATAGCTATTGGTGCACAATTTTCCTCATAATCAATCCCTTCTTTCTGAGAGAATCATCATATGATAAATCTGTTAGAATTCCATATGCTAATCTAGATTATCAACATTTGATTTCAATTTCATAAAAGCATATAGACATGATCACTGAAAGAAAGAGTATCACAAGAACAACACAGATTTATCCTAGGAAAAACCCAACAAAAGCTTCCTCAATATAGATTCCCCAAAAGATAAAAGGTAAAACCCAAAAATGATCCTCCTCCTTCTCCAGCTACAACTCTTTCTCTCTCTCTCTCTTATGCGCTACACAAGTGAGTGTGTGTGTCTCAAATGAGAGGTGCCTCATTCTATTTATATTCTTTCATTCACTTGACATTTAACCCAGTTATGTAGGCTTGAGTAAACTTAACTCAGTTATGTAGGCTCTAGTAGACATAATTGGGATAAATTAATATAATAATATATTCCAGAGGGTACTAATGACCCGACTTACAACAGAGAGGACTTCTTCATCACTCTTAGTAATTCTCCCAAAAGAAACATCGAGGTACAAAGAAATACAAATTATTCTCCCTATAGGAACATCGGGGACGAATAAAATATATTTAGAATATTATTTGAAGTTACAATAATTCAACACTCCCTCTTAACGAGAAGGGTATTCTACAACAACAACAACAACAAAAACTGTAAGAGAGAGAGGGCATCATCAACATCATCGGGGTGATACATCTATAAATCATTGGAATATTTTCATCATCATTTCAACATATAGTCTTCATCTTCAAACTTCAGCAGCAACAATACTTTGACTGCTCAATCAACAACATCATTTTGATCAGCAACATCATCATCTAAAATTTCGATCAGCATCATTATCATCATCATACCCTGAACTTTCAATCAGCATCATCATCGTCATCATACTCTAAACTTTCAATCAACAACGTCGTCATCATCATATTCTAATCTTTCGACCGGCAATCATCATTATCATCATACTTTGATCTTTCGATTAGCAACATCATCATCATCACATTCTGATCTTTTGATCAGTAACATCATCATCATCACACTCTGATCTTTCGATCAGTAATATCATCATCATCACACTCCGATCTTTCGATCAGTAACATAATCATCATCAGCAACAACCTGCAATCCATAATACGAAGATGAAATTCTTCGGATCACTTTTGGACTTAAAGTCCAGGGATGATGCAATCCTACCACATTCTTGAGGACCGAAGTCACCAAATCCGTTCTGAACAAAACTTCAAGGATGATACAATCCTACCACTTTCTCAAGTACCGAAGTCACCAGATCAGTTCTGAACAAAATTTCAAGGATGATACAATCCTACCACATTCAAGGATGATACAATCCTACCACATTCTCGAGTACCAAAGTCACCAAATCAGTTCTGAACAAAATTTCAAGGGTGATACAATTCTACCACATTCTCGAGTACCGAATTCACTGGATCCGTTATGAAAAAAATTTCAAAGATGATACAATCCTACCACATTCTCGAGTACCGAAGTGACCGGATCTGTTCTGAATAAAATTTCAAGGATGATACAATCCTACCACATTCTTGAGTACCGAATTCACCATATCTCTTCTATACAAAATTTCAAGGATGATACAATCCTACCACATTCTATAGTACCAAAGTCACCAAATCCATTATGAACCAAATTTCAGAGATGATACAATCCCACCACATTCTCGAGGACTGATGTCACCAAATCTGTTCTGAATAGAAGTTCAGCGATGATACAATCCCACCACATTCTCGAGGACTAAAGTCACCAGATCAGTTCTGAATCGAAGTTCAAGGATGAGACAATCCCTCTTCATTTTCGAAGACCGAAGTCACTAGATCACTTTAGGACAAGTGTCCTGGGATGATACAATCCCACTACAACATCACTGCTCCCCCTTTCGAGGAAGGTATTTTTGAACAACACCAAGCTTTTCTTGAAAGTGTTCGAACTTTACCCAAGATAGAGGCCTCATCAACACATCAGCAAGTTGCTCATCAGTACTCACATACTAGAGCTTTATGGCTCCCTTTTGTATCATATCTTGTATGTAGAAATACCGGATTTATATGTGCTTCAATCTATCATGGACCACTAGGTTCTCCGACATCTTTATACAACTTTGGTTATCACATAGAATCTCAGTAGTATCCATGTCCAGGTCAAATATACCTGACATCATCTTCCAAATCCATATGGCTTCAAAAATAGCATAGTAAGCTGCTATGTATTCTTCTTCGACTGTGATAAGAGCAATACTGGACTATTTTTTTCTAAACCATGAAATCATAATAGACCCTAGACAAAAGAATCCACCTGATGTGATTTTCTTGTATGAGACACTTCCAGCCCAATCTGCATCTGTATAGCCATACAATCTGTAATCATGGTTTCCATCATAGTATAGACTAAACTCTATAGTCCCTTTCAGATATCTCATCACATGTTTTGCAACTATCAGGTGAACTCGTCTAGGTTGAACTAGATATTGACTCAAGGTGTTCACAGTAAAACAAATGTTTAGTCTTGTATTGCTTAGATACATCAACGACCCAATAATCTGTCTATATTGAGTCACATCCACTAACTCTGATGAGTCATCAACTAACAACTTTAGGTTGGAATACATGGGTGTGTCCATGGATTTACATTCCAACATATCAAATATTTTCAAAACTTCCACTACATAATTTCCTTGATTGAGAAAGATTCCTTTTGAGTTCTTCCATACTTCCAGACCTAGGAAATAATGCATTAGACAAAGGTCTTTCATCTCAAAATATTCAACAAACTTCTTACATTCTACAATCTGTTTCTCATTCCCTGTTAGAAATAGATCATCCACATACATTAATAGTATGATAGGTTCATCTTCCATAACCTTGAAGTAAAGTTTAGGATTGGATTTAGTCTTGGCAAAGCCCTTTCTCGTTAGGAAAATATCTATCCTTCCATATCAAGCTCTGGGAGCTTGCTTCAGGCCATAGAGTGCCTTCTTCAACTTGCATACGTGAGTTCATATGTCTTCAACCTCAAATCCTTGTGACTATTCTATGTATACTTCTTCTTCAATCACACCATTTAGGAAGGTTTCTTTCACATCCATCTGGTCTAAGTCCCACTTCATCATGGATGCAAGTGCCATGATGGATCTAATTGAAGTATACCTTGCTACTGGTGCAAATGTTTCTTCCTAATTAATTCCCTCTTTCTAAGAGAAACCTCTAGCCACAAATCTAGCGTTGTGCTTCTCTCAACTTCCATCACCTATATGTTCTATCTTGTAGATCCATTTGGAGGATACTACACTCTTGCCTTCTGTTTTGGGAACTATATCCCACACATCATTCTTCATTATTGACAGATATTCTTCAGTCATTAATTCTTCCCATCCTTTCTTCTGTACAACTTCTTCGTATTTTGAAGGTTCTTGATATACAAGATCACACATCAAAGATACATGGTTGGAAAATTTCTTGGGCTTCTTACTTACCCTTATGAAACCTTCAGGAGCTCCATATCTTTCTGCTTCTTTTATAATTTATCTTTCCCAAGTAGGCTTTCTATTTCGTGATATCTCCATTGTAGGAGGTTCTTGTGGTTTTGTCATATTATGTTCTTCAGGGAGGAATGTAGTCTCTACATTTCTGGGTGGTGCATATTCCTCATACGCATCTTCATGTTGTTATTTTCTGGATCTCTTGAGATCTACTTCTTATTCAAATGTTACATCTCTACTGATTTCCATATGATGGAATCCAAGAATGTAAATTCTAAATGCCTTGGATACTTCACAGTATCCAACAAATATCCCCATCTTTCTGGAAGGGTCCAAATTGGTTGTTTTCTATTTCAGTATATGAATATATATTGGAGAACTAAATATTTTGAGGTGACTTACCTTAGGATTCTTTCTCGTGAACATCTCTTTTGGAGTCTTGAATCCGAGAGCACTGTGAAATATTCTATTATGTACATAGACAACAGTTCTTGCTACTTCTGCCCATAAATGCATTGGAAGATATTTATCATATATCATTGTATTCAGTGCCTCCATGATGGTTCTGTTCTTTCTTTCCGCAACACCATTATGTTGAAGAATATAGGGAGTGGTTAGTTTCCTCTTGATTCTGGAATATTTACAGAAGGATTCAAACTCTTTTGAATTATACTCTTTGCCATTATCTGATCTGAGAGTCTTGATTCTCTTGTCTAAAATATTCTCTATCAAGGCTTTGAATTCCTTGAATTTCTCAAACACTTCACTCTTTACTTTCAAGAAGTCTATCCAAGTATTTCTTAACTAGTCATCAATAAATGTAATATAAAATTCAAAGCCACTTAAATATGTGGAGGACATTGGACCACACACATCTGAATGAATCAATTCCAATGTATCTTTTATTTTTGTTTCACTCTCCAGAAATGGATTCTTGATGTTCTTCCCTTTCACAAATTCCTTGCAAATGCCTTCATGTTTGATCTTCAAGTCTGGTAGTCCCATCGCTACTTTGTTCACATGAGGTAGTGCCTTGTAATTGATGTGGGAAATCCTTCTATTCCATAGTTCACTAGGGTCAGTGGACTCATGAACAAGGGTTGTTTCTGAATGTCCCTTGAGTTTATAAAGGCCTCCTTCTTCATCTATAACAACTACATCTTCAATTTTCTTTCCTTTGGGCCACATGAGTACTTGGACATCTATGAATGCAATTTTGAATCCTTTCTTATCTAAAGCTAAGATAGAAAGTAGATTATTCTTTAGACCAGGTACATACAATACTTATTTCATCTTTAGGGGACTTCCTGAATAATCTTGTAGCTTGATTCCCCAATTCCTTTGATCGAATATTGATAGTCATATCCTAGAGATACTTTATGAGGAGAGTTCTTTTCTTCAAGTATTGATAGGTTTTTCTTTTGTCCTGTCATGTGCTTTGAATCACCACTATCAATAAGCCAAGTGTATTGTCTAGGTGTTATAGATCCAGAGAGTGCAGAGAATAGTACATACTTTTTTGCGTCCTCTTCTTTTGATTGCTTTCTTGGAGGTCCTTCCTCTTATTCTTTTGCATCCTCATCTTCAGCTAGATGAGCATGATGTGTTTTGTTGTTGTTGATCTACTTCTTATATTCTTGTCTCTTCATAGGACAATTTCTAGAAATGTGTCCTATCTTATCACAATGAAAACATTGAAAGCCAGAGTAGTCCTTGCTTGGAGGACTTTCTCTTATTATTTGGATTCTTTTGGGAGGTTGAGACTCCTTGTGGTTTCTCTTCTTGAATTTAGGTTGAATTATTCTTATTTTTGTATGAGTGGCTAGGGATTGATCATATTCCTTCAGTAGAGCTTCTTTGTTTTCCACTCTAGTCTCCTCTTGAATACAATCTTCCCATACAACATCTAACTTCGAGATTTCCTTCCTGACACACATCATCTGGATGAATGACTCCCAAAGTCTAGTGAGAGCATTGAGGGCAGTCATAACCAACTCATATTCATCAAGTTTGTCTCCATTGGCTTCTAGTTGTTCCTTGAATTGGGAGACCCTTGTAAAGTAGTCTTGGATGGATTCTCCATGACTCATCTTGGTGCTCTTCAGTTGAGCTCTTATATTCATATATCTATTAATGTTTCTTCCTTCATACATTCTTTATAGGGAATCATAAATTTCTTTCAGAGTCTTCTTGGATGACACTTGAGGGATTAAGTGATCCCTGATAGAGTCAGCAATAATCCTTCGTGCCCTAAACATATCCTTCTTGTGCTTCTCCTTAGCTTATGCTTCTTCAGGTTCTACAACTTCATATTTGATATACTTATCAAGATTATTCTCTTGGAGAATGAGTACAATCCTATATTTCCATGCTCAGAAATTCTCTATGCATTCCAGTTTGTCCTCAAGCTTAGTGCTTGGGGCCATCTTGTCAGAAAGTCACAAAAAATTGACATTTTGTGGAATGAGAAACTGAACTTACCAGGATATGTGCTTGATTGATGCGACTTGACTAGTTTGATTGGTTTCTAGAGATCTCAAGTCTTCACCTTTCAAATTTGATTTGTGAGATTCAACACCGTAGCTTCCAGCAGTTTTCTGGTTTCGTAGTTTCTAGTGTAACTGTCAAACTAGGGTTTGACTTTTCAAGAGATATACTCCTTGAAAAAATTTGATCCATGGCTCAAAATATGCACTTTGGGAGGGCACAACTTTCCATGTAAGCAATTTTCCAAAACTCAATTTTTTCCCCAAAACCCTAATTTCTTGTCGGGAAGAGAGAGAGGGTTTTTTCTCTTCTGAAAGTTGTCTTATTCACGTTAGCTCTAATACCATAATAGAATTCCATATGCTAAGCTATATTATCAGCATTTGATTTCAATTTCATAAAATAATATAGACAAGATCACTGAAAGAAACAGTATCACAAGAACAACACAGATTTATCCTCAGAAAACCCTAATGGGAAAAACTGAGCAAAAGCTTCCTCAATATAGATGCCCCAAAAGATAAAAAGTAAAACCCAAAACTGATACTCCTCCTTCTCTAGCTACAACTCTCTCTCTCTCTCTCTCTCTCTCTCTCTCTCTCTCTCTCTCTCTCTCTCTCTCTCTCTTATTTGCTACACAAGTGAGTGTGTGTGTCTCAAATGAGAGGCACCTCACTCCATTTATATTCTTTCTTTCACTTGGCATTTAACCTAGTTATGTAGGTTCGAGTAAACTTAACTGAATTATGTAGGCTCGAGTAGACATAACTAGGATAACTTAATATAATAATATATTTCAAAGGGTACTAATGACCCAGCTTACAATAGAGGGGACTTCCTTGTGACTCTTAGTAATTATCCCTATAGGAACATCAAGTAACAAAGGAATACAAATTATTCTCCCGATAGGAACATCGGGGACGAATAAAATATATTTAGAATATTCTTCAAAGTTACAATAATTCAACAAAATCTTGGTTTGAAATTTTCAATACTACCATTAGCTGAATGTTTTCTCTTGTAAATCCATTTGGAAGAGACCACTGACTTATCCTTTGGTCTTAGCACCACTTTCCAAAAATCATTCTTTAAGAGAGATTAGTATTCTTCAATCATGGAATCCATCCATTCCTTCTTATTTGAGGCTTCTTCAAAACATGTAGGTTCTTCGTCAATAAGATTACACAATAATGCTATGTAGTTGGAATGAAGTCTTAGTCTGTTACTTCATTCTGGTGCACCATATCTTTCTGCTTCTTGAATTATATCACAAGCCCAAACTGGCCTTTTCCTTGTTGATATAGTTTCATGAGGTGTCTCTATAGTATTGTGTGGTTCTACCATATCTTGAACTTCTGGGACACGATCTTGTTCATTCCTGGCTGGTAGTTTACTGATCTCTACTACTTTGGGAATTTCTTGTTCTTTATCATCCACATGGGTCTTTCTGGATTTGTTTAAGGTTTCATCTTCATCAAATGTGACATCTATGTTGACCTGAATTTTACAAAATCCTAGAATATAGATTTTGTACGCTTTTGACTGATCATTGTACCCAAACAATATTCCCTTGTTTCCTGAGGGGTCCAACTTTGATATGTTCTCTTTGGGAACATGTATGTACACAAGACAACCAAATATATTCAAGTGACTAGCTTCAGGATTTTCACCAGTGAACATTTTTTCAGGAATTTTGTTTCCAAGTGCACTGTGAGACAACTTCTTTTGAACATAGACTACAGTGTTTGCTACTTCAGCCCATAAGTACATGGGTAGATATTGATTATGAATCATGGCTTTGAATTATTCCATGATAGATCTATTCTTCCTTTCTTCTACTCCATTTTGTTCAGGATTATAGGGTGTAGTAAGCTCCCTCTTAATCCCATCTTCTTTGCAGAATTCCTTGAATTCAATTGGAGTGAATTATCCTCCATTATCTGATCTTAATATATTAATATTCTTTTTAGAGAGATTCTCTATGAGAGCTTTGAACTCCTTGAACATTTTCAAATACTTCATATTTTTTTCTTCAACAAATATATCCTAGTATTTCATGAGTAATCATCAATAAAAGAAACATAATAGACATACCCGCTTAAGGAAGTAATTGCCATTGGTCTACACACATCTAAGTGGACACTCTCTAGGATCCCTTTTGCTTTACTATTACTTATTGGAAATGGATTCTTGGTGTTCTTTACTTGAGAAAATCCTTTGCATACCCATTCATTGTTGATCTATATTTTTTGTAGACATGGTACTACCTTTCTCACAATTAGCAAGGCTTTTTGGTTTACATGAGAAATTATTCTATGCCAGAGTTCACATGGGCTGATAGTACAAGTTCTGAGAGCCGAGTCCGCATTTCCTTTTAGTTTGTAGAGCCCTCCTTATTCAACACCAATTACAACTACATCATCTATAGTCTTTCCTTTTGACAACATAGGAACTTTACCATCTACAAAGGAAACTCTGAATCTTTTCTTGTATAGAGATGATATAGAAAGAAGATTCTTCTTTAGAACTGGAACATATAAGACTTATTCACTTTCATAGACTTACAAGATTTCATATTGTAGGAAACTTCCCATATTCCTTTGATAGGATATTGATAGTCATCTCCAAGATGAAGTTTGTATGGAGAATATTTCTTAGTGACGCATGAGAGAGAATATTTGTGGCATTTCATATGTTTTGAAGCACCATTGTCTATGATCCAAGTGTCACTTCCATGAGAGATACATCTTGCGAGGGATGATACTAAGACATATTCCTCATAATTGTTTTCATTCTCTTTGATCCTTTCTTCATCTGAGTCATTTTCTTCATTTGCATGGGCATGTCTCACGTCCTCGACCCTCATACCGGTGAAGAGGATGCGACGAACACACAACATGCATACGGGAAAATAGCCCCCATGAACATGAACAAATACAACAACGATGGAATTAAAAACTTATCATAATGCATACAAGGATACATAACCAGATGCATAACCCATCATACAAGGATGCATCATTCATCAATATACATCGGAAGAAAACATATGCATTTCAACATTTAACATGTTCATCATAATTCATTGGACATCATTGTAATTGCAGAGATGAAATAGCAGCAGTACTTATCTTTTGATGATGAGTTTACCCCGCAACCAGCTACGTCGCTGCAACATTCCACCCACCAATAGGCCAGTGTGCTCATCAATATCTCAGCAATACTGCCACCCCCGAGCTAGGCATGATTCCTCAAGGAAGTAAGGGACAATGTAGTCTTACACATAGCTAAGGATACACAAGCATAGCCAAGCCAACACAGTTGGGATTCACCAGGTCATCTAGGAACTAGGAAATGCTAATGCTAAGCTGGTGAACACAACACCAGCCTTCTCAAGCATACCTAGCCTCCACATTCCACTCACAATAGTTCGAAGACCAGCCACTGCATACCGCAGCAACACAATCCCTTCACAACCCTGTGAAGAAGGCAAAACGACCGGTTGACAATCCCAACCCAACGGTGAACATAGCTCAAGCCACAAGACAACTTAGAGTTTTTCTTGGCCCTAGCATGGCCAAAAAAACTCAACAACAACACCCAAAACCAGGGTACTTCAACAACCCAACCTCATAGTGAGTGATGGCACAACCACAGTCTCAAAGCAAAAGAGAAGCCCAATTCCTAGCACAGACAAGGAAACACAAATGCAGACCACAGCAGATAGCATCCACGGCTATCATTGGCAACTTCACACAGTCCCAAAATAGGGAGAAACTCAGCCAACAGAGGTGGCAATCAACAGCCAATAAAAACGTGGGGAAGACCACAGTCCCCAAACATAATAAGTGAGCACGGCTCACAACCATGGGAAAATGACTCCAACGGTCTGTGCATGAGGGAAACTTGCACCAGACCCCAAATGTAACAACATATTCAATCAACAATGAAAATTACAGCATGAGGAAAGACAGCAGTCCGTCCTGGACAACTAAATAGTGAAAAGGACTTACACAGGCCACAACATAGTCCTTGAGCGTAAGAGATGGCTCTCCATAGGAAAGATCATGGGCGATAGTGGCCAAACAAATCCCAGCCTGCTACGTGAGAAACAATAACGCCGAACCCACAAATCATCCCGTGAGGAAAATGAACTGACCTCCGCCTGCACGTCCCTTTGTGAGTGTGAACACCTCCCCTATGCGCGTAGATGAACAAGCTTCCCTTTGGCGTGAGGAAGATGAACAGACTTCATCTCCTGTGTGAACATGAACCAACCAGGGAAGGAAAAAGAATGGAAACATGGGAGAGAGTTTCTTCTACCCCACGCGACATCAAGGGAAAGTCTGCTGGTGGAGTGGGTACATGGGCAAGGATGAGCAGTCCTACCACACCCACCACCACTACTAGCATTAACTGTCCCAACTAACAAAACAAGACAATAAAGAGGTTGGGTGAGACAAGGGAAGATGGAAAATCAACAAGGTGGTAACACATGGGTTTTCCCCCCATAGACCAAGGTTTGACGTCCCCCACCCCTTATCCTTTGGAATCATGCCCTTTTCATTCAACGTTGCACTGTCGTAGCTGGTTTTGGTTTATTTTTAATTGATGTGCATTTTTACATGATGTTGAATTATAATGTGCTAGACAGCACGATATCCCATCGGCAACTATCCCCATTGCTGAAACATACACAACCAAATAGATGGTGGGGACTTTGCCTTTAGCTCCTCACAACGATTAATTACAATATATATTTCAGTTTGTAGATTTCTGTGGTGAGATAAGTTGTTGCAGGGTTTTTCCGGACAATCCGCAGTAGACATTTTTAGGTCGACGTTTCGATTCGACTAGTTGTCCTGATGATGGTTCCAGATTCGGAATCGAAACGTCGACCTAAAAATGTCTACAATATATACATCATGCAAATGGGGTCAAAACTGGGGTGTGACATTCCCCTCCCCCTTGGAGTAACACCATCCTCGGTGTTTCAATACATAGGAATACATATACAGTACGTATACAATTGCACATCAAAATTTCAAAATTTTGCAGATCTGTCCCACGTTCAATTATTCGCTATGAACGTTCAGGACCAAGCCCCTTGACTTCCATGAACTTCTCCTACTGGTTCTCATCTCTCAGCTTATCCCGAAGCCTAGGAACTTTGCAGCTATTGCCCTCATCATGTTCCCTCATTGGGCAGTCCTGGCGTAAACGATGTCCTCTGCATTCCCAGCATTTCATTGGCTGCTTCATCTTTACCTTCTCAATTTCCTTTGAGTATTCATGCCTAGACCATTTCTTATCGGTTCACTTGGAAAAATGTCCCATCATTGATCCACCTTCCTTTCTTTTGTCGATTGCTCCCAGAAGGCTTTTCACCTCCCTTTGCAAACTGATAGAGTCTTGCAAAATATGGTGGTTCTATTCATTCTCCCTCTTTTGTATCTTGAGCATCTCCCCAAGATTTTCTTGGGTCTTGGAAATCATTTGAAGGAGACTTCCAGCTAAGTCCAACAACTTTTGATCTGCTTCCATGATCAATGTGCACCCCCAGGTTCCACTTTTCTCACCTTCAGCAAAAACACACATTCCATTTTTAGTCATACATGCATTCAACAATATTTTGTTTTTCACAATGCATATATATATAATCAAAAGGAAAGAGAGAGCAGCAAGAGTTTTTCCCTCTTTGTTTTGTTCCATCCTCGAACCCACACCACTACGGTGGCTTTTCATGCTCTCAACCTCTTTCACTTCACCGTGAATGCTGGACCAATCCCCCTTGGTCATGACACTTAGTGTCTCCGGTCTATTCTAGACCTCCAAACCACGGAGTCTCTCCACATGGTTTGTCTCAACTGCTAGGAACCTCATGGTCTCACTAGTACCTTTTTCATTGCCGCTCATTCTGAGCTTTCCAAGACAGTCACATGTTCACATGCACCCCTAAGATGCTCTCATAGTCCTCGCTTCTAGCGATACCTATATCCAAACATTGAATAGGTTCACATGTTTAGTTTATTCACACCAATTTTATCTCTAAAACAAGAGCTTAAAACATTATAACCAAATCACATACACAGGTATATTCATAAACAAAATAATCCAATACTTATCTTTATTGTGCATTTCCTCGTTCGTCCACAGGATCCTGCTTTGCTTTGCAAGCCTTGGGATCGCCTATGGACTTAGATGTTAGGTCAGCATGAAGCTACTCCACAACATCCTTTTATATATATCAGGCATAGTCAAGCCAACCTTCAGTTGGGTTTATCAAACCGTCCAGCCAAGCCAATATACAATTGGGTTTATCAGGCTGCTACCAATCAAGCCAATACACTATTGGGTTTACCAGGCTACTTAGCCAAGCCAGCTAACGGTTGGGTTTATCAGCCTACCAACAAATCACCTTTTACCTTTTACCTTTTACCTATCCACACAAGCAATATAAGCAAACTCATCAGCATTATTGCTCTAAAACGGTAATCATATTTCATACCATTCACCATCAAGTATTGAGACACCAGGAGCGCGTCCACTCCCTAGGGTGTAAATAATATTGAAAACCATTTCATGACTCAACATCGGAAAAGTGTGCACCCTTTCCCATTGTGTGCCATGTAGGCTCTATTCATACTCAACCAATCGGTCACAATGGAAATAAATTTAAAACATGACATGCATATTCATAGCAAGGGTCACAGAACACTTATCCATTTGCCGACGCAATATGCCTTTGTTAATGAGGAATGGAGGCTCCTTCCCTGAGTTAACAGTCCCTCAGTTTGCCATCCCAACTTTTTTTTGCATTTCACATTCACACATGTCTTACCGACATAATTTATACCATCTCACTCATGTTATTTACCAAACATGCAGTGTAGACGAGACATTTTCAAAATGTCCAATGGTGTTCCACCTGAAACCCATTTCCAAGGGAAAACCTTCCCATGAATTTTGGCTCTTGCAGGTTATCACATATGATCTTCTTGCAGTGTGTATCCCTGACACATTCATCAAATAGCCAAACAGTCAGACATTATCTGATAATACAATCCAAATTGATTGTTCCATAACCAAACAATGACATTGGTAATCAAATTCAATAGGAATTTGCAACTCTGTTTACTATAGAAATTAATTTGCTCAATTGTGGGTCTCTTGTAAGCAGCACTACCATGCCCATTATAATTTTATGCTTACTATCATAATATGAATACCCACTTACCATGCGTCCTCCTGACACAATCTTACATAAGGCAACAGTGAATAGTAGTCGTCTGCAATTTGTTAAATCCGAAATTCACAATTCAAATTTAATAACTCATTATGCATGCGGAATATTCCCACAAAGTTTGGCTCTTTCACATGGTAGATTCTGGCATTGGTCAGGGTCTTACCTCTCATTTCCATGCTCGAAATAATCTACCTAAAACCTGAGCTTCAATCAACCAAACACACTCTTGTGCAAACCAATAGTGACTAGTAGTTGTCAGCAATTCCTTAAATCCAAAATTCACAATTCGAATTTAACAACCTATTATGCATACCAACTATTTTTACAACCATGAGACTTTTCTCATACATGGTAGATTCTGGCATTGGTCAGGGTCTTAACTCTCACTTCCATGCTCAAAGTAATATACCTGAAACATGAGCTTCAATCAACCAAACAATTGGTATGTCTGGATGCATATAACCTTTTCATTGCTACAACCATCACTGAAGCATTTTTAGAATTAATAAAATTCAAATACTTCTAGCTGTTAGTCACATCAATGTATACCAAAACTCATTTGCTTCACGCAATCATTATCATACTATCATTTGCAAGGTATAGTCACATCATTCATGCAATTAAATGAAAGGTTTAGATACTCCTTACTTCATAAGTGTATCATTTGTACCACCTTGCTCTTCCATAGAGCATTTCTAGCAGCCAATTGGTCATGACTATCCTGCATTCATAACAACCTTTGAAATGGTTCCTGAATTGTCATCAATTCATCATTTCAGTTCATTAGTCACCCATAATATCACATGCACTCATCTCAATGCATTCATGCAATACATCACAACATTTGCACCTGTACTTTACTTTCCTTGGGATACTAAGCTCAATCAACATATACAGGCATGACACCTTTCTATATTCAATCATCCACATGGTATGAGGTCTCTTACCTTTACCATTCCATGGAATTGTCATAATCAAACTCTCACCTGCATGGGCCCTAATTACACCCTTGGTCCTTGTAGGAGATTGCAAAGTTTGCTCACCAACTTTTGCTATGGACTTGTTGCCTTATCCCTTTCTTCATAGGGTTGTTGGTCACAATTGTCAGCATCAGCAACATATTCATCCGGTCCATGTCATCATTGGTTTTTTCCACTAATGCCAACATCAAAGCAATGATTATCATTAGTGGTTTATTATAATATATAATTCCCAATATTCTATGCATGAAAAACATATCCTCCTACATTTCAGCTATAAAACTTAGGAAATGTAACATAGTTAGCAAGATAGGGTTTTAAGGAAAACTTCCCTTTTCAATTCCCTCATCCTTGCATGGAATTCCTCTTCCACACAACAACTGGTTAGCCTTCATAGTCCTTGCTACCTCTGGGCATGCAATTGTCCAGATTTGTTCTTTTGATAGCATCGGCCGTCATTAGCACTTTGCTGCTCCATGCTAAGATTAGGGTGACTTACCCTTGTTCCCTACTAGATAAGCTTTCCAATGCCTATCTACATGCTTCATTCCGACCCCGGGCGTGGAAACTACACCACTTATAGAAATGAATATTTTCACCAAATCTCTGCATTTTTATACACAACTGTATTTTGGTCTGAGTGCCAACTTCAGCCCTATAAACCCACTGGAAAACTCAAATTTTCTTTGTGCAGAATCGGCTCCCATTTCAACTATTGATCCGACATATCGGCTATCAAAACAGCTACTCCTTCCGCCATTTCGGATCCCCAAACCACTAGCTTCTCTGCTATTCATCGGAAATTGGATCCTCTAACCCGTCGGACGGCTAGTTCTCTAAGCATCTGACACTTTGGCAGTCCGATCTTAATATTTCATTCAACTTCATCGACATTCCAATCAACTAAATTTTTCCGATGTGTCGGGCCAATCTTCCTTTGGCTTCCGGCATATCGGCGGACCGATCCTCTAATTTTCTCCGACGTTTTCTATACTTAGAAAAATTTGAAAATTTTTCTGCTTATTCTTGCCGCCACATCGGATGGTCGATCAACTATCCTCTTCTGACGTTTCGGCGATCTTTGGAAGATCTCTGGCAAAACTGCGGCTCCGTTTTCCACTATTTTCCTCCGAAACTTCTCTTCTTTTCTTCCGCTGCATCGGCAGATCCATCTTCTATTTTCTTCTGATTCTGGTTGCCGCATCAGCTACCCAAATAGATAAACTTGCCGACGGTTTCCATACTTAGGGAAAAATTTTCAAAATTTTTCCCTTTCTTCCCTTTCTTCCTTCGTCACCGCTTGATCGGCTCTGCTTTATTCTTTTCGTCGACGAGGAAGTTCCCTCAACAGCCACAATGGCGGCTCGTCATCCTCTATCTCCTTCCGATCGGCGGCCAAATATACTGTGGCATGACCCAATCGGCATCGACAGTCTCTTCACATTGGAAGGCTAGCACTTTTTACTTCCACAACAACGGAACATCAAACACGAACTTCTTCTGATGGCTGCTCTTTACTTAGAAAAATATTGAACTTTCGATGTCAGCGGTCTTTCTCATCGGAAGACTTAGTGCTTTTGTCTTTCGCAACGGCGGACGCTTGAACCGCTATCTTCTTTTGGCGGAAGTCTTTCCTCATCGGCAGGCTAGTGGTTTCGGCTTCCGCAACGGTGGGCGCTCAACCACTTTCTGCTTCCAATTGGCCGATGATATTCTATACTTAGAAAAATTTTCAACTTAATTTTCTTCGACTTAATTTTCTTGCGGCGTTTGCAGTTGGAGGTCTTTCTCATCGGGCGCCTAGTCGTTTCTCCATCCACAATGGTGGACACTCGAACTACTATCTCTTTCAGATCGGTGAACTTATTTTGACCGGCATCGAAAGTCCTTTCTCGTCGGAAGTATAGAGACTTTGACTTCCACAACGGAGGATGGATGAACAACTAATTTCTTCCGATAGCCGATGATTTCAACACTTAGCCAAATTTTTCAAACTTCTTCACAGCATCGACGGTCGAAGAACTTACCCGTCGGACTTGCCTTCACTTAACCCTTCCGCTACAGCGAAAGTCTCTTCCACTAACCCTTTCACTACGTCGGAAGTTAATTCTGCTAAGTGTTCCGATGGCTCAAACACTATAAACAAATTTTTCCAATTTTCTTTTCCACTGCTGCACCTCATCGGATGGCCTTCCGACTACACCTTTCGGCGTATCGGAGGAACTTCCCATTTAGTCCTTCGATGACCCGATGAGTTCGGCACTTAGAGAAATTTTTCAATAAAATTTTCCAGTCATTAGCCTCTGATCTTTGCTCGGTAGAAGGCAATTCTACTTTTGTCACTGCATCTTGGTGGTCCATTCAACCCCATGCTGCAACATCAGCTCTGATACCACTCTGTCACCTTCCCGACCCTCATATCGGCGAAGAGGACGCGACGAACACACAACATGCATACGAGAAAACAACCCCCGTGAACATGAACAAATACAACAACACTGGAATTAAAAACTTATCATAATGCATACAAGGATACATAACCAGATGCATAACCCATCATACAAGGATGCATCATTCATCAATATACAGCGGAAGCAAACATATGCATTTCAACATTTAACATGTTCATCATAATTCATTGGACATTATTGTAATTGCAGAGATGAAATAGCAGCAGTACTTATCTTTTGATGATGAGTTTACCCCGCAACCAGCTACGTCGCTGCAACGTTCCACCCAACCATAGGCTAGCGTGCTCATCAATCTCTTAGCAACACTTCCATCCCCAAGCTGGGCATGATTCCTCAAGGAAGTAAGGGACAATGCATGCTTACACATAGCCAAGGATACACAAGCATAGCCAAGCCAACACAGTTGGGATTCACTGGGTCATCCAGGAACTGGGAAAGACTAATGCTAAGCTGGTGACCACAACACCAGCCTTCTCAAGCATACCCAGCCTCCACATTCTACTCACAACATTCCAAAGACCAACCACTGCATACCGCAGCAACACAATCCCTTCACAACCCTGTGAAGAAGGAAAAACGACCGGTTGACAATCCCAACCCAACGGTGAACATAGCTCAAGCCACAAGACAACTCAGAGTTTTTCTTGGCCCTAGAGTGGCCAAACAACTCAACAAAAACACCCAAAAATAGGGTACTTCAGCAACCCAACCTCATAGTGAGTGATGGCACAACCATAGTATCAAAGCAAAGGAGAATCCCAACTCCTAGCGCAGAAAAGGAAACACAAACATAGACCACAGCAGATAGCATCCACGGCTATAATTGACAACTTCACATAGTCCCAAAATAGGGAGAAACTTTTCCAACAGAGGTGGCAATCAACAGCCAATAAAAACGCGAGGAAGACCACACTCCCCAAACATAATCAATGAGCAAAACTCACAACCATGGGTAAACGACTCCAACGGTCTATGCGTGAGGGAAACTTGCACCAAACCCCAAATGTAACAACATATTCAATCAACAATGAAAATTACAGCATGAGGAAAGACAGCAGTCTGTCCTGGACAACTAAACAGTGGAAAGGACTTACACAGACCACAACACAGTCCCTGAGCGTAAGAGATGGCTCTCCACAGAAAAGATCATGGGAGATAGTGGCCAAAGAACTCCCAGCCTGCTACATGAGCAACAATAACGTTGAACCCACAAATCATCCCATGAGGAAAACGAACTGACCTCTGCCTGCACGTCCCTTTGTGAGTGTGAACAGCTCCCCTATGCGCACGGATGAACAGGCTTCCCTTCGGCGTGAGGAGGATGAATAGACTTCAACTCCTGCGTGAGCATGAACCGACCAGTGAAGGAGAAAGAATGGAAACATGGGAGAGATTTTCTTCTGCCCCACGTGACATCAAGGGAAAGTCTGCTGGTGGAGTGGGTACGTGGGAAAGGATGAGCAGTCCTGCCACACCCACCACCACTACCATCATTAACTGTCCCAACTAACAAAACAAGACAATAAAGAGGTTGGGTGAGACAAGGGAAGATGGAAAATCAACAAGGTGGTAACACATGGGTTTTCCCCCCGATAGACCAAGGTTTGACATCCCCCGCCCCTTATCCTTTGGAATCATGCCCTTTTCATTCAACGTTTCACTGCCGTAGCTGGTTGTGGTTTATTTTTAATTGATGTGCATGTTTACATGATGCCGAATTATAATGTGCCAGACAGCACGATATCCCATCAACAACTATCCCCATTGCCGAAACATACACAACCAAAATCGATGGTGGGGCCTTTGCCTTTAGCTCCTCACCACGATTAATTACAATATATACATCATGCAAACAGGGTCAAAACCGGGGTGTGACAACATGGAACTTTCCATTCTTCTTCTTGAACTTGTTCTTGTTAAGTGGACAATGTATGGAGATATGTCATAACTTATGACATGTATAACATTCCTAGGATGAGTAATCCTTCTTGAACTTCTTACCCTTTTTGAGTTCTAGTGATCTATTTGTGGGAGATCCTTGATCCTTCCTTTTATTCCTACCATTCTTTGTATGCAAAGCTATAGCTTGATCTCCATCTTCATTGAAATTCTCTTCTCTATTTTCTAACCTTCCTTATTCATGTACACATTCCTCCCATAGCTTGCTGAATTTGTTTATCTTTATTCTAGCACATATTCCTCCAATAAAAAAATCCCTTTCTCTTGGAAAACCATTAAAAGTGGTCATCACAACTTCATCCTCTTCTATCATGTCACCAATGGCTTCTAATTGTTCTTTAATTTGAGATACTCTGGAGAAGTATGACTGCATGGTTTTTTCCTTTTGCATCGTCACACCCTTGAGTTGTTTTCTCAAGGTCATTCTCATGTTGATTTTTTCCCTTCAAACATATTGGTTAGTGCATAAAAAATTCCTTTGGAGTATTCTTTGAGGATACTTGGGATATCAAGTGATTCTTAATAGAGTTAGCTAAAATCATCTTGAATTTGATCATATCCTTATTTTTTTTGGATTCCTCCTCTTCTCCCTCTAGTTCCTTGACCTCTTCTTTGATGTATCCTTCTAGGTCATGCTCTTTAAGGCTGGGCATGATTTTGTACTTCCATGCTCTGAATTCATTTTCTCCCTCAAGCTTTTCATCTAGCTTGTTACTGTTTGTCATCTTTAATGAATGAGAGACTCAAATGTAAAGATAGGAGAAAGCACTTACTTGTTTGAAGACCTCTTCTGGAATTAGCTTTAGGATGGCCTAGGGTTTGACTAGGAAACCCTAATTTTTTAGTTGAGATCACTTGTGGATCTGAAAGGAGGAAAATATGTGCCTCCCCAAGGTGATCTATATTGTATCTTGATTTTCTAGAATCTGAGGATGGAACCTTAAAAAATATAATTCCCTAGTTTCTCCCAACAATAGTCATTAGAGGAATTTTGAGGTCTAAAATGGGCCTCCTAAGGAAAATAGTAAAATAATATTTATTAATTTTGGAGGAAAAAAAGAAACAAAACTATTTTTTGTGTTCATATTTTAGACATATTTCCCTGTTTTTTTACTCAAATTTCAATCAAGAGAGCTCATTGGATGTGGGATTTGATTCCGCATCTAAAGAGTACCCACACTGCATACTTTTGACAGACTCTTCTACCCCAAAAATAAGAAAAACCTGAAAAAATGTGATGATGATGTCATCATCACATTTTTCAGGTATTTATTATTTCTAGGGTAGCGGGGTCCATCAATATTATGAAGTGTGGGTACTTGTTGGATTCGGAATCAAATTCCACATCCAATGAGCTCTCCCAATCGAAAATTTGAGTAAAAAAACAAGGAGATATGTCAAAAATACGAACAAAAAAAGTAGTTTTTTTTATGACAAATATGTCAATTCAACCATTATGGTTGACTCATTTTATTGGAATTATATTGGTTCTTGAATTCCAACTCACAAAAACTTATTGTTGCCGTGTTTTCTTATAAGTCCCATTTTGGACCCCAAATTTCCTCTAATGAATAGGTCAAAAGTGAAAATCCTCATAATGCAAAACTGCTTCGATGGAAATATGCGCCCTCCTAGGGCGAGTTGAATAACCATTATTTTTCAACTGATCTTTGGAGGGAGGGCTCCGAGATAGTGAACCCAAGCTTGTTGAGTTGTCGAAGTTGCTGCACAATGTCTTGTTTTAGGTTGGTTTTGATACCATGTTATGTTTTCTAAACAAATAGAACAAATGATCACTGAAAGAATAACAAGAACAACAACACAAAAGAGAACACAAATATTTATCCTGGGAAACCCTCGTAGGGAAATACCCAAAAAAAATCCTCTATATAGAATTCACCCTAGTACAATGTAAGAACCAAAGAAAAGGACTAGACTACTTCCTCTCCTCCACATGGTCTGTTTCTTCTCACTTTAGCGCAACTGCTTGAGTTCTGTGTTCGTCCAAATGAGTGAGGCACCTCCCCTATTTATACTAATCAGTGGAGAATCATAATAACCCAACAGGGCTGAATTCTCTTCGGGGACACTAAAATACATTTTAATAATACTTTTTTGGGTACTAGTGACTCTAATTACAATGGAGGTTTTACATCAACACTTGATGTTGAAAATAGTTGTCAATTGATGTCAAAAGAGTTCACCAATGAAAAAGGAATAACCAGTAAAGGATGATGACAAGGTGAAATTAGTGAAAAATAGGAATTACAAAGTCATATGGTAGTTCAAGGAGTAGCAGTCGATCAATGTGACAATGAAAATATTCGACGGTTATAAGAAAGTCCGCAAAAGATCTACGGTTGCACAACGATCTACAACATTACAACATAATATACGTTTCATTATAGATCAACGGTGAGTACTGTACCCTCAAGGAAATAAACAAACTAGAAAATGCAGAAACCAAATTCTAGAATAAAATTGTGGAAGTCCAAAATGGGAAAGTGTGATTCCACATTCCGCAATCCGCAACCTGTAAGATCGATGATCGAAAAATATTTTGCAAGAGATTGATGGAGTGGAAGAAAAATTGCGGAAAATAAAAGTGTGGAAATCAAAAATGGAAAAGTGTGGTTCCGCATTCCACAATCCTTAATCCAAAGATTGACGGTCAGGAAAAGCATCCACAAGAGACGATGCGAAAGAAAAATTGTGGAATCATTTTCATGAAATTTGGAAAACCCGCAATTTTCAATGCACATCTAATCTAAGATCGACGATTAGGAGAGAGTCTGCATGATATTGATAGATTGAAAGAAAACTTGCAGAAAGCAAATTGTGGAAGCACCTTCAAGAAATTTGGAAAACCCGCAATCTGCAATCCGCATCTAATCTAAATATCACTATCCAGGGAAGAGTTTGCAAGAAATCAATGGTGTGGAAAGTATCTTGCGGAAGGGTATTTGCGTAAAGGAAACTATGGAAGGAATTAAAAAAAAGGTCAGAACATGCGTCCACAATCTGCAATCCGCATCAGATCTCAGATCAACGGCCAGGGAAGAGTCCGGTAGAAATCAACGGTTTGGAAAGGTTGTTGCGGAAAGACAATTGTGGAAAGCTAAGGAAATTGCAAAAATATGATTACAGAGGGAAATATGTTTGTTATATCGACAAAGAGAAAGAGTCTGCAATTTATCAACGACTCAGGATAGTTGCAGAAATGATCTATTGTGGAAGTATCATTGCAAAAAAAGGAAAACTTCATAATAATTTCTGTTGAAGCATTATCATTACAGAGAGGCAATTCTGGTAATATTTGATTACGGAAAGGTATGACTCATAAACCTAAATGGAATTGTTAAAATGAAGAATTTATTTTTTAATGAAGAGGCATGATCTAAGAATGAAAAGGCACAACAGTGAAGAGATGCATTCATATAAAATGTGTTAGAGGGTATTTATAGATAGAATGATGAGTGAGAGAAATTTTCTCTGCGGTCCATATCATAGCAGCACTTAGTACATACAGATACCAATGATGTAACTTGTGACATATATTAAAGGAAAAGGAGATCTGGAAGATTTACATAAACATGTTAGGGTGGTGCAAGTGAAAGCTACAAGCCTACAAGGAAGTTGTATCCTCATTGCAATAGTTGTTGGTAAATAGAGTGTAGTAGCATCCTTTCAGTAATAGGTGATTAAACTAGGGGGTCATAGCCTCCTTCTAGTAGTTTTTGGTAAATAGGGTGTAGTAGCATCATTTTCTGTAGAAGCAAATAGAAACTATCTTATAAATATAATTTTGCAGTAATAGGAAGTATTGGTGGTTTACTCATTTGGGCTTCCATGATAAATTTGTGTTTTGTGTGCTCTTGTTGATCATGCATGTTAATGAATAACTTAAAAGTGGTTTAAAAATTATTAAAATTTATCAATATTGATTCAACCCCCCCTCTCAGTATAGTCCAATATTCCAATACTTTACATGACCAATTACATCAATGACATCCCTAATCACAGGAACAACATCTCTGAAAGGGGTAATAACAATAATAGTATAAAATAGAATATATTTCACAATTACATTTCTTTAACATTATCAGTGACCCTAAGAATTACCCAACCAAATTCCCCGCTTATACTCATGATGGGTTAGGAATCATTTTCCTTATCCATCAAACCATTTCCAAAGAACAATTCGAGCCCTTGATGGCTATTGAAGAACTACCTTTACAAATATATAGACTATATGAATTAGTCCTTGAATATGATTGTAATGGAAAGGGGAATCAAGTTTGTTAATACTTTTGTTTTCATTGATGTCAAAGGATGCACCAACAAGCTTGACGAAGGTTTAATGTCAAAATATAAATATTTAAAAGGATAAACCAACAAGATTAATGTAGGTTTGATGTCAAAACATAAACCACCAATTTAGTGAAGAAATAAAATGAGACTGATATCAAACATATGAGATGGATAACTTGAAGAAAGAATAAATCAATCAAGCAGAGGTTCTCTATGTACAAATCTAGTTTGAAGAAATATATAGAGAAGAAATGTGAAAGATCAAAAAGTGCACAAATCCCACTTTGGAATGGGACATATGTGTGCAAATACCACCAAGATGATGGGTGTTCTTGCAAAAAAACCCACAAATTTAAATCATTGAAGGATTCACGCTAATGGAGTATAAAATATGGTGGTTGGCTTGACCAATAGGTAATCAAGTTTGGCATCATAAAGTCAAATTAAGGAATTTCAACATGCGAACACATCTCTTAAACTAGAAATAGTATAAGTAAGAAAGATATGGAAGCATTGAAGTAAGATTGTGGAATGAACACTTGCAGAAATTTGTTTTGGGAAAGCTTCAAATTCTTGGGGTATTAATAGCTCATTGATCACAGAAGAATCATATACAGTTCAACCGAATTGCAAATATACAAAGAAGATGAACAAATGAAATTTCACCAAGTAGAAGGATACATGGAATCATCATGTGTTAAATTTTTACTCTGTAAATGATGCAGATCACAAAACCATTGAAGTGACAGAGTGTTGTGAAATAACATATATTCAGATACTGTAAATTATAGAATTCCTAAAGAAAACACTATCATAGATTGTAGACTGCTGAGACACAAATAACTGGAAGATAAGATGCATATCAAAAGATTTACGACAGTCGTATATTGGAAAGCCGCAAATAGGAGATAATGTAATTGCCGATTTCAATTATCATTTGATACACAAATAAATTTATATCGGGGAAGAAAAAAGGGGAAAGGAAGGGAGTTACATCTTCCTTCAAATTGGTGCTAGTAAAACAACTAGGGAGTTAAAGCTTCTTTCCAACTGGATTTGCTTAAACAATTAAGGAGTCAAATCTTCATTCTAGTTGGAGATGGTAAAATAATCAATGATTCATTGCTTCCTTCTAATTGAAGCTGGTAAATCAAATCAGGGAGTTGTAGGTTCCTTCCAGTTGGAATTAGTAAAACAACCAGGGGGTTACAGCCTCCTTCCATTCGGTGCTGGTAAATATAATTAGGAGTCGGTGCTTCCATTTAGTTTCAATAAAAGAAACATAAATCTAATCAGTATTCAATAGGTTGGTGCTTGTAATTGGAAAAGTAATACTTAAACATCAGGTTGGCACCTGAGTGAGTGGGTGCTAACAATTTAAGATTGGTGTCTTCCACTGATGTAATATTTATTATATATAGATATAGATGTATATAGATATACAAGAATACTTTACATATTTTGTGCACAACTATGTCTAGTTTTATTTCTACACAAAAGATTTTAATGGTGCAATTTTGCTAAAGTGTTAAAATTGTAATAATATGCACAATATATATATTCATCCCCCATATCAGTATATATGATAAATCCAACAATTGGTATTAGAGAGAGTGTATTCAGTAGCAATTTAACCATTGGAAGTTTGATCCTTCCACGGAAAAGGAAAAACAAGAAGGATTGTCCACTAGCAAATCACCATGATTCGATGGCACGAATTACACCTTCTAGAGAATAAGAATGGAAGTATATTTACAATCTCTCAGATTAGATATCTGGAAATATGTAGTGACTGGATGTATGAATCCTAAAACAACTCCAGTTGAACCTACGGGTAGAAAACTATATGAGTTCAATGTAAAATCTAGAAATGCATTACTTTGTGAGATGACATATGTTGAGTTTACTAAGGTCATGAAGTGTAACTCAGCCAAGGATATTTGGGATAAGCTAAAGAATATCTATGAAGGATATGAAAAAACTAAAAAGGATAAGTTACAAACCTACTCTACTTAGTTTGGAATGTTCCAAATGTAAGAAGAGGAAGATATTACAACCTACTTTTTCTGAGTTGATGATATTGTGACTTTGATAAAAGGACTGGGAGAAACCATCAAAGAAACATCAATTGTGAAAAAACAATGAAAACCTTTCCACCTCGATTCAAATCAAAAGTATCAGTCCTAGAGGAAAGAGCCAATCTGGATGATATGAAAAAGGATGAATTACATAGGATTCTCACGTCATATGAGATGAGGACAAAAAATTAAAATGGCACCAGAAAAGATGTTTATTTTAATGCCACAAGAAAATAAAAATGTAGTAAGCAGGAACAAAAGGATCCACGTGACATATCAAATGAAGAAGAAGTGAATTTAATGAGGAAGCTGAAAAGGATACAAGGCAAGTATAATGGTAAGTTTCCCTTTAAATGTTTCAAATTTGGAAGAATAAGTCACTTCACCTCCAAATGTAGTTTCAAGGAAAATAAACATAGTGATAGTGATGAAGAATTAGACTATCAAGAACAAAGAAATGTGTATCAGTAGCATAAGGAAGAGAGCAAGAAGAAATTTCCTAGGAAAAAAAGAGTATGTATTCAAAAGAGAATGGTTTATCATCAGAAGAGGAGGACAACCATGTATGATTCAAAGGAAGTGTTGTTTATAGAATTAGTTGAATATGAAAATTTGGAAGATGGAAATAGTTGTGCATCTGTCAAAGGATCAACAATTAAAGGGACATTTGAAAGCACATCAAATTCATCAATGAAGTGTTCTTGCAATGGAATTTACATGTCACCTCTATAGTTTGAAGAAAAATAAAAATCAAGTATCATAAAAGGAACTCCCAAATGCGGTGAAAATGTAGAAAACAAATTTTCATGTCATGGAATCTATATGTCCTCATCAAAATATGAAGTATAGGAGAAATTAAGTAGCACAGAAGAAAACTCTAAATATAAAGATGAAGAGAATGTAGAAATTGAGTGGGAAGGTAAATTAGTTAGTGCATTAGATGAAGTAAAGAAGTCTATAAAAAAGAAACAATCAGTTAAAGAAGAAGAATACGTCAAGGAGTTCAAAACCATACAAGAAGGATTAGAGAGATAGATGAGCGACAAAGAAAAAGAGTTTAAGGATCAACTAAATTGTGCACAGATCAAGATCAGAATACTCGAAGAAGATAATATTGTGCTGAAAGAGTCCCTTGAAGAAATAAAGGAGAATAATGAATTGCCGACGAAACAAATTGCACAAAAGGAAGTGTAAATTTTGCATTTGAAAATTTAAATGGATTGCACAAATCAAAGAAGAACATAAATGTGTCTTGATTTAGAAACCTAGGAAAGATTCAACAACGGTGAAACATTCCTGAATGAAATATTAAGCAACAAGAGATCTCCATACAATAAGAAAGGTCTTGGCTACGAAGGAATGAATGAAAAAATCTACATCATTGATGAAGGATTCATTCCAAAGTAGAAAGATGTATCATAGAAGAAGGATGATCTATCCACAAAATGAGCTAAATTTAGGCATGACAATAATCTCAGTTACAAGAATAAATTATGTGCAATAAAATTGTTAAGATGTAATCATGTTGGTCACATAGAAAAATATTTTCATACGATAAGATACTATATGTGCGACATATTTGGACACAAGGCCAAAATTTGTGCAAATAAAGTAATACAACTAAAGATAATTGTTTCATATGTCCTTGACAAAGAAGTGGAAAGGTTCCCTGTGAAATTCAAAGGAAAATTGCGAACATATAGTGATGGGTCAAGAAAACATCATAGGTGAGTACTACTGAAGAAGCAAGCAACTAATTCATATCTTGTTGATCATTAAAAGTTTAATTCATATCCTTGAATTCAATACAATGTTCATTAGGAATTCAAGGACTAAGTTAGAGATTTGGTGTACATAAAAACCATGAGAAGTAAATTATCCGATTAATGTGATGTGCATATGTTACTTTCTATATATGCTAAAATGTGTTGAATTGTCATTCATAAGGAGAAAAGGTAAAAATGTTTATTTCTAGAACACACACAAGGATTCATAGAAACAAAATCCAGATTTGTGTTATATTCAGAATGTGTTATTACAAAGTATAGAATGGAGCTACGAAGCTCACGTTGTAGGAAAAACTAATCAAGCCACAAATCATGTACAAATAGGGAGAGTACAAAATACGATCCAATGAGAACATGTCCATCAAAATTGATTATACAGTTGCTTGGTGCACATAATTAAAGTTGATAGAAGCCAAAGGTTGAAATTGAGACAAACTTGATTTAGAGTCGCAATTCGAGATCCAACCTTGCATCATAATTGATAGGTTTCTATGAAAGGTGAATCTCTAAGTCTACTAAAGTCGATTCAACAAATGTTATGGGTTGCAGAAATAGTTGTAGAGTAAATATGATGGAGTGGAAATAGCTTTCTCAACCCAAATCTAGTTCACAAGTTCAAAAGTTTGTTGTTGCTTCCTCTCTAGGAGATTATCCCTCTTGATTAGATTGGACAACTTCTTTGTATCATTTTGGTTAAATTTTTACTGTTGGTACCAATGCATAAAGGTGGACTCTTGTATTTGGTTTTACAAAACTCTCATATCTAATCTCATCCTTCCAAAATATGATTGTTGTGACTGAACTGTTGAACAAAGATTATCAATCGAGATACATAATATATGACAATAGGAAAAGATGGTGACTGAAGAAGGACAACTCAAAACTACAAAAACTATAACAAGCTCAAAAGAGAATGAATCAGGGTGATGAACCATTCAAATACACATCTAACTTATAGAATTGAAAGGTGGTTCTCCACATGATTGAGTCTAAATTTAAAAAACATTGAAGTTAGTTCAACTCATTCTTGTGTGATTCGAAATGGTTATGGAGATGTAAAAAATTAATTGCATGAGTCAATGATTCTTGAAAAAGGGAAAAAAGACCCCAAATGTGAATTACAGCGAGCCCGACCAACGGTGTGCGGCGCCTTGGTCCCTGAGCCATATGCATGGAAGCACTCATGCTAGTGAGATTGCCACCCTCATGATGAGCTCAGGCTCCCTCGTGCAGATGAAGAGGGATGTCATTTCTCGTCCTTCGTCCTAAGTTGGCTCTGTCTAGAAAGCCTCCATTTCATTCATGCCAGTTTAGGGGAGTTTAATGGTAATAAGTACACAATTAATGCAAGGTCAGGGTGGTGCCATGAAGAGGAAATCCATGAAAAAACATCGCATTGTCACCTATGCTGTGTTTAATGTTTTGTTTCAGTCTATGGGATGCTCTATGCAGCCTATGGTTTTTTTGGCCCGAAAGATTCTCTGTACAGTAGAAGGTTCTATTCTAGGCCAAAATTCTTGTGCTCATTGGGATCCTCCATTGTCCTATAGCCTCTGTGAGGAACCTCATTAACATAGGATATCATAGTGTTGGAAGGTTTCAACATAATTATTTGTTGTTACGTATCACGCCATGCCACCAACCCTTCTTGCCGCACCTGGGTAACTGTCTCTTCACCATGTCTAGGAAATGAGGTATGCTCAAGCATTCTAGCAGCAGGAGATGGAAATACAATTAGTGTTTAGATGGAGGAGGGGTACGAGGAAAACTGTTGATGAATATGTAACTTCGGAATGTATTCACTTGTATATCTTATGTATTGTAACCTGATGTTTATTCCAGAATGTATTTGTGATATAGTTGAGTCATGTCATGCCTCGATGTTCCTATTCAGAGGATCTATTATGTAAACAAGTCATGTTAAGTTATTGTGGGTAACCATCCTATTGTCTAAGGGTTAAAGTCCCTGCAGTTCTGGGGCACTAGGGTTATTAGACTCTCCTAGAGAGGTCGACCCTAGTAGGGTTTAGTCATGTTGGGAATTAGTATAAATAGAGAGCTAGCCTCTCTATTTATCACACACTCATCCACACTCATCGTATCACATAGCTGAGGAAGAGAAAGACACTGGGGTAAGGAAGAAAGAGGTTACTGCTGTCGGGAGATCATCTTACTATTTTTGGGGGTTTTACTTCTGGTTCTGATTCTATCTCTGAGGAACTTGCAGGGTTTTCTCCATTTATGGTTTCCCTGATGACAAAAACTATGTTCATTGTCTCTTGTGTTTGATTGTTGTACTTGTTGTTCTCTCAGTTAAAGATCCTAACATAATGCTAGCTTGATTGATAAAAACTAATATGGAATTAGAGCTAACCTGAGAAGAAGACACTATGCAGTTGCGGGAACCAGGGCTTCCTACTTTGTGGATCTCTCTCCACGTATTTTCAGCAAAAGAAGGTTGGAATAAATCTACTCCCTAGGGCGCATATTTCTGTTGAAGCAGAATCCAATTCTGAGGTTTTTCAGTTTGGACCCAACACTACTGTTAGAAATTAGGGATTTTCACAGAAGAGGAATTTTTCAATGAGCCCAGGCCTATATTAATATCCTCCCAAAAATCAAAGTTAGGGATCAAGTTCAAAGCATTTGGTTGTACAGAACTCCAGAAAAACAAAACCCTAATCTAATCATGAACCAACACTACAGGATTTCAGCTCCAAATCCAAATTTGACATCTTGACCTGGTAAGATCTAAATCTTTTGTATTTCCATTTGAGGTTCTCAGTTAATATGTCTCATCATACCAATCTTGATGAAAAGCTTGATAGAGATGATAACTTCCAAGCCTAGAAGTATAGGATCTCCCTGGTCCTAGAAGAAAATGAGTTGGACCCCTATATCAATGAGGAGGTTCCAGTTCCAGAGGGAGATGAGGCAAAGGCCTTACATAAGAAGAAGTTGGTTATGGAAAAGAGGATCATTGCTAATTCTATCAAGGATCACTTCATACCACAAGTGTCCTCCATCAAGACACCTAAAGCTATGTTTGATGCCCTAACCAAATTATTTGAAGGAAAGAACATAAACTGGAAGATGACTCTGAAGAACCAATTGAAGAATGTAAATATCCAGAATGTTGAGACCATTGAGTCTTACTTTACAAGGTTCTCTCAGATCAAGGAACAGCTAGAAGCAGTAGATGAAGAAGTGGAAAATGCAGATATTGTGTTGACCACCTTGAATGGTCTCCCTCGATCATGGGACTCTTTATTCAAGGGATATGTGCTAGAAAGAAGTTAGCCAAGTTCAACAGACTGTGGGAAGAATGCTCTCAAGAAGAAGCTCAGATAACAGATCGAGAAGAGAAAAGATGGGAAGTGAAGATCAAGCTCTCACAGTTCACTCCAAGAAAAACAAAAGAAGTTCTCATCACTCCAGAGGTAATCATTTCTCTAAAAATATCTCTAGAAAATACATGTCTAGAATCAGATGTTATACATGTGATGAAGTAGGACACTTTGCAAGAGATTGTCCTAAAAGACAGAATAAGAAAAAGAGCAACAAGGGAAGACATCATTCTCATGCTGCAGAGGATGATGATCCATCGAAGAAAAGAACCAGATATGAAAGTGAAGACTCTTCTAGTGAAGAAGAGTATGTCTTGATTTCTACTCTCACGGGAAACATCACACATGGAAGCAATGATTGGCTTATAGACAGTGGGGCTTCCAAACATATGATAGGATTCAAAGAGTATTTTGTAAAACTTTTAGAACATGAATCACCTCACAAGGTGAAGCTTGGAGATGACTACCAACATCCAATAAAAGGTAGTGGGGAATCTTCCTATAAACTAGAATCTGGAAAGTATATGAAGATGCAAGATGTATTGTTTGTACCAGGTCTCAAGAAGAACCTTCTCTCCATATCTGCATTAGATGCAAAATGCATGAGGGTTGCATTTATAGATGGTCAAGTCATCATGTGGCCAAAAGGAAAGACTATAGATGATGCGGTAGTGATTGGAGAACAAGAAGGAGGATTGTACAAATTAAAGGGCCATCCAGAACAAGCCTTAGTCCATGACATAGTTGAGCCAAATGAGCTTTGGAATAGAAGGCTTGCACATGTGCATTACAGAGCACTACCACTGGCAAGCAAAGTTGTTGAAGGTATTCTAGAAATACAAGAAAAACATGATGGGATCTGCAAAGGATGTGTGAAAGGAAAGAATACAAAGAAGACATTTCCAAGTAGTGAAATCAAAGCAAAAGGAATCTTGGAAATCATCCACTCCGATGTATGCAGTCCTATGTCATCAATCTCACTAAGAGGGTATGTATATTATGTTTCTTTTATTGATGACTTTTCTCGGAAGACATGGATTTACTTCATGAAGAACAAAGATGAAGTATTTAGCAAGTTCAAGGAATTAAAAGCCTTGATCAAGAATCACACTGAAAAGAAGATCAAGGCCTTTCGATCAGATAATGGAAAAGAATTCACTTCAAATGAATTCAAAGAGCTATGCAAAGACTCAGGGATTAACAGGTAGTTGTCCACTCCTTATAATCCACAACAGAATGGCATTGCAGAAAGGAAGAATATAACTATCATGGAAGCTGCAAGAGAAATGCTTCATGATCAAGATCTTCCTATGCATCTTTGAGCGGAAGCTACCAGAAGAGCGGTGTATGTACAGAACCGTACTCCACACAGAGTACTCAAGAACAAGACTCCTGAAGAATTCTTCTCATGCAAGAAACCAGAAGTCATCCATCTTAGAATATTCGGTTGTCCAGTGTACATACACATTCCAAAAGAGAAGAGGAATAAATTATATCCTTCAGGAAAGAAGGGTATATTTGTGGGATACTATGAAAGCTTGAAGGCTTACAAAGTATACTTCCTAGGATTCAAGAATATTGAAATCAGCATGTATGTGACATTTGATGAAGACACAACTTACAAAAAATCCAGAAAGAGACATGCTGAAATTCCTGAAGAATCGGAAGCACCCATAATTCTTGATACAACCATGAATGAAGATACTCAAGAAGAAGTTTGAGAATTTGAAGAACCAAAAAGACCTGTAGATCCACCTCCAGAAAAGAATCCTCATAAGAGGAAACCTGCTTGGGTACGAGAAGTTATCCAAGGTGCAGAAATATATGGGGCTCCAAAAGAAAATCACAGAGAAAGAAAGAGGACCAGATCCTGCTCCGAGTATGTAGCATTACTATGTGATTTCATTAATAAAGAATCTTGCAATTATGAAGAAGTGGTAGAATGGAAAGAATGGAAGGATTCTATGATCGAAGAGTATCAATTGATCATGAAGAATGATGTTTGGGATGTTGTCCCAAGACCAGAAGGGAAGTCAGTTGTAACTTCCAAATGGATCTACAAGATCAAGCATGTTGCAGACTGTATCATAAAGAAATATAAGGCAAGATTTGTTGCTCAGGGTTTCTCCCAGAAAGAAGGAATAGACTATGTAGAAACCTTTTCACCTATAGCCAGATACACTTCCATCCAATCAATACTTGCTCTGGCTACAGTAATGAAATGGAAGATACACCAAATGGATGTCAAGACTACTTTCTTGAATGGTGTAGTGTAAGAGGAAGTGTATGCGGAACAGCCACTCAGTTTTGAGACACATGATAGGGAGTCTCATGTGTGCATATTGAAGAAAGCCTTGTACAGTTTGAAACATGCACCCAAGACATGATACGGTAGAATTGACAACTTTCTATCCAATTTGGGCTTTACCAAGAGTAAAGAAGATTCCATCCTTTACTACAAGGTTGAAGATGGAAACCCATTGATGCTCCTACTGTATGTAGAAGATCTGTTTGTGACAGGTATGGATGGGTTGATTGTTGATACGAAGAGAAAGCTTGCTTCCAAGTTCGAAATTAAGGACTTGGGTACGATGCATTATTTTCTAGGTATGGAGGTGTGGTAGAGTGTGGATGGAATCTCCCTTGGACAAGGGAAGTATATAGTAGATATCCTGAAGAGGTTTGGGATGATGGACTGCAAGGCTATGGCCACATCTATGGCATTGAACCTGAAGCTATTTTAGTGATGCTTCATTAGAAGTGGTTGATGCCATGATGTATCATCAAATGATTAGGTCCTTGATGTACCTGACGAACACGAGACCAAATATTTGCTTTGCTGTGAACACCTTGAGCCAATTCCTGACAAATCCAAGACATGCTCACTTGACTGTTGCAAAGCATATTCTGAGGTACCTAAGAGGTACAATTGATTATGGGCTCAAGTACAACGCAAATCAGAAGATTAACCTAGAGGTTTATGTTGATTCAGATTAGGTAGGCAGTGCCATTGATAGGAAGAGCACTTCAGGGAGTTGCTTTAGTATGGGATCAGGTGTGATCTCTTGGTTTAGCAGGAAGCAATCCTGTGTGGCATCGAGTACAGCTTAAGCAGAGTATGTCGCAGCTTGTTCAGCTAGTTGTGAGGCAGTATGGCCGAGGAAGCTACTGTCAGATTCATTTGATCACCAGATGGATGCTACTTGTATACATTGTGACAACTAGAGTTGTGTGAAGTTTTCAGAGAATCCAGTGTTCCATGACAAGTCGAAGAATATCGAGATCAAGTATCACTATATCAAGGATACGGTGCAGAGGGGAGTAGTGAAGCTCCAGTATGTTGTGATGGATGATCAGATAGCTGATGTGTTGATGAAGCCATTGACCAGAGTGAAGTTTGAGTACTTCAGGGAGAAGCCTGGTGTTCTCCAGATCGAGGTCCCTTCCAAAGGGAAGTGACGAGTCAGGAAGCCATTTTGACGATTAGGTCAAATTTAAGGGCTGAGCCATTCTGTCATGGTGAGAGGATTTGGTTCCTTCCATGTCCAATATGATTACTAAGCCATTCTGATATGACTGTAGGATTGGTTCCTACATGATTAGATGTAAGGGTTACTGCCATTCTGGGAATGGAGTTGCCTGGTGAGTTACCAAGAATACTTGGTCTAGGACTGAGGGCTTTTCTGAGATGATTGTAAGATGTAGTCTTACAAGATCAGATGTGAGTGTTGTGCCTTTCTGATGAGTAGGTCAGATGTAAGTTCTATGCCTTTCTAACTAGTAGGTCAAATGTGAGTGCTAGCCATTCTGACGAGTAGGTCATATGTAAGGGCTACTACCATTCTCTGAGAGAATGGAGGCACATGGTCCGTTACCAGATAGCTCAGTATGGGACTGGGGACCATTCTGATATGACTGTAGGATTGGTTCCTACAAGATCAAATGTGAGTGCATTCCATTCTGACTAGTAGATAAAATGTAAGTGTTGTGCCTTTTTGATAAGCACGTCAGATGTGAGTGCTGGCCTTTCTGACGAGTAGGTCAGATATAAGTGCTACTAAAGACCTATGAGGAGGTAGGCCTACATCCAACATGGAGAAGGGTTGGCTCTGTAGAAATTCCTGTGATGAGAAGAATAATGAGATAGCACCTATGGTACTGATCTAGATCGAGTGAGTATCTACATCCAATGATGATGACCTAGTGATGATCCAGATCGAGCTATGATCCAAATCCAATTATGATTTCTCCAAGATGATCCAGATCTAGCAGTGATTATCTAGATCGAGTGAGGATCTAGATCCAGTGATGATGACCTTGTGATGATCTAGATTGAGTGATGATCCAGATCGAGTGATGATGATCCAAATCGAGTGATGATACAGATCCAGTGATGATGATCCAGATTGAGTAATGATCCAGATCCAGATGAAGATGACTTGAATATAAAGATGACTTGAAGATGAAGATGGCGAGAACTTAAAGATCACCCAAATGATCCATAGAAAAAGACTTGTGCTGAAAAATTGTTTCGAGAGAATACCTTCCTAGTTAAGAGGGAGTGTTGATGAATATGTAACTTCATAATGTATTCGCTTGTATATATTATGTATTGTAACTTGATGTTTATTCCAATATGTATTTGTGATATACTTGAGACATGTCATGCCCCAATTTTCCTATCGGGAGGATCTATAATGTAAACAATTCATGTCAAGTTATTGTGGGTAAGCCTCCTATTGTCTAAGGGTTAAAGTCCCTACAGTTCCGAGGCACTAGGGTTATTAGACTCTCCTAGAGAGGTCAGCCTTAGTAGGGTTTAGTCATGTCGAGAATTAGTATAAATAGAGAGCTAGCCTCTCTATTTAGCACACACTCATCCACACTCAGTTGTAGCAAATAGCTGAGGAAGAGAAAGACACTGGGGAAAGGAATAAAGAGGTTACTGCTGTCGAGAGATCATCTTACTGTTTTTTGGGGTTTTACTTTTGGTGCTAATTCTATCTCTGAGGAATTTGTGGGGTTTTCTCCATTTATGGTTTCCCCGAGGAAAAACACTGTGTTAATTGTCTCTTGTGTATGATTGATGTACTTTTTTCTCTCAGTTAAATATCCTAACATAATGCTAGCTTGATTGATAAAAACTAACAAAAACATCTCAATGTCGTTCAGAATTCTCATCGATGATTGGGAAGGAAGGGTGGTGAATCAGCATTTAGCTACATGGCATGGAGGTAGCGGGATTAACCACTACTATATGGTAAAAAATATTCTAGGAAATCTCATGGAGGATATGTTAATAAATTGGAGTGAAAATCAAGATACAGTCCTTGTCGTGAAGGAAAAAATGGCAAAAATGGATGGGAAACTCAGCAACCTGGATGCAACCTTTGAATGGAAATGCTAGACAGGTTGGAAATTTGGAGAGAGGAAGAGGAAGCATGACATGCGGCAGGCCAAGGGATGCAATATCGGTACCGGAATCCTAGATGGTTCAGGATACCCCTTTTCCCATCCCGACCACCATTGAACCACTGTTCAAGAGGGTGCAGGAAGACGAAGGGCCAAGCAATGAGCCCCCTCATTCTGTGTTAGCTACCAATGCTAATTCCACTAGAAAATTAGAAGAAGGAGGATGGGGATGCCCAATCCTCAAAGAAAACCCCCGTTATTGATCCATTCTCAAGCCATATGCAGATACGCATGCCTCTTAGGAGTCGAACTGTTATTTCAGGTTTTTCTTTTTCTTTTTGTGTTTAGTTCGGTTGCATCTCTAGTTTTTTGGAAGGAAAAAATATGTAATTGTGATCCCTACCAGCTACTTTGGGTTCCTTAATATTTTGAAAATCTTCTATAATAGCCTTCTTAGATGAACCTCTATTTTTTATAGGCTAGGGTTGTGGTTCCACCACCTGAGACCTCCTTTGGCTAGGGTCATTTTTGTAATTTTTGTTCTCCTAGATTAATAGAATTTTCAGCGCTACAAAAAAAAGGGGAAAAAGTGGAAATCAAATTCATTAATCCATGCAAACAAAATAATGTTTCTCAAAATGTTTTTAATATGAAGGTGACACATCAAAATTTTGCATGAGATAATGATCACATCATATCATTACCATGCAAGCTGGCGGATGGAACTGTTTTGGAATATCATTACAAGATTGTGCGAAATCGCACAAATAAAGTAATGAATAAGTCAATGATGTGAACATGACACATGTGAATAGTAGATTGTGGTGCAATCAGATGTAGAAGGGAATATCTATGAAAGTGTAGACTTTTTTGCATGAAATGAGAAGCACAACACAAGGGGAGCATTTTTCATAAAGAAGAAGAGCTCATTGTAAGTTGGATTTCACAACAATTCCAAAGAGAAGTATTTTTTAACCTTTGTGTTGTCATTGATGTCAAAGGATGCACCAACAAGATTAATGAAGGTTTAGTTTCGAAAGATAAATATGTCAAATGATGAATTAACAAGCTTGAGGTAGGTTTGATATAAAAAAAGATAAACTATCAGGTTAGTAAAGAAAGAAAATGAGATTGATATCAAACATGTGAGATGGATAACTGGAAGAAAGAATAAATCCATCAGGTAGAGGCTCTCTATTTACAAAGCATGTTTGAAGAAATACATAGAGAATAAATGTGAAAGATCCGGAAGTGTGAAAATCCCACTTTGGCATGAGATAGATGTGAACAAATACCACCAAGATGATGCGTGTCACTAAGTAAAACATTACAAAGTTGAATCATCAAAGGATTCATGTCAATGTAGTATTAAATACAATGGTTAGCTTGACTGAAAAGTAAGAAAGTTGGGGCATGGTGGAGTAAAAGTAATTTCAACTTGCAGACACATATCTTGAAACAGACAAAGTATAAATAAGCAAGAGATGGAAGCATTTAAGTAAGCTTATGGACTGAAGACTTTAATATAATATTTTTTGGGAAATATTTGAATTCTTGAGGTATCAATGGCTCATTGATCGCAGAAGAAGCTTATACCATGGAGACGAATTGCACAAATATGAAGAAGATAAAAAAAAGCAAGTGCACCAAGTAGAAGGATACAAAAAATAAGGATGTGAGAAAGTTTTACTCTATAAATGATGCAGATCATGCAACCATTGAAGTGATAGAGTGTTGTAGAATCACAAATATTCAGAGGTTATAAATTACAAAATTTGTAAAGAAAACAATTTCATATATTGTAGACTACTGAGATGAAGATAAATGGAAGACAATACACTTTTCGGAAAAGCTATAGCAGTCGCATATTAGAAAGATTCAAATAAATGACAAGGGAATTGCTAATTTCAGTTTTCATTTGATACACAAATAATTTTATATCAGGGAGGAAGGAAGGGGAAAGGAAAGGGAGTCATAGTTTCCTTCTAGTTGGTTTTGGAAACATAATCAAGGAGTCAAAGCTTCCTTCTAGTTGGATTTGGTAATACAATCAAGGAGTCGAAGCTTCCTTCTAGTTGGAACTAGTAAAAAAATCAAGGATTCATAGCTTCCTTCCACTTGGAGTTGGTAAATCAAATCACGTAGTCATAGCTTCCTTCCAATTGGATCAAGTAAAAAAATAAGGGGGTACAACCACATTCAAGACGATGCTGGTAAATACAATTAGGAGTCAATGCTTCCATTCAGTTGCAGTTGAATACATGATGATCTCAATCTTCAACAAGTTGGTACTTAAATATTGGGAGTTGGAGCTTGCACAAAAGGCACAAATATATTTTCGTGTTGGATCCTGAATTTCAGCATGCTAGTGCTTGTGGAAATAGAAGTATTTACAAGTTAGTGCATGTAATCAACAGGTTCATACTTTCACATTAGTTTTGTACCTAAGTGAGTGGGTGCTCACAATTCAAAATCGTTGTCTTCCGTTGATGTAATATTTCTTATATATATATACACACAGACACACACACACACACACAAACACAATATTAATTTACAGATTTTGTGTGTAACTATGTCTAGTGTTGTTTATGCAGACAATTTTTTAATAATGCAATTTTGTTAAAGTGTTAAAATTGTAAAAATATGCAAAATATACTCATTCACACCCCCTATCAATATATAATAATTTCAACAAAGCTAATGTTGTTGTTGTTGTTGTTTTTTTTTTTTTTTTTTTTTTTTTTTTCTCTGAACCTTCATGTGATAACATTCCCCTTGTACTTTCAAATGTTGTTTTGATCATACGAATAATGTAGTTGAGTATGGACCAATTCTAGTGCCAAATGTAAGAAATGGTATTGTTTTCACGTAGTGAGAAAATCCTAAAGACTCAAATCCAATGGCTAATCAAATGATAAGAATGTGTGAAAAACACTCCAAGGTGAGGAAACACAAGCATGGTTTTAGGAAATTATTTAAAAATATGTCTGGAACCAACAATATCATAGGTACTCTAAGAGGAAAGGATCAATGGGAAAGTGATTTGATTGAATTAGAAATAGATTATGGATCTTGAAACAAGGAGCGATGACAAATAAATTTCAAGGTGAACCAAGAATAATTAAAGATTGATCCCATAAAGGAAATTGAGAATAAAATTTCCCTTAAAGGAAATATGATGTTGATATGAGAAAATGGGCATGACGACCTCAAAAAATATTGAAAATCTGATAAATTATGTCCCAGGACAATGGCTATAGAAAAATCCACAGATTATTCCTCCAGTGTATTCAAGCTCACATAGTCAAGAGGGAAGTTGTTAGAATACCCATCGATGGCAGGTATCCAATCCTTATATCATTGTTTCCTTACTTCTGAATCCTACTCATTACTTTTTTCATAGTTTATGCTTTCCCTAAAAGCATTGTAGTCGATGTCTCTCACTCTGTTAAGCAAAATAAGTAAGTCAACAATCGAGAAATTTTGAATTTACCTAGAAATGATCCCGAAGGTTCTCAAAGTACAATATCAAGGAAGAATTTATATCCTAATGGAAGTTAAGGAACTGTTCTACTATCCTAATATGCTCAAGTTGGATTCTTAGCTCCTCACAAGGAGGAGCCATCAAACAAAAGCATCCAAATATTGTCTCCCTCTTTGTCTCTATAGTAATTGTTGTGTTACTTTATCCTATCAAAAATAATTTTAAAGACTAAAAAAGGAGAGTTGGAATGTCTATCATTAATGGTCTCTTTTAAATATGACTAATCACATAGAAATATCTAAGCATTGTGTGGGATGTAAATAACTAGTGATTTATCCTGCCTAAGGCTTAGATATGACCATGTAGCTTGCTGGATTAGATATGGTCTGTTGGAGTCATTAGGATGTGTGGCAGAGTTAAATAAAAGAGTTTCCCACCTATGGCACAAATGTAATGGTGTGTCTTGTCATAATAGATGATTATTATTGAAGGCACTAGGACAAGAGATGAAGCTAAGTAGAGTTCCTCCCCACTAACGATCAATATTAAAACCTGCAAACTCCCAAGGATAAATACATTCCATTGGAGGGAACAAGAATTGCACTCAAAACAAGAAAAAATTATCCTATAAATGGATCATATTTAATCATGTAGATGTTTAAGTTAAATCTTGGTCATCGACGACTTTAAAGCATGTGGAAAAATAAGTGGGTTTTCTTTTCTGCAAATGGTCAAGGTTCAATCTCACATCTTTCTCAAAGTAAATCTAATCCCTTGGTGGATTTAAGAATATGTGATAAAGTTAAAGGGAATTCCTTCCATCATTAGTTCATACTGAATTGCACAAAACTATAAAGGTTGATACCAACCATAAATTATTGAGGAAATCTCTACAAAAAAGGTAAAATATTCCCTCACACAGAAAGGAAAGAAATTCTGCAATTTTTCTTCTCAGAGAAGTCTCAAGCATTTATTATAAAAGGTTCATTCTAGAGGATATAGTGACCAAAAATAAATCAAATCTTGACAACAATAGTTTTTAGATTCATGCAACATCATGAATGTTGAGGTAGTCAAACTGTTATTCGCTCATGCAAAGTCACAAGCATTTTAGGAAGAAGGAGGTTTCAACCTTGAAAATTTATACCAATTCAACTTTGTGTTCCCCCTCATGATCCATATATCTCAGCCGAATGCCCCATATATAATCATTCCCTATTTTTATATGTATGTATTTCATCCTTATCCTCTCTTCGGTCATGCATTTTCCATCATGGAGGGCCCTCTCCCAATGGCCAAATCCCAATTCATCATGTCTTATATCATATCAAAATAATTCTGAAGACACCTCCCCCCACTTTATATCTATATATACAACACTTCACCCTCTCCAACTCAAGTCATGTTTCTCTTGCTAAGTTATTTATCATGTGTCTCACCTCATTATGGAAACACAACTTATTCTGTTACCCCCCCTAATTTTTTTATTGCTATATGAAATACTACCTCGAAAGGCTTGTCTCAATCACTTTCATGCAAATATTCATATTGATTTCTCAAAGTTGTGGATCATACTAAATCAATATTTTGATGCTTCCCTATTGGTTGGGATTGTAGTTCTCATACTAAATAATTATTTCAAGATATCCTAGTGATTTCTCAGCAATTGTATCCCTTCTATCACTAGTACAAAATGAGGAATTAATGACTAAAAAAATGACTAAATTTCAGATATAAATGACTATTTTTGAGTTGGTGACTAATAGTAGCTAATTTCCACTATCTTATAGCTTGACTAACTTAGTCATATTTAACTTATCCATTAATTGGTTTATTTATTGGTCATTGATTGCCACAATTAATGACCAAATATACGACTAAATAAAATACTAGATGATAACATATTAATGACTAAGCTAAATATGACTAAATGTTAGTCGCACTATAAGATACTAGAAATTATGTACTAATAGTCGTATATATGAAAATTTAGTTGTTTTCTTAGTCACAAATTTATGATAGCGCACAGAGGAAAACAACCACCAACCTCCTACCTATAATTATATAGGTTCTCTACCATTGAGCTAGAACCCTTTAAGAAGTTGTTATTGTCTAGCAATGATGATATTAAAACAAATTTTTCATCATCCACGAATAAAAAATGATGATTACCAAGTTACTATAGATCCATAATGGTGTACCTTGTACTATTATTGCACTTAATAACTGTAGTTGAAGGACTTGAAGGACTAGTAGAAGGTATGCCATTATGGATATATAGTAACATGGTAATCATTATTTTGTATGCTTGAATGATGCAAAATGAAAAAATCCCATAAATTCTTAGGTTATGCTCGTATAGGTCATTCTTTAACACTAGTTGAGGTCTTGATTGCAATTAAGATATTATGGATCTATAGGTTGTGTGTTACAAGTAATCATCCATTGCTAAAATATCTACTGAGTCATCTAGATTCATGCCAATATAACTGAATTTGACTGAAAATTCATGCGTAACTTGAATATAATGGTGGATGATGCCATGGAAAGGAGAATTTCAGTTTATATAGAAGCAAAGGATGAGCAAATAGTGTCCCAAATTCATATTCCTCCAATGTCAGCCAAGCCACCATCCCCTGTAAAATGAACATAGGTGCATGTTTCTCTCAAGTTCCATGAACATCATACACAACCATCAGATAGTTTCAATCAGATTTGGATGTCCATCTTAACTTCAAAGGACAAAAAATTGAACTAGCAAATTTCACATGTCACATCAAGAAGAATGGCATTAACTCTAAGTACTCTTAGCCACTAGATAAATGGAAATGAAATGAGATGAAATATTAGCAACAATACCTTCGATTTGGCTTACTGACAAGAAGTATGATTACTTATGTGATCATTTTATCCAGAGGTGACTTAAACAAACACTAACCTACAATCAAGGAAAGAAACCATGTTCAGATTGATATATAAAGAAAATAAAATAAAAGTTAAATATAGACTATGCCAATCACACTATCATTTATAGAGAACTATCAAATCTCCCACAATTGTTCAACTTTGTCCAAAATGCTCACTTTGAATTCCACTGTTTAAATAAAACAAAATTTTTAAGGATAATTTTGAAGCTTTGAAACTTATATACAAAATGCTTATTTATATTTCATTCTACATCACATTTTCTATTTATATGTTTAATAGTATTCTCAGCAACAAAAATATTTTCTAAGGAACTAGATCCAGTAGGTAGAGTTCAATATCAAATCCTAGCCAAATGCCACAACTTGATGAAATACACCGTCAAACATCCCCTAGAAATAAATATGGAACACCCGCATTCCTATTTTATTGATGTTTCCCTTAAGGAAGGAAATGCCAATGTAGTATTGTAATATTCCCCACATTGTTCATGTATAAATTGTATACCATAATAATATTGGCATTGTCAAAATAAAATAAAATTAATTCAGAGAGTAGTCATCAACAAAGGCCATTAAGGGTATTTGTTGTTTGAGTTTGATGCATTGTGTTGCATGTATCCAACAATGCATTCTAATAGTCTGTGTATAATGACAGTACACGGATGTCGATTTGTTAGTGAAAACAAGCACATCATATATAAAATAGGTAGGACCATTGCTTTGGTTTATAAAAAAAATGTTGATTAACTGACTATGCCCATCCTAGGAAAAAATAACCTCTAAATTATTTTTAAAAAATCAGATAGAAATTTTGGAATGAATAAGATAGGATCCCTTGTAATTTTCTTTTGTCTCCAATGCAGTAACTCATCACCCAAAATTTATATAGAATAGTAAAAATAAATATATTACTAATTACATTTCACATCAAGAAGAATGGGAATTAAATCTAAGTACTCTTAGCCACTAAATAAATGGAAATGAAATGAGATGAAATATTAGCAACAATAACTTTTAGTTTTCTTGCTTACAAGAAGTATGAATAATTATGTGATCATTTTATTCAAGTCAAGAAACCATGTTCAGATTGATATAAAAATTAAATAAAATAAAATTTAAATATGGACTATCCCAATCCCACAATTGTTTATACCTCGAAAGAGAACTAGAAAATCTTCCACAACTGTACAACTTTGTCCAAAATTTCCACCTGGAATGCCACTATTTAAACAAAAAAAGGAATTGAAAACATGAAAGTAGTAATTTACTCTACCTATCTATTGGATGCAGAGTCTCATAGTTGTACGACATAATTAGTCAAGCACATGCAATAAAATTATAAATGGACAAAAAGAAGAAAACAATGTGGTTTATACCTTCCTTTATATACTTAGATATATATTATGATCACACTTTGTCTCTTAGGAGACAAGTCACTAATGAAACAATGGACGTACCTGAGAGTGAAAGGGAGAGAGAGAGGTATTTGTAGGGAAGAGTTGGAAAAAAATAGACCTCAAGATAATAATCAAAACAATCTAGAAAAGAGGATGAACTTTCAATCCCATTTCTGCAATAAATGGAAGTCTTTTAGTACATTCATACATCAAACAAATAGAAGCTCCTTTAATATGTGAAAATGAATCCTTAACCCACACTCTACCATTTCTATCAGACTGTGGTGCACTTCCATACATAGTATCAGCCTCAAGGAGGATGAAAATGAGCACAAACACTCTCTAAAGTCTAAACAGGCTTGGCATGCTGTAATAGGTTGAATAACAACCACAATATCCCTAATAAAGTTCATGGTACACACCAACAACAACACACTCACAGAAAAGACCTAAAAATAGTTAGTAGAATATATATCGAGTCAAGGGAGCCTAAGGAATAGTCATGGTTTAGTCTAAAAGACTCAGCAAAGGTCACAACCCAGCTTAGTAGCCCAAAAAAGGTCATGTCTTATTACAAACAACTCCCAGGGGTCACAACTCTGTTCAAATATCCCACATATGTCATGGTTTTGTCCAAACAACCCACAAAGATCATGGTTCTATCCTAGCATAGGCCACTGCTCAGTCCAATTCATCCCATAAGGTCACGGCTCAATACTAACAATCTCAAAGTTGGTCGCAATTCAACACTTACATACATACTAGCAACCTCAAGGAGGTTGAAAAGGAGTAGTCTTTTGTATATTCTATGTCATCAAAAGTACTCTTTTGTATCTTGGCATAGGAGGAAACATGAGAAAAGGTATAAGTAAACAAAAATGAAAATAAGATGCTGATAAAAATGAGCATTCATGGTTACCTACAAAATTATTCTACCCTTTTCATCATATGGAAATATACCATGCATTGGTTGTCATAAATGTATTTTGCATCATCAATGTCATTGTCAGAGAGGTAAACATGATCACATGATTTATGAAAATACCGTTTTTGTGTCTGTACATCCTAGCTGTGAGATCTAGAGAGACAAGAAAAACTATTAAGATAATGTTGGTATGTTTCACTAGTACATGTGGAATTTTTTCCCACTACAAATTGCTGCTATAGAAACACATTTCCATCGCTATAGTGACGATTAGAAGCCCAATTTTTTGTCGCATTAGCCACACTTTGAATATTCTGTCGGTATATTGACATAACATCGATGACATGTGGTGATTGTGGCATTTGCTTAAAAACGAAATAGTCGACGATCTAGCAATGTTTATGTGTCTCTATAGCGACAAACATTAGTCGCTATAGGAACAATAGTATGTTGAAACCAAGGAGTTCCTAAGTCATTGTCCATTGCTACAACGACAATCTACCGTCACTATAAAGACGACAACCTATCGCTATAGCGATGAAATTTTGTCACAACTTAGAAGCGACTAAGCATTGATTCATCGCTATAGTAATGTTGTTATGTAACTATAGCGACATAATTAGTTGAAATAGAGATGACAATGTGTCTCTATAGGCATGACAGTATGTTGAAACCAAGAAATACCCAAGTCATTGTCGCAATATTAATGTTGCTATGTCTTTATAGCACCAGCAGTACTTCGCTATAGCGACGTTAACTGTGTATTTTAAGAAACAATATATAAAATTGGCAAGAAATATTGTATTTCAAATCTAGGCATACCTGCATTCTGGAAAGGACTTATAGTTGTGATGATGGACTAGTTAATTTCTGGAAAGGACTTACTAGTTAATTTATGTTTTGTTGGTATTTCCTTTTGCTAGGACAATATATAAGATTTTTTCTTGCCAGTTTTGGAGCTGACAAACTATTTTATTTTTGGAACTTCAAATGTTGGGGATATTTTTAATATCTCTATCATAATCCCCCTCTCTTTTCTAGAATACATTTCTAGTTTGTATTGAGGCTGTATAGGTAAGGCCACAACCAATTTTGATAAATATAAATGTTATAAAAAAATGTGAGGTTATCTGGGATGGGATGCAACCATAGTAGTACTAGTGTCCATACCACAACAAGGAGGGAGTGTCTTCAAAGTTTTATCTATATGATTAAAATCAATCCTTGATAAGTGAGAAGAAACCAAAGTGCAAATATGATTCTTTGTGTGACAAAAATATATGGAGAATTTCTTGAACTTGCATTTCATAGGAACCAAGTTATTATTAAATCTAGATATGGGATAGTTTCATGTTGACCATTATGGGATTTCTATATATCAAAGGCATTCTTTGGATTGGATCAAAGGAATAAAGAGGGTTTCCATCCATACAATAATGGATAAATTTTACCTAGGCCAATAGAATTTCTACAATGCTTTAAACCAGAAGCTTGATTTCTTAAATTTTGGTTGCATTGAATAACCCATGTATGAAGCCTTATAAGAATAATTCAGTATTGAAATGATGAAGTGAGCACTGAAAATGTGCAAAATAGGGATGGAAGTAGGTCAAGGGCTCTGAAAACTCTCCTAGACCTGTCAGATTTTACTTCTCATATTATTTTATTTTAAAACTACCTATTGAAGCATTCCATCCTTGGATGTGATCTTTACACTCCAAACATTTTATAGCTACTCTTTTATTTTCCATGGACACAATGTATCATCTTTATAGAATAGAAATATGAAAGCTATCATAAATTTAAAATATGTTGATACTTAGCCTAATAATAATAATTTAGTATTGAAATGCTGAAGTGAGCACTGGAAATGTGCAAAATAGGGATGGTAGTAGGTCAAGGTCTCTGAAAACTCTCCTAGATATGTCATATTTTACTCTTGATATTATTTGATTACAAAATTACCTATTGAAGCATTCCATCCTTGGATGTGATCTTTACACTCCAAACATTTTTTAGTTGTTCTTTTATTTTCCATGCACACAATCTATCATCTTTAGACAATCAAAATATGCAAGCTATCACAATGTTAAAATATGTTGAGACTTAGAGGAGGATGTTTATGATAAAATAAGAATGTCCTTATTTCCATCCTCTTGAGCTTAGTCAATTATTAATCAGGATGTATATCTCTAAAGCACTTATGTATGGTATCTTTTCTTGTAAAACATTAGCACTTTTCAATGTTATGGAAACTTTCAAACCAAACATTATTGTCCATTTTTTCTTATGCGTCTAGAATATAGATCTCTTGTCTTTAGTAGAACATAGCAATATATATCCCTCAAATATAGCTAGTAGTAGGAATTTACTTGTGATTCTAGAAATCAATGTTTATTGCTGCAATTTATAATATGAGTCGATATTATATGATGTAAGGGTCATGTATAAATGTTTAGAGTAGATATATTGGATTATCATGTGGTGTGTATCTGGCTTAACTTGGGTTTTAGGGTAACCACAAGTAGCATCTTATTATAGAAGAGTTGTGATGATGGAATTACCTGGAAATTCTGCTCCTTCATCTGATGATGGAACTTGTTCAAATAGGTCTTTCTAGAAGCTATCCAGAAGCCCCTACCCAGAAGCCTTGACCCTTTTTATAAATCTTAAAGAGTAGAGGAAGGTAACTTAGTTGGAGCCTTTTAAAAATTGGAAATCAAGATTTAACACAAACAATATTTAACAAAAATTGGAAATATACAGACCTATAGACAAAAACTTCTCTCCTTGTCAAAAGAAATTGTTGGCATTGCTATAATCTAGTCTCCGTGGAAGCCAAGAGATATCAAAGACAAATCCTTGCTTATATTTCCATATTGCACCTAACACACTTGTTTAATATCATTTTAAACTATTAAAATGCACTTCAAATGTTGTTCTACATTTTACTACTACAATCTTGTGCAAAAACATCATACATGGTGAAATTAGCCATGACTTGGTTTACCATAATCTCAAAGATCATTCCCTATCACTTGAGGTTAACCAATCTAAAAATGAGGATCCATTGTCAAGAACAATGTTGCTTCGATATGGTCATGATACTCTCTTTTTCAAAAGAGTGTTGACTATAAGCATTTTTCTCTTTCATCCACCACGTGGCCTTGACTAAAAGACAACATACTCCTCAAAGAAATCTCCCTGTTAAATAAAAACAATTTCAATAAGCCATACAACACTATAGAATATATAGAGAAACAAATTCCAAAGGTTGATATTTCAAGTGAGTAAAAATTGTTGTTGCTAGACTCACTTGTACATAGCGATGTCTTCCTGCCTTCTCGTGATTGTCTCTAGTAGTTTTATCTGCAAAACACATTTCAAATTCAACAAATCTACACTTAAATGGTCTTAATCCAAGGTGTACTGCTCTAATGTGTTGATTGAGATTTGATTTCTGCAAAGTGAAATTTAATTAGATTACAACTCCATACCAAGTCTAAAATGAAATTTAATTCGATTACAACTCCATACCAAGTAAAAAACTCAAATTTTCATTTGTATACAAAAAAATTCTAAAATTATAGATAACTTACTTTAGTAAAACTAAGCAAGAAATTTTCAAAGTGGTATTGTATCCTTTGCACACATGTTTCGCTTTCATGAATGCGCATGCGACTTTTGATCTGTTTCTTCAATTTCCTGCTACCACAAACTTCACGGCAAACATGGGTATGGTTCTACCGCACATGTTCTCTCAAATCTTTTTCATTTGTAAATTGCTTGTAACAGCCAGACTCATAGCAAACAACCTCTACATATTTTGTAGATGCAGACAATAAATATTTGCAATTAATAAAAGGATTACAACTCTTTTAACTAGGAGAAAATGCTTTATAAATTCAAAGGAACCCTACCTCACAGTATGCACCAGGGAAACAAAAATTTGGTGAAGTAAATATGAGAGCCTATATACCATCAATGCAAATGTGATCGCAATGATTTTGTTCCAAAACATAACTTGCTGATAGGTTTAGGTAACAATAATTATATTTTAGATAATATATCTCACTTAGCACTAGATTTGAGCATGTACTAGTGTTGTTGGCAACCAACCCATAGTTTCATATTTTGTCTTCAGACTGTTTCAGATAAGGTTCATCTTTTCTTGTACATAAAAATAGGAAACCTAAAATATTCATATTTTGTTCAATAGAATATTTCATTTCCATCATTACTTAATTTCAATAAAGTGAGAATATTATAAACAAAACCCAAAGAAAGGAATTTCCTTGTCCTATTTTAATTAAACCAAAATGATCAAAAGAGTCAAATTCAATTTTCAGTAAGAAGTAAGAAAAAAAAAAGTGAAAATTTAAGCAAGTGATTTAATCTGGAGAATTGGATTTAGTTTTGTTACAATTTACTTGCAAAACAACCACTTGACTATTCAGATAAAAATTATTTATCTCCTATCCATCTTACAACACAATGATATGATAAATGCATTAGCCTAGGTCTAGTTTCATTGCAATGTATTTTAAATTTTTCTTATCGTTCTACAAAACAACTATATGATAAAATATTTCACCGAAGATCCTTTTCCTACAATCATAGGCTTATTTATCAAGATTAACTTATATTATTACAAAAAGATGAGAATGAGAAAAAACTTGTTCAGTTCAAAATCCCACCAAGTAAGAGAAGTTGTAAAGGTCCCCCATCAACCATGTTGACAGATAGTAGATGGGTGCATTTCCTTAGGCATAAAAGAATAATAAAATTCATGATTGATTGAAGTAATGAGATCACCATTTATGGATAATTTATAAATTAGAGATTGAGAATGATCAGAATTCCATTTTTGCATCGACCTGATTAGGATCAATCGATATTATTTTGGTAGATATTTTGTAGAGAAGGTGCACATGCTTACATGTGTTAGGTTTCCTTTATTAAAGTGCAAGGGATACACAGACTTCTCATTGGAAAGCTGGGAGGACAATTTGAATCCATTCCTTTCTATGCTTATCTATCCCATATGAACAAAGCCCTTTATGTTTCTAGTATATTTTCTAGAAAACTGTTAGAGTTTGATAGATTCAAACTCATATAATGCATCAATGGATAAATAAAGACCTACATTAGAAACCATTGTTTCTCTGTATGTTATAATTTCACTGGACATCGAATTTGATATACTTATATAAAATTAGAAGATATTAGAACCTACATAAATTTCCACAATATTTTCACTTCCTTTGGCATCTACATTATAGGGTGACACTATGAGAATCAAACTAGACTATGCTTATCCCTACTCGGCAACCTAGATCTCCACAATAACACCAATATGAAAATTTTACGCCAAAGTAAAAAAGTGTTATTGGATATGCAAATCTACTATCACAACTTGTATTGCATAGCTATGATAACAATAATGATGCACAAATATTAAATGATGTAGAGTTATTTTTTTCAATCTGTATGAGGGACTTTCTTATTCACTGCCTAAAAATGTTACTCAAGGATCCAATTTTTCTACAATAAGGACATTCATGTATAGATAAACCAAGAATATAAACTGACATTTTTAGGCAGTGAATTAGAGAAGAAAAAACATCTAAACTGCTTTGCATATCACACAGTCAAAAGACCTGTTGAAAATAAGAAGAAAAATTTGGTAGGTTATGATTTACAAAGAGATAAAACTACTGAAGATTTCAAGGAGATTGAAAATTGGAATTCCCTTGTTGAATCCAAACCCATAACAACAATATAAAGGATGAAAATGAAAAATTTATGAATCAATTGTTGATACCCACCATAGACTTGACATTCTAGAAGTTGAGTAATCATCCATGACCAATGAACTTTTGAAGCAATAAAAGGAATTATTCATAGCCTTAATACTTTGAACCTTTTTAGAAATACATGAAGAGTAGAGGAAGGAAACTTAGTGGAAAAAAATGAAAAATAGATGTCACACTCCATATTTGAAAATTCACCAAAAATTCAAAATTAATTACCTCATTAGCATCCCATCCTAGTCCTATACTAGGAGGACGACCTTCTCTGTCTTTCAATTCACTAGACTACACAAGGCCCCACTCTGAATAGACATGATCCAAAAAAATGTCTAATGCACATTTCAGCTCATTTGGAGAAAAGCCGCAAACTCTTAGGTAGATTCAGCTCATTTGAATTTTATAATTATTTTTCTCGAATATTCAAACTCAAAGCTGAAACAATGAGGCAAGCATGTCCAACATAGAAAAACCATACCTCAATGTCTTTTATGTCCATCATGTCCCAGAAACAATGAGTTACAATAACCATTAAAGTACTTAAAATAATAACAGTAATAAGAATAGAGATCTATATCAGATCTAAGTGGTTAATGAAAGACAACAATACATAAGAGTAGCATGATATATCAGATTTGAACCAATTATAAACTCAACATAAGATGTTAGGGCAGAGCTCCCTTATCCTAAAACAAATGCTTCTAAACAGTCTTCAACCTCTTAGCGTTAGGTTACTTGCATGAGACTCAACTAGACCAACATACTTCTCAAAGGAGAGAACCCAGAACTGGAAACAAACATAAATTAGATCATCCAACCCTCACAAATAAAAAAAAGTAGTAGCACAGTAGTACAACCAACAAAAAATTAAAAAAACGACAGCAAAATACTCCAAAAAATGTCATATAAGGTAGCGATATGGTGGATGGAACCTAACGAGGGCTCTTAAGGTGAATGCAAGAGTCAAAGAATATAGAAAGCAGCTGATGTGGACAGGTCTTGCAAAGTATAGAACAAGTATTCAAAACATTTTTTGGCTCATCCTCCCAGCCGATGTAAAGAATACCCGCAAAAATGCACAAAAGGTTCAAAATTTTCCTATGCGCATGTTTAACTAGCTGCGGGCATTTTATCTTAGTCTTTATTGAAGAATGCAATACTTGCAGGAAAGCTTCAGAAAAAATGCATTCATGCAGAATAAAAATGCCTGCATGAGTGAAGGAGATGTCATTAAAATGCACGTAGGGTCCCCAGTATGCCTGCAATTGGAGTCGACAAATGTTGTCCAGGTCTCAATAATATCCTCAAGCATCAAATATGCCCGCACTTGAGAGTAAAAATTCCCTCATCTTGTTGAAATGACCAGAGGGAAGTAGAGAAATAAAAATTCCCACATGGAAATGGAGTAAAAATGCCCGCAACTTGTTTGAATTCTCGTGGCTAGTTAAATATTCCCACATTTAAGTTTCAAAATACACTTACATCAATTCTCCAATTTAGATAAGCAGTTGATTTGGAAAAATGTCTACAGCATGTTGAGAAATTCCATGCAGCCAGTTTGTAAATTCCCATTGGACTGATAAAATTCCCACGCTACATTATAAAATACCCACATGAGTCAAACAAATGCATGCATGTCTAGACAAATGCCTACATAAATGCACAAAAAATTGAAAATTTCTAGCAGGAATCCATAGCAATAGATGAAGTAAAATGCAGGAATAAATTAGCTACACTATGTTTATAGAAATTAGATGAACTAAAATGTAGAAATAAATATCTTGAGATGAACAAACAAGAAAGGTTGCATGGGGAGCAATTAGTCTACATATTGATAGGGGTAGCAATATGGTTAGATAAAGAAAATAAAATAAAGTGAAGAAACATTGTGATGTTCTCATCAATGCATGCTTAAATTTTATGAATTTACTAGATGAATGTTGATACATTCATTATGCAGACATGTCCTTAGATGTCACGAAAATTCCAATGATAAAGTTTAACACTTGAAAGGTACAACTAAAGTAAATTTTTTATCGGAATCCTCAACTTATAAAGATATTCTTCAACTACATTGTACGACCACTTGGATGGAGATGGAAGGTACATCAGTAAAGATAAAAGGATGTTGATGACATAGGATGATGTCATTTCAAAAAGGAATATAAAGGTTGACCGTAAAGGATGATGACATGGCAAAAAGGACGCTACATTTTGGACATCAAGTCAACGTGAGGGTAAGTTACCCAAACTTCTCAACTATATGTGGTCATGTGTATCATGTGTCTCATGTAAAGAGTGGGAGCTCATAATAATCATCATTGGATAAGGAATCTCATGTGGTCATCTAATCTCCCTCAGGTTAACTCAACAAGGTGTGGCCAGCCCCTTGAGGATAACCATAGTCAGAAGATGTCACACATGTTCAAAGTGAACAAACATTTCACATATAAATTGTAAAAAACACAAATATAGGTATATTAGTTGTTTTAATACTCATAGCTCCCAAAACAAAATTCCCCAAAACAAAAAGAAACCACCCAAAAAGAAATAATAAACACAAATAATAAACATTAAAAAGAGAACAAACATTTAAAACTTCCAGAGCTTGAACCTGAAATAAAATTGATCTTAACAGAGTATAGAGCCATACATTGTCCTTTTGCTCAAAGAACAAGTATTTCCTAGATTTTCTCTGGTTCAATATACTTCCTCCAAGCTATCCAAGCTTCTCGAGTTATTCTTGTTGTATGCGGTGATATATTCTTTTAGTGTACAATATTCATTTTCATAGAAATATGGTAAAAAATGAATACAATATCACACAGCCACAAATACTGTAAACTGTGAAAATATATCATGACATACACTGTATTTCACCACTTGCACACATATTCTTTCTTTGTACCGAGAGACCTCAACCCAATGATTTAACATACTCATATGGCCTCCATTTGGCCATGGTATATGACAATTCAATGTGTGCAGTATCCATAGAAAAATTTATATGGAACAATATCATACTACCACATTCAAGCAATCTTATTCCACCTGCACATATTTTATTGAAAAAACATTTTCATGATTCATTTTACATAATATTAATGAAATAAAATCATGCATAATACAATCATTAATATGTTCATACAGATCTAGTTCATTCCACCCCATAGTATCCATGAGGAAATGGATTGGCTGAATCATCAAACAAAATCCTACTTAGGATAATAAAGAATATGTTGTCAGTAAACAAAAAAAACTTGGGATGTAAATTTGAGGTATGCTCTCTGGGATGATAGAATAAGTGTCAAAATATCCATTAGAACCTCTTATTTTCAATTGGTTTATGGAAAAGAAGCATATATTCCCATCCAGTTGGAACTACTTGTGCTCAAATTGATCCAAAATGAAACGGATTCAAATGATTTGGTCAGGAGGATGTATGAATTGATATAAGTGCAACAAGAAAGGGAACAAGCCAGTTTGAAATTTCTAGTGCATCAGAAGAAAAGGAAAAATAATCTTGATAAGAAGACCATAGCAAGGGATTTCTAGCCAGGAGACTTGGTTCTCAAGTGGGATTCTAAAAGAGAAAATAAAGGAAAATATGGAAAGTTTTATAATCTTTGGATGGGTGCCTATCTCATCTCAGTTGTACAATACAACAATAATTTCATTCTTTCATAGCTAAATGGTGAAATATATAATAAAGCATGCTATGAAGTCTTATGTTTTGGAATCCCATAAGGCGATTTTGTGAGGGTTGATTCATACCTTGGAGCATAGTGTTTAGTCCTTTGATGTCATCTAATAGAGATGCTACCATTATCAGAAATTCTAAATCTATCCCATCTAACGAAATATCAAGTGTTCAAAATTAATTTATTGAATGATGAACATGATAGTGACATTTCTTCTAGGCTGGGAATGGTTCAAATTTCATCTTCCGAGGTAGCATAACATAGAGCTGAAATATTGAACTTTTTAAGTTTTATGACATAGGAAAATGGAGGTAAGATATGATAGAAGGTTGCCATTAAAAGTAGGAGATTTGGGTTGGATGGATGTTTCTCAATCCTTTGAGGATGCATGTGTGCCATTTTCTCATTTTTCTTCCTAATAATATTTCTCAAGACTAGTGTCACTATACTGTACACTATTTATAAAGACTAGTGTCACTCTTCTTTGGTGGTGCACCCCTTCTGAAATGTGGTCTCTCTCACATTGATATCTACTTGAAGTACTAGTATTTGGCACCACTGGGGAAACTACTAGATGCAAAAATTTCCTTATTAGTTGAGTGCATGGGAACACCTTGTGGCTAGACATGGCTTATCCAATTCATGTGCAGGATATCAATGCCTTGAATGGAATATAGATGGATGGATAGGATGTATCATATTCCTTTTAGGGTAGCAGTAAGAATAGCAAGTCCAAAATTGAACCCATATTGTATGACTAGTATGGTACCAAGAGAGGACGATGGGGTTTCATCATTACCCTTATAAACATTGTCCAGGTTTGACCCCTCTAGTTTGAATGAAATTTATGTGGGATATGACAAGACCTCTAAGGCCTCCAAAGTTTACATTCAATCCCTACAGAATATATGTGTATGTCAAGATGTCAAATTTGTTCAATATGCAAGGTCCCCTAAGCCTCAGCAGTCTCCAATAGACATTTATGAGGTAGATAAGCTTGCTTCCCCAAATATTGATCCATAGATTCCAAATAAATTAGATATGGATAGTCAAATTCTAGCACAACTAGAGATACTATTTTTCCTTATAATTCAGTCAAAGGACCTAGATAGGTTACATAAATATTAAAAGAGGCACAAGAGTAAGTAGGAGAGCTTGAGTATTTGTTTTGTGGGCGGGGAGGGGGGGGGGGGTTAGTCATCCTTTTAATAATTTTCCTAATTATGTTGCATTGAAACGTTTATTGTTTAGAGTGTTCCAGTTAGGAGGACATAGGAGGTGATTTGCATATTCACTTACATACACTCAGTCTGCAAGTAAATACATTTAAGTTGCATAATACATTTAAATCAATTTTCCAAATTGGATAAGAAGTTGATTTGGATAAATGCCTGCAACCAGTTTGAACATGCTTGTTAGACTGACAAAATTCCCGCAATACCTTATAAAATTCCTGCAGGCCTCAAACATATGCATGCACATCCAGAAAAATGCCCACAAAAATGCACAAAAAGTTGAAAAATTCCCACACGAAATCATAACAATAGATGAAGTAAAATCCAGAAATAAACTAGATAGGATATGTTTGCAAAAATCTACATTTGTGAGATATTACTTTTCATCAATTCTGAAGATATATGTGAGACAAATTAAATATCTCGATATGAATAGAACAACATGTTTTCAGGGGGAGAAATTAGTCTAGATATTGATAGGGGGAGCAATATGGTTAGATAAAGAAAATAAAATAAAGTGAAGTAGAATTGTGATGTTATCACTGATGCATGATTACCTTTTATGAATTTACTATATGACTGTTGATACATTAATTATGTAGCCATTTCCTTACATGTCATGGGAATTTCAATGATAAAGTTAAACGCTTGACAGGTAAAGCTAAAGTAAATTTGTTATGGGAAACTTGATCTTACAAAGATAGTCTTCAACTATATTGTACGGCCACTTGGATCGAGATGAATTTCCAAAAGTCCTTTATTTGTTTCAATTGTATGCTTGATCATGGCATCATAGGTGCACTAAAAATGACTGTATCTAGTTAAATATGCTCACATTTAAGTTGTAGAATACATTTACATCAATTATCCAAATTATATAAGAAGTTGATTCGAAAAAAATTCTACAACCTATTAAGAAATGGAAATAAAGTGAAGCAACATTGTGATGTTGTCATTGATGCATGTTTTCTTTTTATGAATTTACTAGATGACTGTTGATACATTCATTATGTGGGAATGTCCTTACATGTCACAGGCATATAGTATTCATGTGTGGGTGCTTTCATACTTATGCAGGCATGTCCTTACATGTCACAGGAATTTCAATGATCTTCTGGCATTTCAACACCTCCTATGGGCATCTTTCCACCTCTATTTCAGGAATTTTTGGGTTCAGTGGGAATTTATCTGTTACCTTGAGATGAAGTTGTTAAGGTATGTGTTAGGTTATAGCTCTAGACCAAAACCATCCTTCTCTACTTATGATGGGAATTTTTCAGCAGAAGGGCCAATAGATTGGATAGGAAAGTTAGATCGATACTATGCTTATGAAGAGATAGAGGAGGACAAGAAGGTAAAACTAGTTGTGACTAGATTGAAAGGCCATGCAGCACTATGGTGGGATAATGTGTAGGCTGATAAGAAGAAGAAAAACAAGTGAGTAATAAAAATTTGGGATAGGCTGATTTCTAAGATGGGAGGTAAATTATTTCCAAAGGAATACCAATTGAGTCTCTGTAGATAGATGCAGAACCTTAGGCAATGTTCGTTGACTGTTATAGAGTACATAGAAGAGTTTTACAAGTTAAAATTAAGCGCAGGTTACAATGAAGATACCTCTGAGAAGACAACTAGATACATCAATGGGTTGAGAATGAAGATTCATGATGAGATTAGTATGTTATCTCCTAGCACTATGGAAGGGGTTTATCAATAAGCTACAAGGGCGGAAGAGAAGATAGCTAGGAAGCAAACCTTTGGTAGAGGAAGAGGATCTACTAAGGGAAAGGGATAAACAACTGGAAGAGAGAAATTGCCAACCTACAAGGTTGAAGCTGGTGGTTCTAACTAGCAATATCAAATAGGGAAAGGAGATGAACCTCGAGTTGGAAGATCCTGCCATAGAGGTAGAGGTAGAGGCAGAGAGTTAGTTTATCAGTGTTATAGATGTAACAAGCTAGGCCATCGGTACTATGAATTCCCTGAAAATGAAAATGTAGGACAAAGAGGAAACTATGTTGCACAAGTAAAGAAGGAAGAGGCACAAGCTCCTATGGTTGAAAATGAAACTGAGGTTTGGCAGGCTCTTCTTATGAAAAAGGTGCTATTGAAACTAGAGACAGAGGTGGTAGAGTCTTCACAAAGGAAGGCCTTATTTAGAACTATATGAAAAGTTCAAGGGAAATGTTGCAAAGTAGTTGATGATAGTGGAAGCATTGACAATTTGGTGTCCATTGAAATGGTGGAAATGTTGAATCTTAGGAAAGTCAAGCATACAACACCTTACAAGCTGTCATGGATGAATAAGGCACACCAATTGCTAGTTACAGAAAAAATTTAAGTGGAATTCCTGATAGGAAGATATCAAGATAAGATGACTAGAATACATGCCACCTAGAGGCTCAGTTCAACCTAGAGATCCCACATTTCATGAAATACTGCAGACGATATACTAAAGCTTCATAAGGTAAGGTACTTTCAAAAGAATAGAAAATACATGAATTATTCCTTGAGAGAATATACTAAAGCTTCACAAGCCACATAGCTGTTTAAATAAATAAGAGAGAAGTTGGTGCGATGACAATCGACCAGGAGCCATGAAATGAAAAGGAAAGCGAACAAGAACCTAAAACAAGGATACATGGGACCAAGGGTAGTGACATAGGGCTGAAGTACTCAGGGGGCTAAGAGAGATCTATAAGATCTAGAGAAGGCCCAAGATATCAATGGTTGGTAGTAAGAGAAAATTGAAGAAGTGCAAGAGTGTTATTGTTCCTCCAGAGATACCTCTCCAATACCAATGTGCCTCCAAGCTATTACTTCCTTTGCAAACGAGAGTTGTTTTCTTCCCAATAATCTAATGCAATAAGTAATCCCACCATGCATGAAAATAAATACATGTTGGAATCCACGTCCACCAACTATAAGGTTTTAAGTGTTAAGTGGGGTACTATGATACCATATGATTCCATTTAGGCACACCAAATGAAACTTTTCTAGTTTTCAAATTTTAAATATGTTTTGACTGTTAAAAGAATGAAAAATTGAATTCATGTGTTATTACTTCTCCATATAGGAGAAAGGAACAAGCAACCCTTCATCCACTATACCATTCCAGTCAACACCTATGCACAAAAGTATCATCAAACTAATGATATTTTACCCTACAGGTAATTACAATGCTAAAAAATTTCCCATATTTTACCTTCTATAAACAATAAAAGAGATTTTTTACCTTATGTAGATATTCCACCTCTATTATAACCTACCAATTTTAGCCAAATTTTACTTGCAAAGGTATAAACATCCAAAAATAAGCCTCTAAAACCTAGTTTCGCTAGATATGAACACATCTATGACCATGATGATGATATGTTTGATATTGTGGCCAATTTTTTGACGTAAATAGCACTAGTCAAGAGGCTCGATCCCAAGCCACTACTGTTCTAAACCCTTGTCACCTATGATTTCCAAATCTTCCATCTCTATAAACTCTCCACGATTAAAACCTAGAAACATATTACTAGTCATTGAAATCCTTGGAAAGAATTCATTATTTATCTACGCACTTGGAAAGGGGGATTTTAATCTCCACCTCAACTTCTCCTTATGAAACAATAATTTTCTTTGAAAATTACAAGAAATTCATATCCCTAATATGCACCTTATTAGGGTATGATGGTGATGGTACCATGGATGACACTATCTTAGGTTTCTTAATTGTCCTAACCCCTATTTTTAATGTCATGCCTCCAAAATTTGACCTCTGTAGTTACCTAGTTCAACGAATCCACACCAAATTGCAAGATCTCCCTACTATGGAGCAATTCAAATACCCATCCTCCTTTTTTTCCATGTTTTTCTATATAAACTATGAACATTACAAAATACTGAACTTGAAGGTCAAAGATGAAGTAGGAAAACAACTACCCACCTATGAGTGTAGTGTCTGTAATAATGAGAAATCCTATAAACCCTAAATAGACAGAATTTTCAAACAAATTGATAGCCATAATATACACTTTGGAGCAATTACTAGGAGTTTCAAATAATACAGTAGGGAAGCATATCACAAAATCATTGTTAGGGAAGAAAACATGAGTTGAACAAATCCATAAGTGGGGCTTATTGTTAGGGTTTATAGGAGGGAGGATAGGTGCAAACCCTGATTGTATCTATCAATAAAACCCTCACTATAATTTATTGACTGTATCTATCAATAAAACCCTGACTAGAAAACGATTTAATGGATTAAATGAAAGTAGATGACTTATCAAATACATCTTTGTGGGAAAATAATATGTTGGAAGCTACCTTAGCCTATGCTTTTCTTGATGCCTTACTGACCTTCACCTTTTCTTACGAGTCTCCATCTCAATATTCCAATGCCCCTCTGTGTATATTTTTGAGGTGAAGGGGGTGGACAACCTTGAGGATAAAAAACCCCCCCCATATGGGATACCATTAAAATTGAGCTAAAGCCCGACAAACAATAGCATGTAGGAAGAACACAGACTATAAAAATTGTTCCAAACAAGAAATTGATCTGTGTCTAGTGCAACTTAAGGGTATCACCACGTTCATAACCTAGCTTTCTGGTTGCGTCAAGGAATTGGTTCATTGAAAGAACAAGAGATTCTTTGTCTACAACCTTCGAACCTCTTCTACAACCTCAGGCCTAGTTTGTGGGCGAGGTATGTGAAAAACCTCTTCTGCAACCTCGGGTCTAATTCATAGGTAAGGTTAGTGAAAAAAATCCTCTATGACATCGAGCCTAATCTGTGGGTGATGTAATTGAAAACCTCCTCTTCAACCTTGGAAACTACTTTGTGACCTCATGCGTAGTTCGTGGGTGAGTTAAGTGAAAGATGTAAAATTTCATTGTCGCGACAGGGGGAAGGTAAGAGGATAGTTTTAATTGTTTGTTTCTTTTTTAATGTTTATTTTTTATTTTATTATTATTTATATTTATTATTTTGTTTAATTGTTTGTTTTTTTAATGTTTATTTTTTTTGTCATAAACAACACCATCGTCATTGTCGTCATGGTCATAAACGTCATAAACAACACCATCGACATCATCATCATCGTTAGTGGTGATGATGATGATGATGACGACAAATTTATCGTTGTCACTGTAGTCAGCATGATTATCATGATCATTTTCCTTATGGCCATCATCGTCATCATAGAGAACATCATCGTCAATAGACCCTTTCTTGAAAAAAAATTGTCATATGAGTGTAATATGGAGACCATTTCGAAGTTTGAAAAATAAAGGATGCTTAATAAATTCCACTATCAAGAAGACTTGAGACAAGCATAGGTAAGTAATAAGGTTAGATGGAATTCATTGTATAATACAATTTATTTGTTACAAAACTTTAAATACTGAAAAATGTATAAAATTCAATTAATTACAACCTTGATAAAGAGGAAATTGAACACAAAATTTTTCTTGTCTTATTATTATTATTAAAATATATTCTAACATAGAAACCATTTTTTTTAAATAATTAGGCTTATTCAATAGATCCTAGAGTGGGTAGCTACAAAATATGGATTACATGTGTTAAAACACACATAAACGAAGATAGTACATTGATGACGATGATGATTATAACATTGACGATGATGAGGCTAAGGATAAGGATGAGGTTGATTATGATGTCAATGATGACGATGATGATTATGATACCATTGATGATTGTCAAGATGAAGATGATGATGGTTGTGATTATTATAATGAGGATGACCATGATGATGATGAAATCTATTATTCTAATGAGTATGAACATGGAGATGATGATAGTTGCGATTATTCTAATGAGGATGACCATGATGATTGCTATTATTCTAATGAGTATGAACATGACGATCATGATGATGAAGATGATAACATTGCTGACGATTATGATGATGATAACATTAATGATGATGATGATTATAACATTGACGACGATGAGGCTGAGGATGAGGTTGATTATGATGTCGATGATGACGAGGATGCAGATGGTGCTGATGGTGATGATGACGATCATGATAGCATTGATGATCATAAAGATGAAGATGATGATGGTTGTGATTATTATAATGAGGATGAACATGATGATGATGATTGTTATTATTCTAATGAGTATGAACATGATGATAATGATGATGAAGATGATAACATTGATGACGATGATGATTATAACATTGATGATGATGATGGTGAGGATGAGGATGACGTTGATTATGATGTTGATGATGACGATGATGAAGATGGTGACGATGGTGATGATGGTGGTGGTGATGATGATGATGATGACGATGATGACGATGATGATTATGATACCATTGATGATCATAAAGATGAAGATGATGATGGTTGTGATTATTCTAACGAAGATGACCATGATGATGATGATAGTTATTATTCTAATGACTATTAACATGAAGTTGTTTATGATTGCGATTATTCTAATGAGGATGAACATGATGATGATGATATCATTGATGACAATGATGATTATAACATTGACGATGATGAGGCTGAGGTTGAGGACGAGGTTGATTTTGATGTCAATGATGAAGATAGTGATTATGGTGGTGATGATGATGATGATGATGATGATGATGATGATGATTATGATGATGGTGATGATGATGATGATTGTGAAAACATTAATGATAATAAAGATGAAGATGATGATGGTTGCGATTATTATCATGAGGATGAACATGATGATGATGATTGCAATTATTCTAATGAGTATGAACATGATGATAATGATGATGGAGATGATAACATTGATGACGACGATGATGATAACATTGATGACAGTGATGATACTGAGGATGAGGTTGATTATGATGTCGATGATGACGATGGTGAAGATGGTGATGATGGTGATGATGATGATGATGATGAGGACGATGATTATGATACCATTAATGGTCATAAAGATGAAGATGATGATGGTTGTGATTATTCTAATGAGGATGAACATGGTGATGATGATAGCTATTATTCTAATGAGTATGAACAGGAAGATGATCATGGTTGCAATTATTCTAATGAGGATGACCATGATTATGATGGTCTCTATTATTCTAATGAGTATGAACATGATGATCATGATGATAACATGGATGAAGATGATGATGATGATAACATTGATGACGATGATGATTATAACATTGACGATGATGAGGCTGGGGATGAGGTTGATTATGATGTCGATGATGTCGATGATGAAGATGGTGATGATGGTGATGATGATGATGATAAAGAAGATGATGATGATGATGATTATGATAGCATTGATGATGATAAAGATGAATATGATGATGGTTGCAATTATTCTAATGAGGATGACCATGTTGGTGATGATTGCTATTATTCTAATGTGTATGAGCATGATTATCATGATGATGAAGATGATGACGATGATGATGATGATTATAACATTGACGATGATGAGGTTGAGGATGAGGATGAGGTTGATTTTGATAACGATGATGAAGATGAAGATGGTAATGGTTGCGATTATTCTAATGAGGATTAACATGATGATGATGATTTCTATTATTCTAATGAGTATGAACATGATGATAATGATGATGAAGATGATAATACTTATGATGACGATGATGACGTTGCGGCTGAGGTTGATTATGATGAATATGGTGATGATGGTGATGATGATGATGAAGAAGAAGAAGAAGAAGAAGAAGAAGAAGAAGAAGATGATGATGATAGCATTGATGATCATAAAGATGAAGATGATGATGGTTATGATTATTCTAATGAGGATGACCATGATGATGATGATTGTTATTATTTTAATGAGTATGAACATGGTGATTGTGATGATCAAGATGAGAACATTGATGACCATGATGATGATGATATCATTGAGGACTATGATGATTATAACATTGATGATGATGAGGCCGAGGATGAGGATGAGGTTGATTTTTATGTCGATGATGAAGATGGTGATGATGGTGATGATGATGATGATGATGATTATGATTATTATTATGATAGCATTGATGATCATAAATATGAAGATGATGATGGTTGCAATTATTATAATGAGGATGAACATGATGATGATGATTTCTATTATTCTAATGAGTATGAACATGGCGATAATGATGATGAAGATGATAACATTGATGACAATGATGATGATGATAACATTGATGACGATGATGATTATAAAATTGATGATGATGAGGCTGAGGATGAGGATGAGGTTGATTATGATGTCGATGATGACGATGATGAAGATGGTGATGATGGTGATGATGATGATGATGATGATGATGATGATGATGATGATGATTATCATATCATTGATTATCATAAATTCATCAATCAATATCATTAGTGAGTACAAAATTGTATGCTATGTCATTTGGATATTGATTAACACCTTGATTGCATTCTTCATCAAACACATTTGCAACGGAAAAATTCTCCTAATATGCATTACCTTATTCTTAGACATTGTCTTCTTCCTATGGATTATACTTGATCGGTCTTCCTCTTGGATCATATCTAACAATGTATGACTAACCTGCTTTACCTGACACCTTTGAGTAAAATACCTGCTCACATTAACTTGGAATAACATAAGGATCTATACCTGGTTCAAGCTCCCTTATATTAACCATGGTAAATCCATTGACATGCTCAATAACAGTTCTTTTAGGATCACGTTCATTAATTTGTATGATGTACCATTTGACCTCAAATAGTATTATTTTAAAGGATTTAAAGTCACACATAATTATATCTTCCAAATAACCATAGTACCTATTTTATCATACTTCTGGATGCTTATCACTTATAGAGGAAACATTAATGACTTGAAAAACTATAGTTATCCCAGACTTGAATTTTTTATTCTTGTCATTCAATTTTTTGATACAAAATTTGCAACCATTGGACCACATAGCCTTGTGGTGTATCAACTACATCATGCCCGAATCAATAAATTAATATATAAGACAAAATAAATAAAAGAAATACATTTATATATTTGGAAACAATGAAAAAATAATGAGGGTATAAAATATACTTTCCTTTTTATCTTTTAAACCACATGCTAAATCAATTTCCCTTTGTGTAAGTTCACTGGGATATTCTTCTTGATGACGATGCACTATTTTAATCAGTTTACTCACCCCTTCCCATGATAAGGTACCATAGAATTCTATACATTCCTGCATCCAATCAAGATTGTTTGCAATGTATAAATGTATTTCATCCCACATGCGACCAATTATACAAAAAAATAAAAAACAAGAATTGTAAAGTAGCTGTAATTAAAGGAAATTAAGTTTACCTTAAAATACTGATGGAATAATAAAAATTACATGAGTAAGATATATATGAAATTGAAAATTAATTGTATAGTAAATTAAATCTACACCATCCAATTACCTTTCACTTTCCTTGTTCTATCTTTCCCCAACATGACGTCCCCTTCAAATTTGTTGATGGAGTTGATTTGCAAGTGTTTAGAGTGTCTTCGCTATAGCGACAAACATCTATCTTCGTCGCAATAGAGACTAACTTTCATCTCTATAGAGAGAAATAGTCATTCACGTCACAGTAGCGACAATGGTCAGGGGCTAGAACAATTTCTTTTCAAAATATTTATCAATTTATCCACGAAAATTACCATTTTAACTTATGTGTGGCAATATTTCCTAGAAATTTTGATCCATATGTACTAGTGTTTCACTATCTATTCAATATACTATAACAACTTTTGTATCATATGAAACTAGAATATTATTAAGATAAACATGGAAAGGAAACACAAATCTATAGTCCTAAGCCACTTCTTGGGTATTTGGAAATGTGTTCATATTTAGGCTTTGTAATCTATTTGGAGGTTTCAATTTAAGTCTCTAACTTTTCAATGGTCATTTATTTCAGTCCTTACTTTTCAAATTTTTGTTTTGGAAGAAGTCTATGTCCAAAATAAGGAAAAAGTGTTTCCACTGCAACATACTCTCATTATATATCACTACTTTAGGATCTCATATAGCACTTGTATTCACTTTGAAGAGTTATGAATTTTATATATAATATAAGTTGTATTCTCTCAAATAGATTAAAAATAAATAAATATAGTAGAAGTAAAACCCTTTGTGTTAAGACCGAGTGAAGGGTCCAATAGCCTCTTAGTGATGTAGGTGAAATTCTACACATTTGTATCCAAGTTAATATCTTTACCCTCTTTATAGAGAGAATAAATAGATGGATCCATTAAGTCTTCATAAATCACTCAAGGGATTGGCAATTCTTGTTTCCCAAATCTTAAATACTCACAAATGACGAAAGTTTTTCATTAACAAATTCCAAATTAAAATGAAGTGAGAACCAAGGTATTTTCATCCTTCTCCCATGTACCCCCATTAACAATCTCTATGGTGACCATTTTCAGATCCCAGAGAATTGAAGTCCACATCAGGAAGAGGGGTTAACATGGTAGTATGTTTGCAATATTCCATATATTTAAAATGTTTAGGGAAAATACAGCCTTCCCTATGTCATTCAAATATGATATTTTATTCACTAGAAATTCTAGCATCCTTTTTGTAGAGGCGTTCTAGCAAGTGTCCATATTTGTATTCCAAAACAATAGGAAAATTGAATCTGCAGTAAGTTGAACTGACAATGTAAAGTAGTTCCTAATTTTTTGGCCAATGAATTGTTTTATGAACCTAATTCAATAACCCCTNACAATAGGAAAATTGAATCTGCAGTAAGTTGAACTGACAATGTAAAGTAGTTCCTAATTTTTTGGCCAATGAATTGTTTTATGAACCTAATTCAATAACACCTGCCATATATGAACAATAGAATTATGTAGTTCTACCATTTTTTCCACTCATCTCAGGTATCTCAGAACACCCATTCATCTTTCTCAAATCATGTAAATCAGTCGTTTCTCCACACTTCTTTCTAGAAATGACAATGTCATGTTTAACTACTATAGATGAACCCACCTTCTGCATTAATTTATAATTTACCTCGTTAGACCTCCATTTTATAGAGAGAAGCTCTTTCCCTTTCTTTAAAATCAAGGTTTTGTTTGATATGGTACCCATATGCTCAGCTTGATGATAATGACCAAGATCTAGGAGAAGATGAAACTTCAACCCGCAGAACCTATAGGGGTACCTATGCACAGGGCTTTGATTTACAATACATTTTTGCTTGATTTTACTCTCATTATGCGTAAGCACATGATTGCAAATGATCAAGGAAGAGGTAACTTCCTACTTAGAAGTCCCAACAACATAAGTATCATTTTGTATGCCATCCTCAACTTCAATAGGTACTAAATATTTTGAGCCATCAACTTGTTCTAGGATACCCATTGATTGAATGAATTCCTCAAAATGAGGAGATACAACATGCTCCTATAGTTGCTCATAGTTGATGAAATTACTACCAAAATGTATTCATGATAGTAATATGAAACATTCAAGCAAACTTTCAGCATGATGGAGCTTCACGTTCCTCTCAAGGTATCTTTTATTAGTAAATTGATTCTTGCAGATACAACATACATATCCTCTAAAAATACACTGGGCTTCCTTTTTATGATTAACGATCCAATGGTATCCAACAGCCTAGGAATTGGAAAATTTGTGTCCGCAAATTTAACATCTCACCATCTAACTATCATTCAAAAAAAAATCGCCAACTATTCCAATTATGCAATCCATGATTCCGACCTTAGAATTTGATTGATAAACAATCCCTTCTAAAAGAAAAACGTTCATGAATTACGTATCCCGACACAATTGGATTTTATTTTTATGAAATTGTATTTCTCAAAATCTTGTTCAGTACCGATGATACATGTCTATCAATAATCTTTCCCCTATGACCAACTGAACTTGAAAGATTATTTTTATAGTAGGAAGGACCTGACTTTTCCCTATGAGAAAACTAACCATTATTTTTGTGACACCATTCAAGGCAATGGGACCAATTTACAATTGTGTACATAATTGTAAGAGTTACTATGTTTTCTTGAGTGTAGAGATAACACAATATAATATTGAAATATAAATAACTCTCTTAATATTAAATATTTCATGATATTTCAATATGAAAAGTAGAATGAATCCTCTGATTAAATGAACATGCCTATTTGTCTCCATCTTAATTCACATGATTCCATATTTCATGTCATTCTATTCTTCACTTCCGTTCATGCTTAAGTTAAATAAAGACTTTTTTATTGAATGACTGCTACTTCCAGAGACAATTGTTTTCCATAATTTTGTAGCCTAACCTCCACATTTAAGAGTTTCCTGAATTGAGAGGAAAAAAATATACCCCCTCACATGCATAAGATAAAACCATTATCTACAAATTAGAGGTACAAAAGGGACAAATAAGGATATGAAAAATTGGTACCATCTTTCATGTGTTGAAAAAAAGTCAAAAATATATATCAAAGAGTATGATGTCTACATTGGTTTCTCCTCAACAAAGAAAGTGAAAGACATTATAATCTTCCCTGATTTTGATGTACTACCAACAACTCCATTAATCCTACTAAATCTAAGCTTGAATGGTATACAACTAACTACAGACATTTGAGCGAGTTTCAATGGATGGCCAGATTCACTGCTCTCTTTCCTGAATTTATGTTCAACAACTATTGAGGATAATCTCCCCATCTTTTGAGATGGTAATCCAACTTTTTTCAATAAAATATTTGGTAATTTCTCATCTAATGTAGGGCAACGTGTATGGGAGAGATTTTTACTTATGTATCAAACCTTATCACTAAGAATACATGGATAAAATGTCTTACCTAATGAACGTATATTTTCATAAGTTAAATATTGTGATGGATTGGAATCTCTATTCTCCAACAACAAAAAATATCAATGGGTTTCCTACATGGTGGTTCTCCTTGTAGTTTGTCAGACATGTTTACCTTCAAATTTATCAACATCGTTTGATTGAATTGTTGAATCACTTAGGTACTCATTGCCTACAATATGCATATCAGAGAAACTATCTTCAAAAGTATCAAATTTGATAGGATGACCAATAATTCCCTTCCCATTTAATCTAATCATCAGGGAAACTAAAGGAACATGCGCCCCTTAGTAAATTGCTTATACATCAATCCCCACGTCAAATAATGGAGCTGCTATTGAATACCATTTTGTTTCTTGCATGGGTTTTGGGACTGCAAACAAATCATGTTGTTTGAATCATATTTTCTCTAGAGACTTTGGAACTTTTCTTGTCACTCGTGGTTTTGGACTATCGATACAATCACATGGTATAACTTCTGCACCTAAGGAGTATAAAAATGTGGACTAGCCACCACTCTTGATGATAGGGCCTTGTGCTTGGTTTCAAATTTCCATCCACATCTGCAGGTTTTGGTGTAACTAAAAACCATACATAGTATTAGAGTTGAGGTATCAAATTCAATTCCCCCAATATACGCTAGAGAGAGGGTGTTGGAGTATCGGTATCGCTGCATGGTATAACCACCACACCTTTGGAATATAAAAATGTGGAATAACCACCACTCCTGATGATAGGTACTTGTGCTTGGTTTCAAATGTTCATCAACATTTGCAGGTTTTGTTGTAATGACACACCTTACATGGTATCAAAGCTGAGGTCCCAAGTTCAATTCCACGAAGCTACACTGAAGGGGGAATTATGGAGTATTGGTACAACTGCACGGTATAACTTGCCACACCTCTAGGAATAAAAATGTGGACTAAACACCACTCCTAATTGTTATATTTTTAACATTAAGCTAGTATAACATTAGGATATTTAACTGAGAGAACAACAAGCACATCAATCAAACACAAGAGACAATGAACACAATGTTTTTCCTCGAGGAAATCATAAATGGAGAAAACCCTGCAACTTCCTTAGAGATAGAATCAACACAAAAAGTAAAACCCCAAACAGTAAGATGATCTCCCGACGGCAGTAACCTTCTTTCTATCTAGCCCTAGTGTCTCCTCCTTCCTCAACTATGTGCTACACTTGAGTGTGTATGAGTTGTGTACTAAATAGAAAGGTTATCTCTCTATTTATACTAATCTCGACATGACTAAAACTCTACTAGGTTCAACCTATCTAGGCGATTCTAATAACCCCAGTGCCCTAGAACTGCAGGGACTTTAACCCTTAGACAATAGGAGGGTTACCCACAATGACTTGACATGACTTGTTTACATTATAGATCTTCCCGATCGGAACATCGGGGCATGACATGACTCAAGTACATTACAAATACATCTCGAAATAAACATCTGGTTACAATACATAATAAATACAAGTGAATACATTCCAAAGTTACATAGACATCAACACTCCCTCTTAACTAGGACTGTATTCTCTCGACACAATTTTCAGCACAAGTCTTCTTCTCTGTATCATCTGGGTCATCGTCAAGTTCTCGTCAGCTTCACCTTCAAGTAATCTTCATCTGTATCTGGATCATCATCACTGGATCATACTCAATTTAGATCATCACTGAATCATCCTCACTAGATCTGGATCATCATCATTGGATCTAGATCATCACTCAATCTGGATCACCATCACTGGATCTGGATCATCACTCGATCTGGATCATCATCACTTGATCTGGATCATCACTCGATCTAGATCACCACTAGGTCATCATCACTGGATCTGGATCATAGCTCAATCTGGATCATCACTGGGTCATTATCATATGTGCTATCTCATGATTCTTCGCGTCACAGGAAGTTCTACAGAGCCATCCCTTTTTCATGCTAGTTGTAGGCCTACCTCCTCGTAGGTCTTTGGTAGCCCTTACATCTGACGTACTCATCAAAATGGCCAGCACTCACATCTAACCTTGACTCGTCAGAAAGGAACAACACTTACATCTGACCTTGACTCATCAGAAAGGTGCTCAGTCCTATACTAAGGGTTCTTGGTAACTGACCAGGTGCCTCCATTCAGAGAATGGTAGTAGCCCTTACATCTGACCTACTTATCAGAATGGCCAGGACTCACATCTGACCTCCTCATTAGAAAGGCAATAGCCCTTACATCTGATCTGTAGGACCTCATCCTACAGTCACATCAGAATGGATGACACTCACATCTAACCTACTTGTCAGAAAGGTGATAGCCCTTACATCTATGTAGGATCTCATCCTACATTAGAATGGTTGGCACTCACATATGACCTCCTCGTCAGAAAGGCAGTAGCCCTTACATCTGTGTAGGAACTAATCCTACATCAGAATGGTCGGCACTCACATCTGACATACTCATCAAAAAGGTAACAACCCTTATATCTGATCAAGTGGGAACACATCCCTCAATCACATTATAATGGCCATGCGCTCACATTTGATCATGTAAGACTACATCTTACAATCATCTAAGAAAGGCGCTCAGTCCAAGACCAAGTATTTCTGGTAACTCACCAGGAAGCTCCATTCTAAGAATGGCAATAGCCCTTATATATGATCATGATGGAACCAATCCTACAGTCATATCAGAATGGCTCAGCACTCATATATGACATGGAAGGAACCAATCCTACAGTCATATCATAATGGCTCAGCACTCATATATGACATGGAAGGAACCAATCCTCTCACCATGATAGAATGGCTCAGCCCTTACATCTAACCTACTCATCAGAATGGCTTCCAGACTCATCACTTCCCCTTGGAAGGGACCTTGATCTGGAGAACACCAAGCTTCTCCCTGAAGTACTCAAAATTCACTCTAGATAATGGATTCATCAACACATCAGCTATCTAATTGTCCATCACAATATACTGAAGCTTCACTGCTCCCCTCTGCACCATATCCCTGATATAGTGATACTTGAACTCAATATGCTTCGACTTGTCATGAAACATTGGGTTCTCTGAAAACTTCACACAACTCTAGTTGTCACAGTGTATACAAGTAGCATCCAACTGGAGATCAAATAAATTAGACAGTAGCTTCTTGAGCCATACTGCCTCTGTCAAAACCCCAAATTTTCGCAAAAATTTAAAATTTTGAATTAACATAAAATGCTGAGACTGCAGTTTATTAACAGTTAATGGTTATAAAAAAGAGAAATAGTTAATAGATTAATTTGCATAAAATCAATGATGTTATCTCAACAGTTTTCTTATTAACATAAAGTTAAGTTTATCTTGCACATTAATTCTATATTTGGTTTACTGATGAGTTATATTTATGACAGCAGGTGGAATCTAACTTTGAATTCTGGGGCTTACTTAGCATTTATGCTAATGCATATGGATTATTTGTCCTTATAGGTTTACAGGTATAAATTACCAAGTATCGTCTTTAAATTCATAAACATCCTGTAATATTTCTATTTTCCAATAGTAAGCTTAGATTATAAGCTGTTGTAATCCAACCTGTTTTCGTAAGGTAACAGAGTTTGTTTTCTTTGATTGATATTGTACACGAAGTTCAGATGATTGTATTTCTTCCTGTAGAACATGTAGCGATAGTATTACTTCCTTTGGTTTTGAACAATTTATTTTATCTGCTTGATACTCTTTATTTGCAGAAATGCATATCCTATCAATTCTATGTTACATTTCTTGTATTTGGATCTATCCAAGAACAACTTCCAGGGTTGGTGTTTTTATTATCGAGCAAATCTTTTCATCTTAAGTTAACCTTAGTAATTTGGTAAGGTTGTAAAACTATACTCCAAGTGATGAGAAACTGCCACAACATCTAAGATAAGATCTCATAGATCTGTATTACGTAACAGAGTTCATAGTAAAATGTTCTTACATTTCTTTTTACCATTACATTGTTTGCTATCAAAACTTTGCTAGATTCTAAGATTTAAAAACATGCATAAACTATTTGTTTATCGACATAAAAGGTTTTATTAGTGTTACAATTGCATAATGTTTAAGATCCTACCCAAACGACACTATGCACATTACACAAGTTGAAAGCGGTGTAATCATTTACACTATCATGACAGGCACTGGAACTAATAGATAGTTCTTCTTACACTATTCACTAAACTGTTTATCAGTCAAAGATTTTGTACTTACCTTTACAATACTATTAATGACAACTTAGTTATTACATAACCTATATCCCAAAGATGATCTCTTTATATAAACTTTGATGTATTGTAACCAATTAAAAAGAGGTTAATACCTATATAGGGATTATCCATATTACTATGATAAATGCTTATATAACCCTTTAATATCTCCATAAGTCAATTATTAGTGCAAAATTAATATAGAAAAACATGATTCTTACAAGATTATTAATACAATCTCGTATCAATTCTTACCCATAAAAATATATATAATTTCTTTTGGGTCACGAGGGTGTAAGGTTATGTTATGTATGAAATCAACGTTGTAATAATGTTGCACTCCATACCAGTCATGAGCTAAATGTTAATGTTAATCAATTCACATGATGTTGTAAACCCACACCAATAACACTATGCACCAAGCATTGAAACGATTATTGAAACGATTTGAAATCAATGCAAACTATAATGTGGTTTTTAATGAAATCATTTGTTGAAAAAAATTGATTTTTGTAATGCAGGTGACTATAGAAATTCAACCCACTACATGATGAAAATAATGCGACCACATGGAAGTTTCTTGGCCATGCACATAGTCGTCAACCCTAACCTTTGGCTCATTCGGTCTCTGACATTTGCGTTGGCTCTGTGGGATGCTTTGCAGGCTAGCATGGAGGCCGTGAGTTGCAAACAACTACAGAGGTTCCAACGATTGATTTTATTGTGGACCCTCCTCTGTGATTTCTTTACTTTTCTCAGAGTTTACTGTCTTCCTTGTATGGCTTTATGGCTGCTTGAGAACTCCTTTCTGCTCCTCTGTCGTAGTCTGTCAATGGTGAAAGCTTTAAGCTGAATGTATGTTATTGCTACGCTCCTTTGTTGTAGGGTTTAGTTTTCCTGCTTGTAAGCTAGTAACAGTCCGAATCCATTGCTTGCATACTCCTTGCAACCATTGCTTAGGCTTACCTATACCCCTGCTATTAGTGTGAAAAGCTCCAAACCCTGGCAACTTCTTCCTCGACAAGAATGAGGGTTCTGCTCTTCTTGATGCTGGTTGTGGTGTTACTATTCATCTGAGGCTCCATCGTTTTCGTTTCCATATTGGGTAAGTCATTAATTAACTGCCATTATTAGTTTACAATTCCAATCTGCACAAGGGTTTTAATTTTTTTATTATTAAACTATATTTCTTTTGCATTATAGGTTAACTTGTCTTCAAGGTCGATGGTCGTTGCACTATATAGATGGCTCCATGAAGTGCTCATGGTAAGCTCCAGTCTCAAATAGGGTTTCCTATGCTTGTACAAACTCTTGCAATTGGATATGGTTTCAGCTGTGTTGCACCCAGTATTGGGTTGATGTCCTTCGTTTTCATGGTTTTTGTTTTGGTTAAAACCCTTACTTGTCGCAAGGTGACTACAGCTTTAAGCTGTGACTTGTAAAGCTCCTCTCGTGGTTGTAATGAACTTACATTGTTTTAATACGATGTATATGCTTGTTTATACTCCATATCTGAATATGGGTGCTCGGCTTCTTATTGAGGTTGTGTACTCTGTTAAAGTTTTTGGCTTATATTCAGTCTTTGGAGTTGTTGATATAATCTAAATATTTTTAATACTATATATCTGTAAGTTAAATTTGTTCTCCTTTATGTTTTGTATTTTATCTCTGTGTAATGAATTTAATTTGTTCTTTTAATGGTTATATAAAATAACTAAGCTTATTGTTTGTCCTAGGTTACTACTGTAATGAATTTGCATATAAAAGAATACTGATAGTTTTCTGCTCAGAAATATGAGCTAGGGTTTTTACCCTATTTAACCTTTAAGATGATAATTTTTGTATTGATATTTAATTGTTTTTTATTACTATCAAAGAATTTAAGATTATTTTAATGGCTCAAAGAATTCCAAGTTAGGGTTTATGGAAAATAATCTTTGTTTTCTTTCTTTAAAGATTTCTTCAGTTTTTTAAAAGAATTATTAATTTATAAACGATATTGTTTATGTTAATATTATTATCTGCAAATTTACTATATTTTCTTAGGTATGTATTTGCATATATACTTTATTAATAAAGATCGAGAAAAATCTATAATAGTTTAGTTTATTCAATAGGATTATTTTTGTAAGCTTGATAAAAAAGAAATGAGGATTTTCAGCCCTGTCATTACTCCTTTGCATATATAATATGTCTGTAAAAGTTAAAGGACAGTTCCTCGTTAATAATACTTTAAGCATAGCTTACTAATGTATCTTAGTTGTTTTGATTTTAAATAAAAGAATATTGTGAGAGATAAATAAGCTCTTGGTTAAGATACTCTTTATCTTTAGATTAATTTGTCCTTAGAAATCTATATGTTACTAAACTCTATCTAGGGTTCGAATAGTTGTAGGTTAAGTTAGCTATGAATATTAGAAAAAGATATAAACTAATAGAACCATACTTAAAGCCTTACTTAACATAAGTAAATAAGCATTATAACTGAGATTTCTATCTCCTCTATTTCAGGTTAGAATTATAGTTTGTAAAAGAAAGTACTGTGTAAACAATAACTTACCTACTTGAACACATTACTATTAGTAAAGTAATATGACTATTTCTTTTTCTATCATTCTCAATACACAGTCTGGTTTTAACAATAACCTAACTAAGCAGATTAATATTCTTTTCGGGAAGCAACTATCTACAGAAAGAAAATATTCCAACACTCTGAAAAACATAAATAACTCTATTCATTTTAGATTCCTATCATATCTTCATCTATTTTAAACACAGTACCTATGCTAGAGTACGGTCTGGTTTATTCCTGATGGGGAAAAACATAGGTAGGATTATTTTTCATCAAGTACAGATTCAACATTCAAATAACTAAAAGATTACAAGATTTAACAGTTCACTACAAAACATATAAATCATTCATTATTCATTCATTCTCAGATATAAATATTTAACACAGTAAATAAAAGACTGTAGAACCTATTTTAAAGCTGGATGACAACAGCATTGGGAGGCCATTCCTCCCTACCAAATTTTGGAGAGTGCTCAAACATCAACTTATCAGGACCCCCAAGCCTGTTCCTAGTCTCCTTAGCTGAGAAATGGTGGAGCAAGCAACAAAATACTAGTCCAAATACTCAGTAGTAACTCTGCACTCAGCAGTAAGATCCTTCAGTTGAATAGTTGTACTAGATCACTTTTTGCAGTTTACCCCTCAAACACATTCCACAAATTCCCTTCCCAACAAAATCCTTTAAAATACATTCACCTGAATGGTCCTCCTCTTGGAATGAGCAGCCTCAGCTCTCTTCAAATGGGTTTTTTTATTAAGATTTTTTAAGTCTTTTTGGGTTAGTTGTCATTAATTGAGCCACCTGCTCTGATCCCACTTTCTTGGGGCATCATGACCCCAAATGTAGGGAGGTTGCCACCTGCAACATTGGAAGTGTTTGAGGATGCTTCCACTTGTCTATTTGATCTCCACCTAGTCTCCTCCACCAACTTGAATAGTAACACTCTTTTTAACAGCTCTCCCAAGTTGTTCTCTCCACTTTTATTTATTTATAATTAAAATATTTAGAATTAAATTCAATATCCTTGACTCGGCTGAGTCATCATTTACAGCTTAGCATAAAATTTAACATAATGTCTTGGAATAAAATCAAATAAGATAATATTATTTTGCAAAATTAGGGTATGTGACATACACACCCCCTTAGAACTTAACATTGTCCTCGATGTTATTTATTCTTTATCCTCAGAATTCCCCTCGAACAGAATTGGATATGCATCTCACATTTTACTTTCCAATTCCCAGGTGGCTTCCTCTGGACTAAGGTGTTTCCATTACACCTTCACCTATCCAATGGTGCGGTTCCGAAGTGTAATCGCCCTCCTCCCGAGGGTACAATCTAGTTCCACCAGAAATTCTCCTTCTGGTTCCACCTGTACATCATTCCAATTAACAACATGAGTAGCATAATGAACATATTTCTTTAAAACATAAATGTGAAAAACATTATGTACTCTTAAATTAGGTGGTATGGCTAATTGATAAGCTACTTGTCTAATCCTAGACAGAATTTCAAATGGGCCACAGTAACGAGGTGCCAATTTTGCACAACTCCCTAATCTCAGAGAGCTCTTTTTGGGACTTACCTTGATGAACACATGTTCACCTACCTGAAACTCCTTTGGAGTTCTTTTTAAGTCTACTTGGATTTTTCACCGATCCTGTTCCACTTTTAGATTTCCCTCCACTTGTTTTACAACTTATTCCATTTCTTTTAACAGTTCTGGACCTAATACCAATCTATCTACTGGATTACTCCAAGAGATAGGAGTATTACATTTCCGTCCATATAAAATTTCAAAAGGACTAAATATGGCTGATGTCTAATAATCATTATTATAAGCAAATTATACTAGATGTACATAGTCCTCCCATTTACCAGGCTGGTCTTTCACATACATTCCTAATAGATCTTCTAAAACTTGGTTTACCCTTTCAATTTGTCCATCTGTTTGAGGATGGAAAGAAGTACTAAAATTTAATGTGGTGTTTAACCCTTTAAACAAAGACTTCCAAATGTTTCCTGTAAAATTAGGATCTCTATCTGAGATAATGACTTTTGGTACTCCATGTAATCAGAAAATCTATTTTAGAAAAATATCAGCTTTGTTTGTAGCTTTATAAGTAGTTTTAATAGGTATAAAGTGAGCTGCTTTGCTTAAATTATCAACTACTACCATGATAGAATCATTCTGATTTTGATTTTTAGGCAGTCCAATAATAAAATCTAGACTAATTATCTCCCATTTCCAGCTAGGAATGAAGCAAACCAGCTGGGTGTTGATGTTCATTTTTTACTTGTTGACATTCAAAACACCTAGCAATATATTATGCTACTTCAGTTTTCATATTTGGCCATAAATACTCTTTTCTTAACATGGTTATAGTCTTTTGATAACCTGGATGACCTGAATATGGTGTTTTATGAATTTCATCTAGAATTAACAGCTTAACTTTGGGTACGTTAGGTACATACATCCTATCTTTATACAATAAAAAAAATTTCATTTAAACTGTAACCTTTAATTAAGTTTTCTGTTGGATTTTCTTTAGCTTTAGCTTGCAAATTCTAGTAAATTTCATTTTGTTCTATTCCTTCTTTAAGCTGTTCATCCAAGTCTGAAACATAGGTGCTGATAACTGCTGCAAAATTCATCCTTGCATTCCTACTTAATGCATCAGCAAATCTATTTTCTTTACCTTTTATATGCTGAATTTCAAAATCATACTTGCTTAAGAAAGCTAACCACCTAGCTTGTCTGGCATTTAAATTTGGCTGATCTAAAATATACTTCAATCCTTTATTGTCAGTCATTAAAACAAATTTTCTGCCAATTAAGTGATGTTGCCACATCTTAAGGTGTGTATTACAGCTGCTAATTCTAGATCATATGTTGCATAATTCTTTTCATAAACTTTTAAATTTCTAGACTCATAGGCAATAACATTCCCTTCTTGAGTCAGAACACCACCTAATCCATCATTACAAGCATCAGTGCACACTACAAATTCTTTATTAGGATCTGCTATTCTTAAAATAGGTGCATTGGTTAATAAAGTTTTTAACTTGTTAAAGCTTTCTTCACATTTTTTATTCCAGACAAACTTCTTTATTTTCTTCTGCAAGGAAGTTATTGGATTTGCTATCCTCAAAAAACCCTCAATGAACCTCCAGTAGTAACCAGTAATGCCCATGAAAGATCAAACATCCGTCACATCCTTAGGAACCGACCAATCTTCGATTTCCCTTATATTTTCAAGATCTACAGAAATACCTTCCTTGATCACTATGTGACCTAAATACTTAATCTTATCCTTGAAGAAATCACACTTACTAAACTTTGCGAAGAGTTGATGTTCTCGCAACTCTTGCAAAACAATTTTTAGATGATCTTTATGTTCTTCTTCAATTTTTGAATAGATTAGAATGTGGTCAATAAACACGACCACAAACTTATCTAAATACTTATGCATCATGTTGTTCATTAAACACATGAAAACAGCTGGGGCATTAGTAAGCCTGAATGGTATTACGACAAATTTATAATGACCATATCTAGTTCTGAAAGTTGTCTTGAAGATGTCTTCATCTTTAATCCTTACTTGATGATATCCAGACCTTAAATATATTTTCGAAAACACCATGGATCCATGTAGTTGATCAAACAAATCATCTATGTGGGGTAACGGATATCAATTTTTTATGGTCATCTTGTTAAACTGACAATAATCTATGTAAAGTCACATCGTTCCATCCTTCTTCTTGATGAAGAAGACAAGTTCCCCCTAGGGAGACACACTTGGTCGAATATACTTTTTATCAATTAAATCTTTTAATTGTGATTTTATTTCATTAAGTTTGAGTATGTTCATTCGATAAGAGGCCTTTGAGCTCGGTACTGCACCCAGCACCAGCTCAATGGTGAAATCCAATTCCCTTTCTGGAAGTAATCCCGGAATTTCTTCTGGGAATACATCAACATATTCTTTTAAGACTGGTATGTCTTCCACTTTTAACTTATCTGTTTTAATTATACCTTCCTCATCTGTAATTGTTACTGCATAAAATTTACATCCCTTTCTAACAGCTCTCTTAAGCTGTAGGGCAGAAATTTGCCTTATAGTGGTTTTTCTAGATATTCCTTTAACACGTACTAATTTTTTTATCACTATTTAAGCATGTGAAAGTTGTATTGTAATAGTTTAGAATTGCTCTATGTTGTTCTAACCAGTCCATACCAATCAACAAATCATAAGAACCAAGAGGCAAAACATTAAGTTTAACAACAGTTTCAAAATCATCCATAACTAATGCACATTCTTTCACAAAACAAGTTATTTTTCTTTTAGCACCAGTGGCTAACTGAACTAACCATGAATTCTCAAATTTTTCAACAGATAATTTACATGTTTCTACTATTTGAGGTGCAATATAACTAAGACTAGCTCTTAGATCAATCAAAATAGTTACAGGAGCCTAATTTATCATACCTTCTACTTCCACCATGGAAGTTTGATATTCACTTTGTCGATTCTCCAAAGCTGCATTGATTCTAGGCATGCTCCTTTCTAGCTCCTCAACGGTCATATCCTCCTGTATAGTATGAACATTGCTAATAGTCTTCTTCCAGTTTAGACAGACTGAAGCATAGTGTGGGCCATTACACTCCCAGCACTTGATAGGCTCTTTGCGCTCAAAGTTCTTGGTAAAGTTTCCATGATTATTTACAAATTCCTTACCTTTAGAATTATTCTGATTGTTTGGTGTATTGTTCCTATTTCCTACGGTAGTTCTTGTTATTAGGATAGTTTTTGGCCTTATTGTTTTTGAAATTTCTGTTAGCCACAAAATCCTTCTTCTTTTGTTCAAACTGATTATTATTTTTCTTAGCTTTCCAGTTGGCCAAGTTTCTTTCTTTCGATTCTTCTCAAAACAGAAGTTGGCTTTTCTCATACCTTCCTCCGAGGTCTTTGGGTTATCATATTCAATTATATATTTAATATGATAAGGTAGATAGCTAAGGAATCGATGTACCTTTGGCTTCTCATTTACAAGGTATGGTACATACCTAAGTAGGCTTAAGAACTTGCTGTTCAGATCCTTCCTTGTCATTGATCCTAACATTAGAGGAAATTTGGGGTCTAAAATGGGCCTTATAAGAAAACGTGCCAAAATAAGTTTTTGTGAGTTGGAATTCAAGAACCAATAGAATTCAATAAAATAAGTCAACCATAATGGTTGAATTGACATATTTGTCATTAAAAAGAACTACTTTTTTTGTTCGTATTTTCGACATATCTCATTGTGTTTTTAATCAAATTTCGATCGGGAGAGCTTGTTGGATGAGGAATTTGATTCCACATCCAACGATTACCCACACTGCATACTTTTGACAGACCTTGCTACCCCAAAAACAAGAAATACCTGAAAAAACGTGATGATGATGTCATCATCACATTTTTTCAGGTATTTCTTGTTTTTTGGGTAGCGGGGTCCGTCAAAAGTATGCAATGTGGGTACTCGTTGGATGCGGAATCAAATTCCGCATCCAACGAGCTCTCTCGATCAAAATTTGAGTAAAAACACAGGGAGATATGTCGAAAATACGAACAAAAAAAGTAGTTTTTTTGTTTCTTCCTCCAAAATTAATCAATATTATTTTATTATTTTAACTATTATTTTATTATTTTCCTTAGGAGGCCCATTTTAGACCCAAAATTCCTCTAATGCTTCAACTTATAAAACGCTTTGGCTCTCTCCTCATAATACTGATCAGACAGGAATTTCTTTTTGAAATACCTTTTAAAGGTACTCCAGTTTACATTTTTCTCTTTTATTTCCTTAACTCTTTTCAAGTCCTGCCACCAAATCTCAGCCTTTCCTGAGAGGTTATATATAGCCATTCTAGCCTTTAACTGGTTAGAATAGTTATATATTTGGAAGTACTTCTTCATCCCAGATAACCAGGTTTCAACTTTCTCCCCCTTCTCAGTCTCTCCATTACAGGTTAGTGGTTTTATCTTTTTGAATTCTCCGGAAATCTCCTCATAAGGTTTGTATTTCCTCTTTTTAGTGTACTGATTATCATCACTACTGTCACTGGTAGTCTGATAGTTTCGTTGTTCACCAAAAACTACAAAAGATGAACTACTTTCAGTTTTAGTATGTTTCATCTTTTTAGATTTCCATTGATGACTAGTATCTTCTAATTCGGTTCTTCTACCCCTACCCTCAGTTTGAAACTTCTCAATTAGGATCTGATTAAGCTCTTTTTGAGCCCTCATAATCCTTTCATTTTCTCGCTTTACAGACTCCATTTCATTTTTTAGGTCCTTTACAGTTTGTAACAATCCTGAGAAATTGGTATTTAAATCCTCTAGTATAGGATCTCTTGGTAGATTTCCTATTTTAGTAACTAGAGACTCCTCCTCTGCATACTCTTCTAGCCTTTCCATACCTTCCTGTTAAACTTCAGAAAACAATTCTATATTGAATAACATTTAAAATAAATTATGTCAGCATAATAATTTAATTTACTGTTTCATGAAAACTAGTTGGGCTTCATCAAGGCCTAGTGTTTGAACCTTGGCTCTGATACCACATGTCAAACCCCAAATTTTCGCAAAAATTTAAAATTTTGAATTAACATAAAATGCTAAGACTGAAATTTATTAACAGTTAACGGTTAGCAAAAAGAGAAACGATTAATAGATTAATTTTCATAAATGCAATGATGTTATCTCAACAGTTTTCTTATTAACATAAAGTTAAGTTTATCTTGCACATTAATTCTATATTTGGTTTACTGATGAGTTATATTTATGACATTAGGTGGAATCTGACTTTGAATTCTAGGGCTTACTTAGCATTTATGCTAATGCAGATGGATTATTTGTCCTTATAGGTTTACAGGTATAAATGACCAAGTATCGTCTTTAAATTCATAAACATCCTGCAATATTTCTATTTGCCAATAGTAAGCTTAGATTATAAGCTGTTGTAATCCAACCTGTTTTCGTAAGGTAACAGAGTTTGTTTTCTTTGATTGATATTGTACACGAAGTTCAGATGATTGTATTTCTTCCTATAGAACATGTAGCGATAGTATTACTTCCTTTGGTTTTGAACAATTTATTTTATCTGCTTGATACTCTTTATTTGCAGAAATCCATATCCTAGCAATTCTATGTTACATTTCTTATATTTGGTTCTATCTAAGAACAACTTCCAGGGTTGGTGTTTTTATTATCGAGCAAATCTTTTCATCTTAAGTTAACCTTATTAATTTGGTAAGATTGTAAAACTATACTCCAAGTGATGAGAAACTGCCACAACATCTAAGATAAGATCTCATAGATCTGTATTACGTAACAGAGTTCATAGTAAAATGTTCTTACATTTCATTTTACCATTACATTGTTTGCTATCAAAACTTTGCTAGATTCTAAGATTTAAAAACATGCATAAACTATTTGTTTATCGACATAAAAGGTTTTATTAGTGTTACAATTGCATAATGTTTAAGATCCTACCCAAACAACACTATGCACATTACACAAGTTGAAAGCAGTGTAATCATTTACACTATCATGACAGGCACTGGAACTAATAGATAGTTCTTCTTACACTATTCACTAAACTATTTATCAGTCAAATATTTCATACTTATCTTTAAAATGCTATTAATGACAACTTAGTTATCACATAACCTATATCCCAAAGATGATCTCTTTATATAAACTTTGATGAATTGTAACCAATTAAAAAGAGGTTAATACCTATATAGAGATTATTCGTATTACTATGATAAATGTTTATATAACCCTTTAATATCTCCATAAGTCAATTATTAGTGCAAACGTAATATAGAAAAACATGATTCTTAAGAGATTATTAATACAGTCTTATATCAATGATTACCCATAAAAATATATATAATTTCTTTTGGGTCACGAGGGTGTAAGGTTATGTTATGTATGAAATCAATGTTGTAATAGCGTTGCACTCCATGCCAGTGATGAGCTAAATGTTAAAATTAATCAATTAACATGATGTTGTAAACCCACGCCAATAACTCTATGCACCAAGTGTTGAAACGATTATTGAAATCATTTGAAATCCATGCAAACTATAATGTTGTTTTTTATGAAATCATTGGTTGAAAAAAATTGATTTTTGTAATGCAGGTGACTACAAAAAGTCGACCCACTGCATGATGAAAATAATGCGACCACATGGAATTTTCTTGGCCAGGCACTGGTTGCTTAAATAGTCGTCAACCCTAACCTTTGGCTCATTCAGTCTCTGACATTTGCATTGGCTCTGTGGGCTACTCTGCAGGCTCCCATGGTGGCCATGAGTTGCAGACAGCTACATAGGTTCCAACGCTAGCTTTTATTGTGGCTTACTCCCTTGAGCTAGACTCTAATGCTCACCTCCTCTGTGATTTCTTTACTTTTCTTGGAGTTTACTGTCTTCCTTGTATGGCTTTACGGCCGCTTAAAAACTACTTTATGCTCCTCTTTCGTAGTCTGTGAATGGTGAAAGCTTTGAGTTGAATGTATGTTATTGCTATGCTCCTTCGTCGTAGGGTTTAGTTTTCCTACTTGTAATCTAGTGACAATCCAACTCCATTACTTACAGACTCCTTGCAACCATTGCTCAGGCTTTCCTATACCCCTGCTATTAGTGTGAAAATATCCAAACTTTGGCGACTTTTTCCTCGCCAAGAATGAGCATTCGGCTCTTCTTGATGCTGGTTGTGGTGTTACTGTTCATCCAGGGATCCGTCGTTTTTGTTTCTAGCTCTGGTAAGCCATTAATTAACTGCTATTATTAGTTTACAATTTCAATCTGCACAAGGGTTTTAATTTTTTTTTTATTAAACTCTGTTTCTTTTGCATTACAGGTTAACTTTCCTTCAAGGTTGATGGTCATTGCACTGTATATATGGCTCCATGAAGCACTCATGGTAAGCTCTGGTTTCAAATAGGGTTTCCTCTACTTGTACAGACTCTTGCATTTGGAGATGTTTTCGGCCGTGTTGCACCCAGTATTGGGTTGTTGTCCTTCGTTTTTATGGTTTTTGTTTTGTTTAAAACCCTTGCTTATTGCAAGGTGACTACAGCTTTAAGCTGTGACTTGTAAAGCTTCTCTCGTGGTTGTAATGAACTTACAGTTTTGTAATATGATGTGTATGCTTGTTCATACTCCATATTTGAATATGGGTGCTCAGCTTCTTGCTGAGGTTTTGTACTCTTTTAAAGTTTTTGGCTTACATTCAGTGTTCGGACTTGTTGATATAATGTAAATATTTTTAATACTGTCTGTGTGTAAGTTAAATTTTTTCTCCTTTATGTTTTGTATTTTATATCTGTGTAATGAATTTAATTTGTTCTTTTAATGGTTATATAAAAGAACTAAGCTTACTATTTGTCCTAGGTTACTACTGTAATGGATTTGCATATAAAAGAATATTGGTAGTTTTCTGCTCAGAAATATGAGCTAGGGTTTTTACCCTATTTAACCTTTAAGATGATAATTTATGTATTGATATTTAATTATTTTTTATTACTATCAAATAATTTAAGATTATTTTAATGGCTCAAAGAATTCCAGGTCAAGGTTTATGGAAGATAATATTTGTTTTCTTTCTTTAAACATTTCTTCGGTTTGTTAAAAGAATTATTAATTTATAAACGATATTGTTTATGTTAATATTATTATCTGCGAATTTACTATATTTTCTTAAGTATGTATTTGCACATATACTTTATTAATAAAGACCGAGAACAATCTATATTAGTTTAGTTTATTCAATAGGATTATTTCTATAAGCTTGATAAAAAATAAATGAGGATTTTCAACCCTATCATTACTCCTTTGCATATATAATTTGTCTATAAAAGTTGAAGGACAGTTCCTCGTTAATAATACTTTAAGCATAGGTTACTAATGTATCTTAGTTGTTTTTATTTTAAATAAAAGAATACTATGAGAGCTAAATAAGCTCTTGGTTAAGATACTCTTTATCTTTAGATTAATTTGTCCTTAGAAATCAATATGTTACTAAACTCTATCTAGGGTTCGAATAGTTGTAGGTTAAGTTATCTATTAATATTAGTAAAAGATATAAACTAATAGAACCATACGTAAACTCTTACTTAACATAAGTAAATAAGCATTATAACTGAGATATTTCTATTTCCTCTATTTTAGGTTAGAAGTATAGTTTGTAAAATAAATTATTGTATAAAGAATAACTTACCTACTTGAACACATTGCTATTAGTAAAGTAATATGACTATTTCTTTTTCTAGCATTCTTAATACACAGTCTGGTTTTAACAATAACCTAACTAAGCAGATTAATATTCTTTTCTGGAAACAACTATCTACAAAAAGAAAATATTTCAACACTCTGAAAAACATAAATAACTCTATTCATTTCATATCTTCATATATTTTAAACACAGTACCTGTGCTAGAGTACGGTCTGGTTTATTCCAGATGGGGGAAAACACAGGTAGGATTATTTTTCATCAAGTATAGATTCAACATTCAAATAACTAAAAAATTACAAGCTTTAACAGTTCACTACAAAACATATAAATCATTCATTATTCATTCATTCTTAGATATAAATATTTAACACAGTAAATAAAAGACTGTAGAACCTATTTTAAAGCTGGATGACAACAGCGTTGGGAGGTTGTTCCTCCCTACCAACTCCTGGAGAGCACTCAAACAACGACTTATCAGAACACCGAGACTGTTCCTAGTCTCCTTAGCTGAGAAATGGCAGAGCAAGCAACAAAATACTAGTCCAAAGACTCAGTATTAACTCTGCACTCAGCAGCAAGATCCTTCAGTTGAATAGTTGTACTAGATCACTTTCTGCAGTTTACCCCTCAAACACATTCCACAAATTCCCTTCCCAATGAAATCCTTTGAAGTATATTCACCTGAATGGTCCTCCTCTTTGAATGAGCAGCCTCAACTCTCTTCAAATGGGCTTTTTTATTAAGATTTCCTAGGTCTTTTTGGGTTAGTTGTCATTAATTGAGCCACCTGCTCTAATCCCACTTTCTTAGGCAATCATGACCCCAAATGTAGGGAGGTTTCCACCTACAACATTGGAAGTGTTTGAGGATGCTGCCACTTGTCTATTTTCTCTCCACCCAGTCTCCACCAACTTGACTAGTAACACTCTTTTTAACAGCTCTCCCAAGCTGTTGTCTCCACTTTTATTTATTTATAATTAAAATATTGAGAATTACATTCAATATCCTTGACTCTGCTAAGTCATCATTCATAACTTAGCATAAAATTTAACATAATGTGTTGGAATAAAATCAAATAAGATAATATTATTTTGAAAAATTGGGGCATGTGACATACACACCCCCTTAGAACTTAACATCGTCCTCGATGTTATTTATTCTTCATCCTCAGAATTCCCCTGAAACAGAATTGGATATGCATCTCGCATTTTACTTTCCAATTCCTAGGTGGCTTCCTCTAGACTAAGGTGCTTCCATTGCACCTTCACTTGTCCAATCGTGCGGATTCGAAGTGTAATATCCCTCCTCCCGAGGATACAATCCAGTTCCACCAGAAATTCTCCTTTTGGTTCCACCTGTACATCATTCCATTTAACAACATGAGTAGCATCATGAACATATTTCTTTAAAATATAAATGTGAAAAACATTATGTACTCTTAAATTAGGTGGTAATGCTAATTGATAAGCTACTTGTCCAATCCTAGACAGAATTTCAAATGGGCCACAGTAACGAGGCGCCAATTTTGCACAACTCCCTAATCTCAGAGAGCGTTTTTTGGGCCTTATTTTGATGAACACATGTTCACCTACCTGAAACTCCTTTGGAGTTCTGTTAAAGTCTACTTGGCTTTTCTGCCAATCCTGTGCCACTTTCAGATTTCCCTACACTTGTTTTACAATTTCTTCCATTTCTTTTAACAGTTCTGGACCTAATACCAATCTATCTACTGGATTACTCCAAAATATAGGAGTATTACATTTCCATCCATATAAAATTTCAAAAGGACTAAATATGGCTGATGTATGATAATTATTATTATAAGCAAATTATACTAGATGTAAATAGTCCTCCCATTTACCAGGCTGGTCTTTCACATACATTCTTAATATATCTTCTAATACTTGGTTTACCCTTTCAGTTTTTCCATCTATTTGAGGATGGAAAGAAGTACTAAAATTTAATGTGGTGTTTAACCCTTTAAACAAAGACTTCCAAAAGTTTCCTATAAACTTAGGATCTCTATCTAAGATAATGACTTTTGGTACTCCATGTAATCAAAAAATCTGTTTTAGAAAAATATCAGCTATGTTTGCACCTTTATAAGTAGTTTTAATAGGTATAAAGTGAGTTGCTTTACTTAACTTATCAACTACTACCATGATAGAATCATTCTAATTTTGATTTTTAGGTAGTCCAATAATAAAATCTAGACTAATTATCTCCCATTTCCAGCTAGGAATGGGTAATGGCTGAAGTAAACCAACTGGGTATTGATGTTCATTTTTTACTTGTTGACAATGAAAACACCTAGCAATATATTCTGTTACTTCAATTTTCATATTTGGCTAGAAATACTCTTTTCTTAACATGGTTATAGTCTTTTGATAACCTGGATGACCTGAATATGTTGTTTTATGAATTTCATCTAGAATTAACAGCTTAACTTTGGGTACATTAGGTACATACATCCTATCTTTATACAATAAACATTCTTTTTCATTTAAACTGTAACATTTAATTAAGTTTTCTGTTGGATTTTCTTTAGCTTTAGCTTGCAAATTCTAGTAAATTTCATCTTGTTCTATTCCTTCTTTAAGCTGTTCATTCAAGTTTGAAACATAGGTGCTGATAGCTGCTGCAAAATTTAGCCTTGCATTCCTACTTAATGCATCAACAAATTTATTTTCTTTACCTTTTATATGCTGAATTTCAAAATCATACTCGCTTAAGAAAGCTAACCACCTAGCTTGTCTGGCATTTAAATTTGGCTGATCTAAAATATACTTCAATCCTTTATTATCAGTCATTAAAACAAATTTTCTGCCAATTAGGTGATGTTGCCACATCTTAAGGCGTGTATTACAGCCGCTAATTCCAGATCATATGTTGCATAATTCTTTTTATGAAATTTTAACTTTCTAGACCCATAGGCAATAAAATGCCCTTCTTGAGTTAGAACACCACCTAAGCCATCATTACAGGCATCAGTGCACACTACAAATTCTTTATTAGGATCTGCTATTCTTAAAATAGTTGCGCTAGTTAATAAATTTTTTAACTTGTTAAAGCTTTCTTCACATTTTTTATTCCAGAAAAACTTCTTTTCTTTCTTTTGCAATAAATTTGTTGGATTTGCTATCCTCGAAAAACCCTCAATGAACCTTCGTTAGTAACTGGTAATGCCCATGAAAGATCGAACATCCGTCACATCCTTAGGAACCAGCCAATCTTCGATTGCCCTTATCTTTTTAGGATTTACAGAAATTCCTTCCTGGATCACTACATGACCTAAATACTGAATCTTATTCTTGAATAAATCACACTTACTAAACTTTGTGAAGAGTTGATGTTCTCGCAACTCTTGAAAAACAATTTTTAGATGATCTTTATGTTCTTCTTCAGTTTTTGAATAGATTAGAATGTCATCGATAAACAAGACCACAAACTTATATAAATAGTTATGCATCATGTTGTTCATTAAACACATAAAAATAATTGGGGCATTAGTAAGCCTGAATGGCATTACGGCAAATTCGTAATTACCATATCTAGTTCTGAAAGTTGTCTTGAAGATGTCTTCATATTTAATCCTTACTTGATGATATCCAGACCTTAAATCTATTTTCGAAAACACCATCTCTCCACATATTTGATCAAATAGATCATCTATGCGGGGTAAGGGATATCAAATTTTGATGGTCATCTTGTTTCACTGACGGTAATCTATGCAAAGTCACATAGTTCCATCCTTCTTCTTGACGAAGATGACAAGTGCCCCCCAAGGAGACACACTTGGTCGAATATACTTTTTATCAATTAACTCTTTTAATTGCAATTTTAATTCATTAAGTTCAAGTATGTTCATTGGATAAGGGGCCTTTGAGCTCGGTACTGCACCCAGCACCAGCTCAATGGTGAAATCCAATTCCCTTTTTGGAGGTAATCCTGAATTTTTTCTGGGAATACATCAACATATTCTTTTAATACTAGTATGTCTTCCACTTTTAACTTATCTATTTTAATTATACCTTCCTCATCCGTAATTGTTACTACATAAGCTTTACATCCCTTTCTAATATCTCTCTTAAGCTGTAGGGCAGAAATCTGCCTTATAGTGGTTTTTCTAGGTATTCCTTTAACATTTACTAGTTTTTTATCACTATTTAAGCATGTGAAAGTTTTATCATAACATTTTAGAATTACTCTATGTTGTTCTAATCAGTCCATACCAATCAGCAAATCATAAGAACCAAGAGGAAAAACATTAAGTCTAACAACAGTTTCAAAATCATCCATAACTAATGCACATTCTTTCACAAAACAAGTTACATTTCTTTTAGCACCAGTGGCTAATTGAACTAACCATGAATTCTCAATTTTTTCAACAGATAATTTACATTTTTATACTATTTGAGGTGCAATATAACTGAGACTAGCTCCTGTATCAATCAAAATAGTTACAGGGGTCTAATTTATCATACCTTCTACTTCCACCATGGAAGTCTGATATTCAGCTTGTCAATTCTCCAAAGTTGCATTGATTCTAGGCATGCTCCTTTCTAGCTCCCCAACGGTCATCTCCTCCTGTATAGTATGAATATTGCTAACAGTCTTCTTCCGGTTTGGACAGACTGAAGCATAGTGTGGGCCATTACACTCCCAGCACTTGATAGGTTCTTTGCGCTCAAATTTCTTGGTAAAGTTTCCATGATTAATTACAAATTCCTTACCTTTAGAATTATTCTGATTGTTGGGTGTATTGTTCCTATTTCCTTGGAAGTTCTTGTTATTAGGATAGTTTTTGGCCTTATTGTTTTTGAAATTTCTGTTAGCCACAAAATCCTTCTTCTTTTGTTCAAATTGATTATTATTTTTCTTAGCTTTCTAGTTGGCCAAGTTTCTTTCTTCCGATTCTACTCAAAATAGAAGTTGGCTTTTCTCATAGCTTCCTCCAAGGTCTTTGGGTTATCATATTCAATTCTATCTCAAATATGATAAGGTAGACAACTAAGGAATCGTTGTACCTTTGGGTTCTCATCTATAAGGTATGGTACATACCTAAGTAGGCTTAAAAACTTGTTGTTCAGATCCTTCCTTGTCATTGATCCTAACTTCAGCTCATAAAAGTCTTTGGCTCTCTCCTCATAATACTGCTCAGATGGGAATTTATTTTTGAAATACCTTTTAAATGTACTCCATTTTACATTTTTCTCTTTTATTCCCTTAACTCTTTTCAAGTCCTAACACCAAATGTTAGCCTTTCCTGAGAGGTTATATATAGCCATTCTATCCTTTAACTGGTTAGAATAGTTATATATTTGGAAGTACTTCTTCATCTCAGATAACCATGATTCAGCTTCCTCCCCCTTCTCAGTCTCTCCATTAAAGATTGGTGGTTTTATCTTTTTGAATTCTATGGAAATCTCCTCATAAGGTTTTTATTTCCTCTTTTTAGTGTACTGATTATCATCACTACTGTCACTGGTAGTCTGATAGTTTCGTTGTTCACCAAACACTTCAGAAGATGAACTACTTTTAGTTTTAGTATGTTTCATCTTTTTAGATTTACGTTGATGATTGGTATCTTATGATTCGGTTCTTCTACCCCTACCCTCATTTTGAAAATTCTCAATTAGGATCTAATTAAGCTCTTCTTGAGCCCTCGGAATCCTTTCATTTTCTCGCTTTACAGACTACATTTCAGTTTTTAGGTCCTTTAGAGTTTGTAACAATTCTGAGGAATTGGTAGTTAAATCCTCTGGTATAGGATCTCTTGGTAGATTTCCTATTTTAGTAACTGGAGACACCTCCTCTACATACTCTTTCATCCTTTCCATACCTACCTGTTAAACTTCAGAAAACAATTCTCTGTTGAATAACATTTAAACTAAAGTACGTCAGCATAATAATTTAATTTACTACTTCATGAAAGCTAGTCGGGCTTCATCAAGGCCTAGTGTTTGAATCTTGGCTCTGATACCACATGTCAAAACCCCAAATTTTCGTAAAAAAATAAATTTTGAATTAACATAAAAAATTGAGACTGCAGTTTATTAACAGTTAACGGTTAGCGAAAAGAGAAACAGTTAATAGATTAATTTGCATAAACTCAATGATGTTATCTCAGGAGTTTTCTTATTAACATAAAGTTAAGTTTATCTTGTGCATTAATTCTATATTTGGTTTACTGATGAGTTCTATTTATGACAGTAGGTGGAATCTGATTTTGAATTTTGGGGCTTACTTAGCATTTATGCTAACGCAGATGGATTATTTGTCCATACAAGTTTACAGGTATAAATGACCGAGTATCATCTTTAAATTCATAAACATCCTGCAATATTTTTATTTGCCAATAATAAGCTTAGATTATAAGCTGTTGTAATCCAACTTGCTTCCGTAAGGTAACGGAGTTTGTTTTCTTTTATTGATATTGTAAACGAAGTTCAGATGATTGTATTTATTCCTGTAGAACATGTAGCAACAGTATTTCTTCCTTTGCTTCTGAACATTTTATTTTATCTGCTTGGTACTCTTTATTTGCAAAAATGCATATCCTAGAAATTCTATGTTACATTTCTTATATTTGGTTCTATCTAAGAACAACTTCCAGGGTTAGTGTTTTTATTATCAAGCCAATATTTTCATCTTAAGTTAACCTTAGTAATTTGGTAAGATTGTAAAACTATACTCCAAGTGATGAAAAACTGGCACAACGTCTAAGATAAGATCTCATAGATCTGTATTAAGTAACAGAGTTCATAGTAAAATGTTATTACATTTCATTTTACCATTACATTGTTTGCTATCAAAACTTTGCTAGATTCTAAGATTTAAAAACATGCATAAAATATTTGTTTATCGACATAGAAGGTTTTATTAGTGTTATAATTACATAATGTTTAAGATCCCACCCAAATGACGCTATGCACATTACACAAGTTGAAAGTTGTGTAATCATTTACACTATCACGATAGGCACTAGAACTAATAGATAGTTCTTCTTACACTATTCACTAAACTGTTTATCAGTCAAAGATTTCATACTTATCTTTAAAATACTATTAATGACAACTTAGTTATTACATAACCTATATCCCAAAGATGATCTCTTTATATAAACTTTGATGAATTGTAACCAATTAAAAAGAGGTTAATACCTATATAGGGATTATTTGTATTACTATGATAAATGTTTATATAACCCTTTAATATCTCCATAAGTCAATTATTAGTGCAAACTTAATATAGAAAAACATTATTCTTACGAGATTATTAATACAAGCTCGTATCAATGCTTACCTATAAAAATATATATAATTTCTTTTGGGTCACGAGGGTGTAAGGTTATGTTATGTATGAAATCAACGTTGTAATAACATTGCACTCCACGCTAGTGATGAGCTAAATGTTAACATTAATCAATTAACATGATGTTGTAAACCCACACCAATAACGCTATGCACTAAGCGTTGAAACGATTATTGAAATGATTTGAAATCCATGCAAACTATAATGTGGTTTTTGATGAAATCATTGGTTGAAAAAAATTGATTTTTGTAACACAAGTGACTATAGAAAGTCGACCCACTGCATGATGAAAATAATGCGACCACGTGGAAGTTTCTTGGCCATGCACCGGTTGCTTAAATAGTCGTCAACCCTAATCTTTGGCTCATTCGGTCTCCGACATTTGCATTGGCTCTGTGGGCTGCTCTGTAGGATCCCATGGTGGCCATGAGTTGCAGACAGCTACAGAGGTTCCAACACTGGATTTTATTGTGTCTTACTCCCTTGAGCCAGACTCTAATGCTCGCCTCCTTTGTGATTTCTTTACTTTGCTCAGAGTTTACTGTCTTCCTTGTATGGGTTTATGACTGCTTGAGAACTCCTTTTTTCTCCTCTGTCGTAGTCTGTCAATGGTGAAAGTTTTGAGCTGAATGTATGTTATTGCTACACTCCTTCATCGTAGGGTTTAGTTTTCCTGCTTGTAAGCTAGTGACAGTCCAACTCCATTGCTTGCAGACTCCTTGCAGCCATTTCTCAGGCTTACCTATACCCCTGCTATTAGTGTGAAAAGCTCCAAACCCTGGCAACTTCTTCCTTGGAAAGAATGAGGGTTCTTCTCTTCTTGATGCTGGTTGTGGTGTTACTATTCGTTCGAGGCTCAATCGTTTTCGTTTCTTGATCGGGTAAGTCATTAATTAACTGCCATTATTAGTTTACAATTTCAATCTACATAAGGGTTTTAATTTATTTTTTATTAAACTCTGTTTCTTTTGCATTATAGGTTAACTTGTCTTCAAGGTTGATGGTCGTTGCACTATATAGATGGCTCCATGAGGCACTCATGGTAAGCTCCGGTTTCAAATAGGGTTTCCTCTGCTTGTACAAACTCTTGCAGTCGGAGATGGTTTCGGCTGTGTTGCACCCAGTATTGGGTTGTTGTCCTTCATTTTTATGGTTTTTGTTTTGGTTAAAACCCTTGCTTGTCGCAAGGTGACTATAGCTTTAAGCTATGACTTGTAAAGCTCCTCTCGTGGTTGTAATGAACTTACAGTTTTGTAATATGATGTATATGCTTGTTCATACTCCATATCTGAATATGGGTGCTCGGCTTTTTGCTGGGGTTTTGTACTATGTTAAATTTTTTGGCTTACATTCAGTCTTTAGACTTGTTGATATAATGTACATATTTTTAATTATGTCTGTCTGTAACTTAAATTTGTTCTCCTTTATGTTTTGTATTTTATCTCTGTGTAATGAATTTAATTTGTTCTTTTAATGGTTATATAAAAGAACTAAGCTTAATGTTTGTCCTAGGTTACTACTGTAATGGATTTGCATATAAAAGAATACTTGTAGTTTTCTGCTCAGAAATATGAGCTAGGGTTTTTACCTTATTAACCTTTAAGATGATAATTTATGTATTGATATTTAATTATTTTTTATTACTATCAAAGAATTTAAGATTATTTTAAAGGCTCAAAGAATTCCAGGTTAGGGTTTATGGAAAATAATCTTTGTTTTCTTTCTTTAAACATTTCTTGAGTTTGTTAAAAGAATTATTAATTTATAAACGATATTGTTTATGTTAATATTATTATCTACAAATTTACTATATTTTCTTAAGTATGTATTTGTACATATACTTTATTAATAAAGCTCGAGAACAGTCTATAATAGTTTAGTTTATTCAATAGGATTATTTATGTAAGCTTGATAAAAAATAAATGAGTATTTTCAACCATGTCATTACTCCTTTGCATATATAATTTGTCTGTAAAAGTTAAAGGACAGTTCCTCGTGAATAATACTTTAATCATAGGTTACTAATGTATCTTAGTTGTTTTGATTTTGAATAAAAGAATACTGTGAGAGCTAAATAAGCTCTTGGTTAAGATACTCTTTATCTTTAGATTAATTTGTCCTTAGAAATCTATATGTTACTAAACTCTATCTAGGGTTCGAATAGTTGCAGGTTAAGTTAGCTATTAAAATTAGTAAAAGATATAAACTAACAGAACCATACTTAAACCCTTAGTTAACATAAGTAAATAAGCATTATAACTGAGATATTTCTATTTCCTCTATTTCAGGTTAGAAGTATAGTTTATAAAAGAAAGTACTATGTAAAGAATAACTTACCTACTTGAACACATTGCTATTGGTAAAGTAATATGACTATTTCTTTTTCTAGCATTCTTAATACACAGTCTGGTTTTAACAATAACCTGACTAAGCAGATTAATATTCTTTTCTGGAAGAAACTATCTATAGAAAGAAAATATTCCAACACTCTGAAAAACATAAATAACTCTATTCATTTCATATTCCTATCATATCTTCATCTATTTTAAACACACTACATGTGCTAGAGTATAGTCTGGTTTATTCTAGATGAGAAAAAACACAGGTAGGATTATTTTTCATCAAGTAGAGATTGGACATTCAAATAAATAAAACATTACAAGCTTTAATAGTTCACTACAAAACATATAAATCATTCATTATTCATTCATTCTCAGATATAAATATTTAACACAGTAAATAAAAGACTATAGAACATGTTTTAAAGCTGGATGACAACAGCGTTGGGAGGCCGTTCCTCCCTACCAACTCCTGGAGAGAGCTCAAACAGTGAATTCTCAGGACCCTCGAGCCTGTTCCTGGTCTCCTTGGCTGAGAACTGGTGGACCAAGCAACAAAATACTAGTCCAAAGACTCAGTACTAACTTTGCACTTAGCAGCAAGATCCTTCAGCTGAATAGTTATACTAGATCACTTTCTATAGTTTACCTCTCAAACACATTCCACAAATTCACTTCCCAATGAAATCCTCTGAAGTACATTCACCTGAATGGTCCTCCTCTCGGAATGAGCAGCCTTAGCTCTCTTCAAATGGGATTTTTTTATTAAGATTTCCTAGGTCTTTTTGGGTTAGTTGTCATTAATTGAGCCACCTGCTCTAATCCCACTTTCTTTGGGGATCATGACCCCAAATGTAGGGAGGTTGCCTCCTGCAACATTGGAAGTATTTGAGGATGTTTCCACTTGTCTATTTTCTCTCCACCTAGTCTCCTCCCCCAAATTGACCAGTAACACTCTTTTTAATAGCTATCCCAAGCAGTTGTCTCCACTTTTATTTATTTATAATTAAAACATTCATAATTACATTTAATATTCTTGACTCTGCTGAGTAATCATTTACAACTTAGCATAAAATTTAACATAATGTCTTGGAAGAAAATCAAATAAGATAATATTATTTTGCAAATTTGGGGCATGTGACAGCCTCACAACTAGCTGAACAAGCTATGACATACTCTGCTTCAGCTGTACTCGGTGCCACACAGGATTGCTTCCTACTAAACCAAGAGATCACACCTGATCCCATACTAAAGCAACATCCTGAAGTGCTCTTCCTATTGATGGCACTTCCTACACAATCTAAATCAACATAACTCCCCAGGTTAATCTTCTGATTCATATCGTACTTCAGCCCATAATCAACTATACCTCTCAGGTTTCTTAGAATATTCTTTGCAGCAATCAAGTGAACATGTCTCGGATTTGTCAATAACTGGCTTAAGGTGTTCACAGCAAAGCAAATATCTGGTTGAGTGTTCATCAGGTACATCAAGGACCCAATCATGTGACGATACATCATAGCATCAACCAACTCTGATGAAGCATTGCTCAATAGCTTCAGGTTTGATGCCATAGGTGTGGCCATAGCCTTGCAGTCCATCATACCAAACCTTTTCAGGATCTCTGCTGCATACTTCCCTTGTCCAAGGGAGATTCCATCTACACTCTGCCACACCTCCATACCTAGAAAATAATGCATCATACCCAAGTCCTTCATTTTGAACTCGGTAGCAAGCTTTCTCTTCATATCAGCAATCAACCCATCCATACCTGTCACAAACAGATCATCTACATATAGTAGGAGCATCACTGGGTTGCCATCTTCAACCTTGTAGTAAAGGTTGGAATCTGCTTTACTCTTGGTAAAGCCCAAACTGGATAGAAAGCTGTCAATTCTGTCGTACCAAGTCATAGGTGCCTGTTTCAAACCGTACAAGGCTTTCTTCAATCTGCATACATGAGACTCTCTATCATGTGTCTCAAAACCAAGTGGCTATTCTTCATACACTTCCTCTTCCACTACACCATTCAAGAAAGCATTCTTGACATCCATTTGGTGTATCTTCCATTTCATCACTCCAGCCAGGGAAAGTACTGATCTGATGGAAGTGTATCTGGCTACAGGTAAAAAGGTTTCTTCATAATCTATTCCTTCTTTCTATGAGAAACCCCAACCAACAAATCTTTCTTTATATTTCTCTATGCTACTGTCTGCAACATGCTTGATCTTGTAGATTCATTTGGAAGTTACAACTGACTTCCGTTCTAGTCTTGGGACAACATCCCAAACATCATTCTTCATGATCAATTGATATTCTTCGATCATAGCATCCTTCCATTCTTTTCATTCTGTTGTTTCTTCATAACTTGAAGGTTCTTTATCAATGAAATAACATAGTAATGCTACATACCCAGAGCAGTATCTAGTCCTTTTTCTTTCTCTGTGATTCTCTTCTGGAGCACCATATCTTTCTGCACATTAAATAAGTTATCGTACCCAAGCAGGTTTCTTCTTATGAGGATTCTTCTCTGAAGGTGGATCTACAGGTCTTTGTGGTTCTTCAAAATATCGATCTTCTTCTTGAGTTTCTTCATTCATGGTTGTATCATGAATTTTGGGTGCTACTGCTTCTTCAGATTCTTCAGCAGGTTTCTTTCTGGATTTGTTGTAAGCTGTGTCTTCATCAAATGTCACATCCCTACTGATGTCAATCTTCTTGTATCCTAGGAAATATATTCTGTAAGCCTTCGAGATTTCATAGTATCCCACAAATATACCCTTCTTTCCTGAAGGATCTAATTTTGTTCTCTTTTCTTTTGGAATGTATATGTACACAGGACAGTTGAGTATTCTGAGATGGCTAACTTCTAGTTTCTTTCTAGAGAAGACTTCTTCAGGAGTCTTGTTATCGAGTACTCTATGTGGAGTATGGTTTTGTACATACATCGTTTTTCTGGCAGCTTCCACCCAAAGATGCATAGGAAGATCTTGATCATGAAGAATTTCTTTTGCAGCTTCCATGATAGTTCTATTCTTCCTTTATGCAATCCCATTATGTTGTGGATTATAAGGAGTGGACAACTTCCTCTTAATCCATGAGTCTTTACATAACTCTTTGAATTCATTAGATGTGAATTCTCCGCCATTATCTGATTGAAAGGTCTTGATCTTCTTGTCTGTGTGATTCTCGATCAAGGCTTTGAATTCCTTGAACTTGCTAAATACTTGATCCTTGTTCTTCATGAAGTAAATCCATGTATTCCTATAAAGTCATCAATAAAAGAAACATAGTATACATACCCGCTTAGTGAGCTTGATGACATAGGACCGCATACATCGGAGTGGATGATTTCCAAGATTCCTTTTGATTTTCTTTCGCTACTTGGAAATGTCTTCTTTGTATTCTTTCCTTTCGCACATCCTTTGCAGACCCCATCATGTTTTGCTTGAATTTATGGAAGACCTTCAACAACTTTGCTTACAATTGGTAGTGCTCTATAATGCACATGTGCAAGCCTTCTATGCCAAAGTTTATTTGGTTCTACTATGTCATGGACCAAGGCTTGTTCTGGATGGCCCTTCAATTTGTATAGACCTCCTTCTTGTTCCCCAATTACTACTACATCATCACTAGCCTTTCCCTTTCACCACATGATGACTTTGCCATCTATGAATGAAACCCTCATGCCTTTTGCATCTAATGAAGATATGGAGAGAAGGTTCTTCTTGAGTCCTAGTACAAACAATACATCTTGCATCCTCATATACTTTCCAGAGTCTAGTTTATAAGAACATTCCCCACTACCTTTTATTGAATATTGGTAGTCATCTCCAAGCTTCACCTTGTGAGGTGATTCATGTTCTAAAAGTTTCACAAAGGATTCTTTGAATCCTGTCATATGCTTGGAAGCCCCAATGTCTATAAGCCAATCATCGCTTCCATGTGTGATATTTCCCATGAGAGCAGAAATCAAGACATATTCTTCATCACTTGAAGAGTCTTCACTTTCATATTTGGTTTTCTTCTTGGATGGTTCATCATCCTCTGCAGCATGAGCATGATGTCTTTTCTTGCTGCCATTTTTTTTATTTTGTCTTTTAGGACAATATTTTGCAAAGTGTCCTACTTCATCACAAGTATAACATCTGCCTCTAGAGAAATCTTTTCTAGAGTTAGTTTTAGAAAAATGCTTACCTCTGGAGTGATGAGAACTTCCTTTGGTTTTCTTGGAATGTACTGTGAGATCTTGATCTTCACTTCCCATCTTCTCTTCTCTGGCTGCTATCCTAGCTTCTTCTTGAGAGCATTCTTCCCATAGTCTTCTAAACTTGACTAACTTCTTTCTGGCACATATCCCTTGAATAAAGGAGTCCCATGATCTAGGGAGACCATTCAAGGTGGTCATTACAATATCATCATTTTCCACTTCTTCATCTACTACTTCCAGTTTTTCTTTGATTTGAGAAACTCTTGTGAAGTAATACTGGATGGTTTCTACATTCTGAATCTTCCCATTCTTCAGTTGGTTTGTCAAAGTCATCTTCCAGTTTATGTTCTTCCCTTCAAAAAATTTGGTTAGGGCATCAAACATAGCTTTAGGTGTCTTTAGGGAGGAAACTTGTGGTATGAGATGATCCTTCATAGAATCAACAATGATTCTCTTTGCCATAACCATCTTCTTCTTGTGTAAGTCCTTAGCCTCATCTCCCTCTGGAACTGGAACCTCCTCATTGATGTAGGAGTACAAATCATTCTCTTCAAGGACCAGGAAGATCCTATACTTCCAGGCTCGGAAGGTATTAGCTCCCTCAAGCTTTTCATCAAGCTTCGTATGATGAGACATCTTAACTGAGAAACTCAAATGGAAATACAAAAAATTTAGATCTTACCAGTTCAAGATGTCAGATCTGGATTTGTAGCTAAAATTTTGTAGTGCTGGTTCAGAAGCAAATTAGGGTTTTGATTTTTTGGAGTTCTGTCCAACAATTGCTTTGAAATTGATCCCTAACTTCGATTTTAGGGAGGAGATCAATTCAGTCCTGGACTCACTGAAAAATTCCTCTTCTGTGAAAAGCCCTAATTTTCGGCAGTAGTGTCGGGTCCAAAACTGAAAAACCTCAGAATTGGATCCTGCTTTGACAGAAATATGCACCCTAAGGAGGAGAGTTATTCCAACCTTCTTTTGCTCAAAAAATATGGAGAGAGATCCACAAAGTAAGAATCCCTAGTTCCCGCAGCTGCACAATGTCTTCTTCTTAGGTTAGCTCTGATACCATGTTAGATTTTTAACATTAAACTAGTATAACATTAGGATCTTTAACTGAGAGAACAACAAGAACAACAATCAAACACAAGAGACGATGAACACAGTGTTTTTCCTTGGGGAAACCATAAATGGATAAAACCCCGCAACTTCCTCAAAGATAGAGTCAGCACCAAAAGTAAAACCCCAAAACAGTAAGATGATCTCCCAACAGCAGTAACCTTCTTTCTATCTAGCCCCAATGTCTTCTCCTTCCTCAACTATGCACTACACTTGAGTGTGTATGAGTTGTGTACTAAATAGAGAGGTTATCTCTCTATCTATACTAATCCCAACATGACTAAAACCCTACTAGGGCTGACCTCTCTAGGAGAGTCTAATAACCCTAGTGCCCCAGAACTGCGGGGATTTTAACCCTTAGACAATAGGAGGGTTACCCACAATGACTTGACATGACTTGTTTACATTATAGATCTTTCCGATCGTAACATCAGGGCATGAAATGACTCAAGTACATTACAAATGCATCCCGAAATAAACATCGAGTTACAATACATAAGAAATGCAAGTGAATACATTCCGAAGTTACATATACATCAACACTAATGATAGGGCCTTGTGCTTGGTTTCAAATGTTCATGAACATCTACACATTTTGGTGTTCATCAACATCTCAGAATAAAATACGTTTGCAGGATTTTGCCGGAGAGGGTGTCCTATGTCTATTTGACCTATCCATTGATTTTATTGTCTACTGTTATTCCATCATGATTTACACACAACTTAGAGTTATTCATTCAAAGATATATCGAGTTTTGTTTCTAGAATATGTTGATCTTCTAATTTTTCTTGGTTTTGAAAATATCAAACATATGCCTTTTTTATCAGAAATGAATTCCCAATAATATGTTGTCTTTCATCAACAGGGGTTGTAATTTTTCTCTGATCAAAATCATCTCTTAAATAACGATATCAAATAGAAAGATAGGCTAATATTCTTCAGGTCCTGCTGAATTGCTTCCAATAAATTTCTTGGTCCTAAGTTCCTTGTTTACTTTAATATTTTCTTAAGATGATACAACATACATAGGTGCACTGCATGCAATAACCATCTCAACTAAATTATTTTCATTTGTATTCTTTGAGTTTTTCTTATTCATATGTATTGCATTATGCTACATCAACCATAGTAGGTATACTTTGTTCAACAGACTCAGGTTTAGACAATAACCTGAAAACTCAACATCATCGAGTCTATTCATGGTAACATAACTCTCCTCAACTTGAATAGGATTCTCAAGTTTCCCACCAACCAACTCATCCTCAAAATTCCTCGATATTGGTAAAAAGGCCTCTCTGAAATCTCACAAAACCCCAAAACAACAGAAAACAAGTTTAAATATAAATGTATCACATGGAACAGAAATGACATACACTTCCATTGATTAGATCAAAATTCCATCAATATAGTTCATTGTATTGATCTTATGAAATATTATGTCCATTTATTTTACAGCCAATTTTTGTAGATCAAGATATTCATCCAAATATTTTAAAATAGTTCAATTTTATTGAATACGGGAAAAGCATTAAAAAACTTATGAGATGAGGTTTTTCTTATATAAAAACATCCATTTATTTAGGACCCATCCCTGATGAGCTTATAGTAGCAGGTTGTTACAGTACCAGGGAAAGTACAGAGGAGAGGGAAGAAAGGGTAGACGAATGAGGTTTGGCCAACACTTGGTTCACATAGTATATGTTTTGGGTAGTGTCCCTAAGAAGTGTAGTTAACATGCAAAACGACAGATCCAAATCCATCGCAACAATTACTCCTCCTGAGAACAAAATAAATGGTTCTTGGTATTTGAATTGTATTTTGTCATGTGTGTTTCCTGATTTCCACTAGATTAAGGAATTATTTAATATCCTCCATCATCCCCAACTTTGTTCCATCTGTTAACCTGAGCCACCATGGCATCACATGGTATGTGTAAGGCAGGATATACTATACCAACCAGACATAGAATTCTTGAGTGATAGTTTTTAGCTATATTTCCATATCAAACATGACCCTAAATTATTCTAGAGAATAAGAAATAAATCAAAACAATGTAGCAATAAAATCCAAGTTCCACTATAAAACTAACAAGTGGGAAGATTAGTAAAAGTCATCCTACTCATGATTTAATGACATATATTTGGTTTTTTTACGAAGCTGAAGTTCCCACTGAAGAATAGGTTGTCTCTCTTTTACTTCAACAAGACTGATCAATATTTCCAAGACAACATTAACTATTAAATAAAAATCCATGTTAATATCATTAGCAATAAGATTTAATTAGAATCTTTTTTTATACTTTCGAAGGTAACGTCCTTGCCTTTTCTTTTTTCCCCTCAAATGCTCCCTTTCTTCCCCTTGAAGAGTGATCATAACTTCAATAAATACATTCATATATTATGTGTTTTGTTTGAAGAAAGGTTATTTTTCTTAGTTAGATAGGACGCGGTGAGTTTTAAAAAACTATGGCAACACCATGGCATCGCAAAACCTGGTAGGATCTTATAAGATGGTTTTTTTCTTAGATGGATTCGAGGTTAATTTGTTGAATAACGCCACCCAAGAATATCGCGTCAGAGTTGCACCTTTTTCCGCTGGTCAGCTCTTGAATCAAACAAAAGTGTTAGGTGAAGGGCTTGGGAGTTAGGAGTGATCTTCTGAACCAGAGTGCTAGCCTCATAGAGAACGCTCTGTAGTACACGTGATCTTAGAGAACTTTGACTCTTGCAGTTAGGCAGGGTTAGTTAAGCTTAGGCAACTGAATTGAATCTCAATAAAAAATTTAACAATGTCCATCCCTGAACTCTGTTTTTTAAAATGCTAATTTTTTTCTGATGTAAAGCATACCTTGTTTATCTCGTCTTTTATTTTCAATCCGCCAATTTTGAACTTTCGAATCTGACAAAGCTCGAACGGGAGGATAATGTCCTTTCAGTTTTCGATTGGCTCAAGCAGCAGGATAACCCACACTTTTGAATCTAGATAAATCACTTTTGAATCTGGAGAAAGATTGACCAGCACGCTAACCCCATTGAAGTTTTCGAATGGCCTTCAAATTTAGGAAATGATTTAGCCAGGAAATTTAAAAATAATAACAAAACCATTACTGTAAAAAATAAAAAATAATCTATATCAATAGTCATTCATATTTTGTTTAGTGCGAAAGTTTTCCCTAATTTCTATTTCCCCAATTTTATTTTCCTCCATATAAATTTTAAGTTTCTAAAATTTATTAATATAATATAATATAATATTTATATATTAATATTATATATACTTTGATTTTTTAAAATTTATTAATATCATTATATATAATACAATATAATAATAACATGTATTCTATTATCATTTTCATTAACATATTAAGATATCTGTGTGTCTACTATTATATTAACATACTCTAATACAATCACATATAAAGTATAAATATAAAAATATATAACTATTATGTAAAATAATGTCTAGCACTCACACTTCAATGCAAGATATAAGAACCCCTAGTAATGTAATGGGATGTGTGTTTAATAAGAGAAGTGGATAGGTACGCCTCACTCAATCCATAAATGGATGTACCCCTTTTCTTATGGGAATTACAAGGATTTCCAATGAATATTTATGGCTAGTAACAATGCATGGATCACTATTGTTTCGGTAGGCACATATCCTAGTCAATATGGGTTGGGATCAGCTTCTCCAAACTACCCTTCTCGATTATAAATATTAACTCTAATATAAATTAATAAATATATTATAATTTTTTTAAATCCATCATTGGTTGGTATTACTTTATTGAGTCCCATGTTCAAATCAGTAAGAGGATCTCTTTAAGTTTTACAATCACAGTTTAACACTTGGAGTCTAGTTCCCTAAATTTAAGACTCAAATGTGTGCCCCAATCTTATCAGAAATTTCTCTACATCTGATTTCTCATTAACTGATGGCAAACATAATAACACTGAGAAATAAACACATACACATTTTTTTATAGAAATCAATAATCTATTAAAATATTCCATACATTCATTCTATAACACCAAATTTTCATATGTCCCTCTCTCTTGGAACAATTTTACATAGTTATTTGGTGATTCTCAATTCTGCATCGATGGCATTCTATCAGTGGATTAAAAGAAGCTATTCAATACTTACAAGAATCTCCACCTTCACTTATATATACGACCTCAACGACCTCTAAATTTCTCAATGATCTCTTATGTCCTTGATTTCCTATAAATTTGTTCCTTTGAATAGTAACTAAACTTCAAATTTGGAAACCCCAAATAAATTGGAACTTTATCACCTCAAGACCTGTGATAAATGGATTTTTTATATTGGGCATCAATTTTGCATGTCGAGACTTCAACGACTATCGAAAGGGTCAAAGGATGACAGTTTTTGTCAATGAGATACAGGCATAGCCAGTGTGATGAGATAAATCCGATGGTATAAAAAACAAGGCATGACAATGCAGAGAGAGGGAAATGACAAATCTCTGAAACTTGACTTGGCCTCTGCATTAGATGTCTTGAAAGAAGAAAATTTTTTCAAGCGACATAGGGGGTCATTCATTTATCAATCTACATGAGCATTACAATTAATGAATTTTAACATTGCAAATGGATTCAACGACCCCTTGAATCTATTTGCAGTTTTAAAATTCAGTAAATTATATAAATTCATTGTCAAAATTGTAGTTTTCTATTGTCGAGGTGCCACAACTAAAAATGACTAACCTAAACGACTAATTCATATTCTTAGTAATTGTTAGCTAGTCATATTTGTGTTGAAATATTGTAACTTCAAAGAATATTCTAAATGTATTTTATTGTTGTAACCTATTATAGATGTTTTATTCCTCCGTCGGGATGTTACAATTGTATTTGGTCATCATAGAGTCATGAGGTAAAAACTGTGTTGTAAATTGGGTCAATATAAACCTCGAAAATATAATATTATGTTGTTTTGTGTCTTCCTAGTGAATTCGGCCCAGTAATTCTGTTGGCACCAACCTGTTAGGGAAAAATTCAAGTGGAAGAAAGAGTATAAATAGAGGAGGTGTGTTCCTCATTTGAACACACACACACTTGTGTATAGTGCATATGAGAGATAGACATATCAGAAAGGAGAAAGAGCACTTGTTTGGGGTTTTATCTTTGTACTTTTGATACATCTATATAGAGGACATTTTTTGGGTTTTCTTCCCCTTGAGGGTTTCCCCAGAGAAATCTGTGTCCATCTTATGATTGTGTTTCTTTCAGTAATCCTGCATATGCTATTGTTGTGAAATTGAAATGAATACTAATGATATCTAGATAAACATATGGAATCTTAACATGGTATCAGAGCTAGCCTGAATAGAACATCTTTCACAATGTGAAACTCTCTCTCCTCTCCCTCTGGAAAAAAATTAGGGTTTCTGTCAAAGTTGGAATTTTGAAGATTTGATTGCATAGAAATTTGTGCCTCCCTAGAGCTCATCTATTAAGCCTTGGATAGAAATTTTTTAGTGGGTATATCTCTGAGAAATTCAAACCCTAGTTTGTCTTTGGACCAGAAAACTGTAGAAACTATAGCTCAGAATCTTGTAAGTTAATTTTGAGAGGTGAATATTTGGAATCTCTAGAAACCAAGTGTACCAATCAAATCGCCTCAATCAAGTGCATATCCTGGTAAGTTTAGTCTTTCATTTTGAGAATTTTCATTTTTTAGTGACCTCTTGGATAAGACGGCCCCAAGCACTAAGCTTGAGGACAAACTAGAAGGCATAGAGAATTTTCGACCATGGAAAGATAGGATTGGTCCCATTCTTAGAGAGAATGATATTGACAAATACATCAAAGGAGAAGCTAAAGAACCCGAAGAGGATGAAGCTAAGGAGAAGCACAAGAAGGACCTAATTAGGGCAATAAGGATCATTGATGATTCTATCAAATATCACTTGGTTCCTCAAGTGTCATTCAAAGATACCGTGAAGGAGATGTATGATTCCCTATCCAGAATGTATAAAGGAAGGAACATCAATATAAATATGAATTTGAGAGCTCAATTGAAGAGTACCAAGATGAGCCAAGGAGAATCCATTCAAGACTACTTCACAAGGGTCTCCCAATTTAAGGAGCAACTAGAAGCCATTGGAGACTCCCTCGATGAATATGAATAAGTTATGATGGCCCTCAATGGTCTTAGTAGACCTTGGAATTCATTCATACTTACTATGTGTGCCAAAAATGAAAGCATGAAGTTTGACATTGTATGGGAAGATTACATCCAAGAGGAGGCTATAGTATCTAATAGAGAATCTCTACTTAAAGAATATGATCAATCCCTAGCCACCCATACCAATATAGGAATAATTCAATCTAACTTTAAGAAGGAAAGCCACAAGGATTCTTGACCTACCAAGAGGCTCCAAAGGCTACTCCAACTTTCAATGTTACAATTGTCACAAGATAGGACACATTACCAGAGAGTGTCCATTGAAGAAATAAGAATATAAGAATAAGAACAAAAAAAGACATCATGCACATCTAGTTGAAGATGAATATGAAGAAGAAGAAGAAGGACCTCTAAGAAAACAAGCAAAAAAAGAAGATGCAGAAGAGTATTTATTATTCTATGCACTCTCTAGGCCTGTCACACCTGGAGAAGATACATGCCTTATTGATAGTGGTGCTTCAATGCACATGACAGGACAAAAGAAAACTTTGTCAAAAATTGAAGATAATAACTCTCCTCAGAAAGTATCGTTAGGAGATGACTATCAATATCCTATCAAAGGTATTGGTGAAGAGATTTATAATCTTGATTATGGAACTCCCATGGATATTAAGGAAGTCTTATATGTACCAGGTTTGAAGAAGAAATTACTTTCTATCTCAGCATTAGATAATAAAGGATATAGGGTTGCATTTATAGATGGAAAAGTACTTATGTGGCCTAAAGGAAAATCAATTGAAGGTACAGTTGTAATTAGTGAAGAAGAGGAAGGATTATATAAACTCAAGGGACATTTGGAAACAACCCTTGTTCATGAGATCCTAGCCCAAGTGAACTATGACATAAGAGGATTTCTCACATCAAATACAAAGCACTACCCCATGTGAGAAACGTAGTAAAAGGTTCACCATATTTGAATATTGATCATGAAGGAACTTGCAAAGGATGTGCAAGAGGAAATAATATCACAAATCCATTTCCGAATAGTGAAACAAATACTAAAGGTACGTTGGAATTAATTCATTCAGATACATGTGCTCCAATTCCCTCCACATATTTGAGTGGTTATGAATATTTTGTTACATTTATTGATGACAATTCAAGAAAGATATGGATATATTTATTGAAAAAAAAGGATGAAGTATTCGAAAATTCAATGAATTCAAATCCTTGATAGAGAATCATTCATAAAAGAAGAATCAAGATACCGAGAATAGATAATGGTGGAGAATATAATTCAAAAGAGTTTGAAGCATTTTTAAAAGAAGCTGGAATCAAGAAGGAACTAACCACTCCCTACAATCCTCAACAGAATGGTGTTGTGGAAAGAAAGAATAGGACCATTATGGAAGTAGTGAAGATAATTATAAATGATAAAGATATTCCCATGCATATATTGGTTGAAGAAACAAGAACATTAGTTTATGTACATAATAGATTATCCCATAGTTCCCTTGGATTCAAGAATCCTGAATAAATTTTCATAGAAAGAAGGCTGAGGTAATCGATATCAAAATATTTGGTTGTCCAGTATATGTTCACATTCCAAAAGAAAAGAGAACCAATTTGGACCCTTCCAGAAAGAAGGGAATATTTATTGGATACTTTGAATTCTCCAAAGCCTTTAGAATATACACTCCAAGATTCCATCACATGGATATTAGTAGGGATGTAACATTTGACGAAGAAGCAATTATCAAGAGATCCAGAAAGTGACAACATGAAGAAGTATAAGAAGAATATGTACCTCCCAAAAATGTAGAAGTTGCACCCTCCCTTGAAAATGAAACATTAGAGGACCATGATTTGCTAGAGCCTAAAGAACCTCCTACTATGAATATATCATGAAAGAGAAAACTTGCTTGGGTAAGAGAAATTATACAAGAACTAGCAGAGAAGTATGTAGCTCTAGAAGGATCCATACGAGTAAGCAAGAGATCAAATCCATTCTCCAGTTATGTAGATTTGATGTGTGATCTTGTAGATAAAGAACCTACAAGTTATGAACAATCAATATAGAAGAAAGAATGGGTATAAGCAATGACAAAAGAATACCAATCAATAATGAAGAATTATGTTTGGGATATAGTTCCCAAACCAGAAGGAAAGAGTGTGCTATCTTCCAAGTGGATCTACAAGAGAAATCATGAAGTTGATGGAAGTATTGAGAAATACACTAGCAAGGTTTGTGGCTAGAGGATTCTCTCAGAAAGAGGGAATTGATTATGAAGAGACATTTGCACCAGTCGCAAGGTACACTTCCATTAGAACCATCATGGCACTTGCATCCATGAAGTGGAGTTTACACCAGATGGATGTGAAGATAGAATTCCTGAATGGTGTTATTAAGGAATAAGTGTACATAGAATAGCCACTAGGATTCGAAGTTGAATATAGATGAACTCACATATGTAAGTTGAAGAAGGATCTGTATGGATTAAAGAAACCTCCTAGAGCTTGGTATGGAAGGAAAGATAGATTATTGACGAGCTTGGGTTTTAACAAAAGTAAAGTCAAACCTAAAATTTAATTTAAGGTTATGGATGATGAACCTATCATATTATTACTGTATGTGGATGACTTATTTCTAACAGGAAATGAGAAACATATTGTAGAGTGCAAGAAGAAGCTCTCCGAAGAATTTGAAATGAAAGATCTTGGAATGATGCACTGTTTTCTAGGTCTGGAAGTATGTTAGAGCCCATAAGGAATATTTCTAAACCAAGGAAATTATGTTGTAGAAATATTTAAAATATTTGAGATGTTGGATTATAAAGCCACGGTGACACCCATGGATACAAACCTGAAGTTTTTATCTGATGAATCATCATAGCTAGTGGATATGAATTAATACTGATAAATTATTGGGTTGTTGATGTATCTGATGAATACCAGGAAAGATATATGCTTTGATGTGAACAACCTAAGTCAGTATCTAGTTAAACCTAAATCTGTTCACATGATAGCTACAAAGCATGTGATGAGGTACTTGAAAGGTATGATAGACTTTGGTCTATACTATGATGGATATCATGACTACAGATTGTATGGTTATACAAATGCATATTGGGATGGAAGTACATTAGACAGGAAGAGCACCTTAGGAGGATGTTATTGTTTGGTATCTTCCATGATCTCATGGTTTAGCGAAAAGCAGTCTAGTGTTTCTCTCAGCATAGTTGAAGCACAGTATATAGCAGCTTTTTCTACTAGTTGTGAATCCATATGGCTTCAGAAGTTTATGTAAATTCTATTTGACTTGGATTTGGATACCACAGTGATTCTATGTGACAACCAAAGTTGTATAAACATGATGGATAACCCAGTGTTCCATGACAAATCAAAGCACATAGAAATTCGATAATTTTAAATATAGGATATGGTATAGAAGGGAGTTATAAAGCTCTAGTATGTGAGTACCGACGAGAAAGTTGCTGATGTATTGACCAAGCATATGTCTAGAGTAAAGTTTGAATACTTATGTGACAAGATTGGTGTAGTCTGAAAATACTTTCATCGTAAGGAGGAATAGTGATGATGATGTTACACACCTTCCTCATAAGGAGGAATAATGATGATATTGTAGACATTCCTCACAAGGAGGAACAATGATGATGTGGACCCTCCTTGAAAGGGGGATCAGGTTGATGGTGATGTGCACCCACCTATAAAGGGGGAGAAGGTTGATGATGTTGTGGAACCTCCTCTAAAGGGGGAGAAATTTGATGATGTTGTAGTGGGATTGTATCATCCCTAGAAACTAGTCCTAAAGTGATCCATAGACTTTTCTCTCCATGAAATATGAGTATTGAATCGTCCTTGGACTTATCTCTTAAAGTGATAGGGATTTACCATCCCGTAAGTGGCTCAGATGAGGATTGCATCATCCTTGGACTTATGTCCTAAAGCTATATGGATTGACCATACCGTAAGTGGCTCAGATGAGGATTGCATCATCCTTGGACTTATGTACAAAAGTGATAGCGATTGACCATCATGTAAGTGGATCAGGTGAGGATTGCATCATACTCAGACTTATGTAATAAAGTGATAGGGATTTACCATCCCATAAGTGGCTCAGATGAGGATTGCATCATCCTTAGACATATGTCCTAAAGTGATAGTTATTGGCCATATCATAAATGGCTCAGATGAGGATAGCATAATCCTTGCATTTATTTTCTAAACTGATAGGGATTTACCATCATGTAAGTGGATCAGATGAGGATTGCATTGTCCTTGGACCTATGTCCTAAAGTAATAGGGATTGATCATCCCATAATTGGATCATGTGTGCTACAATTTATGTTGTTGTTGATGATGATGTTGATCAAGAGATCAAGTGTTGTTGCAAAGGATCGAGTGATCAAGTGCTACAGAAGATGAAGATCAAAGATGAAGAGTTGGTGTTATAGTAGATGATGTTCTAGTGTTAAATGTGTTGAAGATGTTCTAGTAACTATTCCAGTTGTCGATGATTGTTGAAAACTTCCAATTACGTATAGATGTATCACCTTGATGTTGTTGAAGATGCTCTCTCTCATTTATCCTAAATTTGATGTTCTTGTTAGTAGAATACCCTTCTCATTAATGGGGATTGTTACACCTAAATATCGTCACCATCATATTATGAGATAGATATCCCCTTGTCTACTCCAATCCCTCATAGTTTGTCCTAGATAAATGAAAGGAAGAAAATTATTCCCTTATATTTTCCTTTTTTTGAGCCAATAATGCACCTTTTACATGTGAAAATGGAGGTGTTGTCACTCTTTTCCTTCATTAAAAGGTCATCACCCCATTAACACGATTTTTTACCTCATTAAAAGTGTGGTGATTGAGTTTTAAAGGTAAAAAATGAAGCTTAGAGAGGATTCTCGAAGCTTTCCTCTGTGGATCCTCATCCTATGGTTTAGGACCACCTGGAGATCGAGATCCTTCATTTGAAGATCTTCTATCCACCTCACCCATGAGATCCTGAACCTATCTTATCCTCCCATGCCTTTAAATTTTGGCTCACCCCCATAAGAAAGGGGAGGAAAAATTGTGTTGAACACCCAAACTCAATCAAAATAATTCTTCAACTATTGGAGATAAGGTGAAGTTAGAGGCAAGGATCCATTGGAAGGAACTCTCAACACCAGGGCATACAGGTTGTAGTATCTCCAATCATTTCTAATACACAGTGTCTTTTATTTCCCATATTTATTGTATCATTTGTATGTATTGTTTGATTCCTTGGTCACAAGCATAGATATATTTTATTATCTTGTATGCTATCATCTTTCTCTTGTTATTTTTAATCTTTTACAGGTTCTTCTACGGTAGAAGAGGGGAAAGTTTCAATAATAGCGAGGACAACCTTTAAGGGAAGTATTGTGGCATTATATTCAAGAAATTTCTCAGATCTAGGGAAAGTTTAACATTTTGGGTTTGTGTTTTGTTCTAGACCTGTATCATTCATATCTAGGGAAACAACTTCTATTCATAGAAGTTGAGAATTTCTAGCAACAAAATTGGTGACCATACTGGGGACTACTTCGAATTCTAAATATTTAGTAAGTTTAAACATCTATCTTCATTTTCAATTCGTAGATCTATTTTTCAATTGATAGATCTGTTGATTTGCTTTGAATTTGATTGATTTGCATCCATCCACCTTTGGATCTTCATATTTTTGGTTCACTGGGTTTTCTAGTGATTGTTTGGGTTCATTTTTCATATTGTAACTTACATTTCTGTCGCATTTTTTTATTTTTCAAATCGTCATCTCGGCCACCACGCCTAGTCTGTATATTAAGTGCAGTTCCACCTCCTTTTCCCTGTTAGAAGAGAGCAATGCCACCGCTCTATTTCTGTGTGAAAGGTGTGGTGCTGGAATTGCCGACGCTTTGGTGTGAACATGCAATAGGTGGCGCCACCTCTTTATTCATGTTAGAAAGAGGCAATGCTCGAGTGGTAAAACTCTATTCAACACCTCCAAGAAGCGGTGTCAGATATTCTTTTTAGCCCTATCTATTATTTGATTCTTAAATGCTTATTTTTAGTATTTGAGATCTATGCTTCATATAGTTACAGTTGTGGTTTGAACTCTGGGATTTATTCTCGAAAAGAAAAATCTATCAAAAAATTTAAAAAAAATGAGCTCGTGTGAGAATTCATAGGTATTTTCAATAATTGTGAGTGATGTTGATCTTTAAAGCTTCATAGTTGGCTTTGACTAGAACTTGGTTTTGCTATATCTCCATTTTTTGTCTTTTTTAACAGAAAAATAAAAGATTCATTTTAGTTTTTCTTCATTTGTTATACATGATTTTTGTATGTTTTTTCCTTTTTAAAAAAATTGTGCAAAAATCCACATAAATGTTATTGTAGAATTTTTTGATTAGCTTATTCTCTCTTTAGTTGAAAAAATCTGAACACTTTCGTATAAAATTCGTAACAATATTTTCTTGATTTTCGTTAGAGATCTCACTTCTTTTTCAATTCAAAAAAGAATATTTTCTTTGTTTCACTTAGGAACGGACCATGTAAGAAAGTTTGTTTTGTTTTTGTATGGGATTTATTCTATGTTTCAAAGAAATTGAATCTCTCTCTCCCTTCCTTAAGTACGACAACTACCAAAGGTTAAAATGAAAAATTGTGCACAATCATACTACATGGTTTTACATTTTAAGTCCTCACCTCATGCATTCACCTAACTGTTAAATATAAAATCAAGCGCTAGACTTAGGTTAAAATTTGTAGCAAGGTGTGATAGCTTAGAGACATGTTTCAACATATTTAAATGTAGGAGTTGTCATTTTTTTCATGCACTGCATCCCAGGGATCATGTGGTTCTTTAATGTACTATTGGTATATGGAACGGCCTTTCATGTACCCTTAAGGTATATAGAGAGGTACTTCATGTACTCGGTTGTATATCGGAAGGCCCCTTTCAAAAGGTTGTGCATCAGACAACACTACTATGGAGTGAATCTCCCACGTACCTTACGTATATCAGGAGACACCTTTAGGAATCCTAAGACCATCTGAGTGAAACTCTTTGACCATCCTATAATCACAATACACTGAGAACAACCCTTGAGGAGACTACTACATGCGTACCATTCAGGTAGTCAAGTATTCAGGTAAGGGTATGGTCCCAATCCTCCTTGTCATGCTCTACTGTTAGACCCTTTGGTATATAGCGAGTTGTGATGGTTTGACAATATCGTGAGGTTCCATAACTTTAATCCACTCCTCTCACATATTTTACTCACTACTTTAGTTTGAGTACCACTTTTTGTCTGTACAGTTAGAATTTTTAGAAGAGAGAGATAGTTTTGTTACATAGTTATGGTTTCACCTTCTAGGACTACCAACCAAGAGACTCCTTCACCAATAACATCTTTTGTTTTCCCTCCATATGGGGATGTTGGTCCTCCTTTCATGGATACATTAAGACTTCCTGGATTGACTATCGGATTACCTATTTGGTTATTCTCTAGTCCAGTTATACCATGCACACCAGTTGATTTATATCCTAACCCTTCATTGCGAGAGCATCAACGCCATGTTGATCCCTCGCCTTCTTCATTGGATGTGTCTTCTCCCTTTTCTACCTCTTCTCCTGTTGAAAGTTGTAGTGCTAGTAGTCAGGTGAATAAGAAGAAGAAGAAAAGGAATATTAAGAGGAAGAAAAACAAACAAAAAAACAAGTCACAACCAATTACTCCTCCTAGTGCGCAGAATGTTGATCTGCACACCTAAAAACCGTGTAAGCCCAAATTCCCTTATAGGATTTGCAAGGGTGATCACCTTTTGAAATTTTTTCATGTTCTGGCCCTGGTTTTAAAGGAATGGTCTAAGGTTTCCTAGAAACCAATATCATCAACCTCTAGTCATCATACTAATGATACCCCCTCGACTACTGACTCTGTGGTTAAGAGTTAGAAGGGTAAAGTTAGAAATACTTGCTTGCTCTGTAAGGACACGCACTTTACTTTCCTTTGTCCTTGCATGGATGAAACTTTTAAGTGGTTGGAAGATATTACTATTCCTCAGCAATGACTTCCAATAGGTTATCACAAGTTGTCCCTTGGCATATCATTGGTTGAAAAAGTGTTTGATTGAGCTACATCCTCGATTGATCCCACTCTTTCTTTAAATATTCAAGAACATGTTGTTTTCCCCACTCTTCCTTTGAAGAGTGAAGTTAATTCAAGTCAAGGTCATATCAACTTGATCCCACTCTTTCATTAGAGAGTGTTAAGACTGAAGTATTCGCTTTGACTAATTCTTCGTCTTGTTCTTCTCTTCCAGTAGAGAATGAACTAAAACCTACTGAATTTTGTACGCTTCCTTTTGATTGTTCTTGATAAGAGGAAATTGTATCTATTTCAACAAAACCCTTTCCAATTATTGAGGTTGTTTCCTTTGATTGGAGTGATCTAACAGAATATCATCGTTAATCAAGTGTTCCTTTCCAGATAGTTGTTCAAGTTACCTCTAGGAGGATGCTTCGCACCACTGTTGATGAGTGGGCTTCTGTTAGTATTTTATACTCAACTGCTTGGCAAGATTTAGGTTCTCCTCAGCTTGTGCTAGCCATCGATCAAATAGTGGCTTTTAATCGAAGACCTATTGCACCTTTAGGGATCCTTCCTCATTTCCCTATTACATTAGGAGGGAAAACTGTCTGTATTGATGTTATGGTGGTCTAAGGTCCTTTAGATTTCAATCTTCTCCTTTGATGTGATTATGTTTACGCCATGAAGGTTGTAGTGTCCACACTCTTTATACTGATGCATTTTCCCTGTGACAACAATATTGTAACCATTTATCAGCTTTCCTTTGTTACACCTAACCATCGAATCATTCCTAGTAATCAGACTTCCCTTAGTGTTCTGCATGTTCTTATGGTTCCTTCCCATTCTTCTAGGTAGATTCTTCCCATCATAGGTAAAATAGGGGGCATGGATCCAATATATGGACATCATACTAGAATTAAGCTGCTAAAAAATGAGCATAGTTCCCATTCTATGTCAAGCTCGTTAAAAAATGAAACAGATTTCAGTGAGCATAGTTCCCATTCTATGTCAAGATCGTTAAAAAATGTAACAAATGTCTATGAGCATAGTTCAGATTATGTGTCAAGCTTGTTAAAAAATGAAACAAACATATGTGAGCATAGTTCCCATTATGTGTCAAACTCGTTAAAAAATGAAACAAATGTCTGTGAGCATAGTTCCCATTCTGTGTCAGGCTCGTTAAAAAATTAAATAGATGTATGTGAGCATAGTTCCCATTATGTGTCAATCTCATTAAAAAATGAAACAGATGTCTTCTAGCATAGCTTAGTTCTAGTTTTAATCTCGCTCAAAAATGACAGATGCCATTAAGCATAGTTTAATTTTGGTTTCAAGCTCGTTACAAAATAAAAATGACCTTGAGCATAGTTTTATTGCCTTTCCAACTCGTTAAAAAATGAAATGGACCATATAAAGCATAGTTATTTTATGTTTGAATCTTGTGTAAAAATGAAACAAGTCATTTTGAGTATAGTTCCTTTTTCATGTCAAGCTCTTTAAAAAATGAAAAGAATTATTCCAATGTGTCGATCCTTGAAATTTCATTTCACCTTCCTGTATAACTTGATCCTCTTTCTTCTTCTATTTTCTTAGTAGTGACCATGAATATAGTTGGATGATGGAAAGAGTAGGAAGACATGTTGGCATGTATCCAACCTCTTTACATTATGTTGGATTTAAGCCACTTGACAGTTATATCGGGGGCAAGTACCAACCACTGAACATCATGTTGGGAAAATACCCATCAATGGAACTCATTTTGAGCATACTTTCTTTTAGTTTCGAGCTCGTTAAACCATATGTTATCCCTAAAGTTGGACCTAGACTACGAGATCCAAGCTTAAGGAAATCTTAGGTTGACAATGATCAAATCAAATGAAATCAAATCAGGAAGACAAACTGGTATAAAACTTAAGGCTAATATATCTTCACAGTACTATAGGGTATTAGGCTGATATCATATGTTTGTACAGTTTTCAGGTATGAGATCATAACATTACAAATATAGACAGCTGGTATATGTCATAGAGAATTGGATACAAGTATTCACAAGAAAAGCAAAGTGTATGACAGGCTGGTATAACAGTGAGGGCTGGAAAGAAAATCATAAAGATCAGATAACATAAACATTCAGAACAGCATTCAATACAAAAGATCTATGATCCTGTAACATAAAGTGCAACTGTGACTGTGTATGAATAATAAAGATAACTGCTTCTTCAAATAAGAATTACAAAAATGGATTATGAATGACCATAAATGTAAAAGAATTACCAAAGAAAAGAGCTCATGTAGTACAGAAACAAAGCATCATTATATTTCATTCAAAGCTAAAACCTGTTGAAGCTGCAAAGACTGTATGCTATACAAAGGTGTTTACAATTTGTCCAGCATCCTTCCCAAAAACTGCCAACATCTTCATACTAGCTCGATAGATGT
>LPNX010013247.1:3050-62935 GCA_001517045.1 Pseudotsuga menziesii | reverse complement strand
AGCAATGGAATTTTCATTCACCCTTACAGTCAAACTCTGCAATTGGACTTTACCCTCATCATAATTTTCAATAAAGGCCATAGTTAACTGAGAGTGATACCCTTGTAACCTGTCACAAAAATTAAACCAGCCTAATCTTTGAATCAGTTTTGCAGAGCGTGGAAATTGTTTTATCCACTGAGTATTACTAGGCTCCAGTCTGCATATAAAACCTCCTGCTTTTTTCTTTTCAATCAGCTCAGGCTCATCATCTTCAATCTCTCTTGACATTTTGAAACCCTAGAACGATTTCAATATAACCTGTGTGGAGAAATGGAACTTTATGTTCTAATAAACACAGAAATGGTTTTCTGTATATAGCTCTGTGCCAACAGCTGGAATGCGAATACAGCTCTCTTTATGCTAGAGGTAAAACGTTATAAACAACCCAAAATAACAAATCTGATGAACTTTTGAAGCAGACTGGTGATAAGTCTTATCCCTGCAAACCCTATGTAAATCTTGAACAGCGTATTATCAAAAACAGGGTATTTCAAGAACAGAGTATTTCATACTATTTTGCATGCTGAAGCAATATCGTTTTGAAACTGAAAATGCAGGTCAGGATGTATACCATACACATAACCCTGCAATTATACGTTCTAGGGTTTTGCAAAACGAGCCTGATTTTTTGAACCTTCACATGATACTGCTCTTATCAAAGAAACTCTGTTTAACTAGACAGCCTTCAAAATGTATACCCTATACAGGAACTCTTACAATGCTGTAAAATGTTTACGCTGTAAATTAAACCTAGCACTGCTGCAAATATAAAGAAACAACTGGATATACTCCCATGCTAACCCTGCAAACTCTAGGGTTTGAACTTAAACCAAGATTTCCTGAACAGGCTCGTGAAGGTGAACAGTAAACAACAACCAGCGCCCTCATACCTCTGTTCAATAGCCAAATGAAAAATGACTTGGGGAAAACTGCGTGTTTAGCTATTTTTTGCCACGATAACCATAAGCATTCATTTCCTGCACGGCTACATTGGTGAAAGGACACCACCTGTCCCCTTTATGATATTATCGTGTTGAATCATCATTTTATGGTAAAGATCACTAAACATAGAATGCCGAAGGTTCATGCTCCAAGAATATATTCCATACTTTGATCAAAGCTTATATCAATCAACATTTTCATATCATAAACCACAAACCCTTCCAAAATATACCATATATCTATTATACCATTCAAAACGCCATATGCTGCAAGCTCTCAATTAGCTGCTAGTTTGGGAATTTCGCTGCCAGTTTGCAAAATCTACCATGTAACGCATAATTCTTTACACATACATAGGTTTTTTTTATTTGCTGAATGGAACTTTAATGATTTAAGGCATCCATAGGAATGGTAAAGGCTAACAAACAATCATAACACTCAAAGCAAACTGGAAATTAAAACAAGAAAAACCAATGCAAAGCAAAAATTCAACAATAAACACTAGGAACAACCCTAGAGATAACACCATGAAACAACCATTTGAGCATAGTTCTTATTATGTGTCAAGCTCATTTAAAAATGAAGCAAATACCCTGAGCATTCTTCCAATCGATTCTTCGAGCTCATTAAAAACAGTAAGATGGTATTGATCTTACTTTTCATTTTTCAGGCTCTGGTGAAAACATGAAAAGTGGTTTAAGCTTACTTTATCGCTTTTTCATGCTCTGTATTCAAACATGAAAAAGGTTTTGAGTGCTATTTTTGAAATCTTAGTCATGCTCATTAAACCTAGTACTAAATTTTTGAGTCAAACTTCACTTCTTTTTCAGGCTCATTAAACTCTTTTTCATGACAAGTAACCCTAATAGATTCCTATTTAATCTCTTTTTGGACTCTTAAAATGTGAAAAAAATGTCGAGTGAACTTTCCTTTTTCGTGCTAGTAAAAGGACCTGAAGAGTCATCTTCCTAGAGATAGTTTACCCCTTTTTCATACAAGGGGGAACTACTTACAAAAAGGGTATACTCAGGTCAATCAATTCTGGAAGATTTATCTTGGGTATTATTTTATAATTTTTGGGCCCTAGGGACTAAATCATACAAAAACAGACCTTTTGGAGTCTCCTTCCATTTTCGTTCAGAATCTCTAAACATGAACATTACCAAGTTAACTCTCAATGGACTTGTTGAATTAAACAATGCGAGACCCTCTTTTGGGAACAAACCCCTCCTTTCTCAGTTTTGTAAAAGATGTGAGAATGGACTTATATTAGGATAAGATATATCGAGTGTTTTTTACCCTATTTGAACTCGTAAAAATGAAAAGAGGCACTCATCAATCACGATGGAAAAATTAAGGGAAGGGGAAAACACGTTGCATTAATGGCAGTTTCTAGTCACCTTTGAACATGGAACTTGTATGTATTTCATTCAAACACTTGGGTATTCATATTTTCTTCGAGTCGTGTCACTCCTTTGAGTCATTTCAAAGAATGATTTATCTTTTATCGCATTATGTCATGGTATCTACCTTGTTACGTCAATGATTCCAAGTATTCAGTCGTGTTATTAAATGTTCAAAGAAAATATTGTGTGTCAGACTTACCCTCTTTAGTCAAACCTAACTTTATGTCAGTTACCTTTGAGTCAGCCTTATTGTTACATCATACTCAAATTCTAGAACTGTGTTCCAAGTTTCATGTCGTTGATGTGGGATTCATCATGGTCCTCCTCGATGAGACTATTCTAGTCAACTCTAGCTCATAATCTGGTAATTGGTCTTAGAAAAAAATACTACCCTAAGATATGTATGCATCATGGACAGATCCTCTCGCTTTCGACATAGGTTTACATCATTGAACTTTGATCGAAATATTCAACCAAGTGTTTGACATCAGATCATCTATTCACATTCGGGAGATTGTACTAGGGTACCTTGGGAATCATTGACATTAATGGTGATCTCCCTCGCACTTGTTAATGGTTCTCATCATTGACTAGTAATAAAGTGGTTTCTACCATGTTCGATGTCAAGAAATTGTAATCACATGGATAGAATCGTGCGTTGTTGAAGACAAGGCAAATACCATGGGTATCTGTTAAGCACACATTGTTTCCCCCCCAGGTTGCGATGGAGTATTTTTATAATTCCTAGCATAGATACACATTTGTATGGTCATGGTTTTGCTCATATTTGAGTCTGTATGACATAGATATACATTGTATGTCTTGTAGCTATGTCCAAATTTGAGTCTTCTTCGCATGGATCTATGTTGTATTTCAGTAGCCATGAATTTTTTTATCTCGCATGGATCTGCATTATATTGGTCAGAAGCCATGTTGTGAGTCATTTGGGACATGTATCAAAATGTAAAAGGTGCTACAGAAAGTTTTTGATGCTTGAGAAGTTCCAACCACTGGACCTTTGCCTCAGAACTATACCTTGTTCTATCAAAGTATTTTTCCTATCGTTTCCCTCTAACCTCATACTTTGGAGGGAATTTTGTTACACCTAAATATCATCCCCATCATGTTATGAGATAGGTATTCCCTTGTCTGCTCCAATCCCTCATAGTTTTTTGTAGATAAATTAAAGGAAGAAAATTGTTTCCTTATATTTTTCATTGTTTTGATCCAATAACACACCTTTTACATGAGAAAACAGAGGTGTTGTCGCTCTTTTCCTTCATGAAAAGGGCATTACCCCCTTAACACAATTTGTTTCCCTCATTAAAAGTGGGGTACTTGAGTTTTAAAGGAAAAAAAGGAAGCTTCTAGAGGCTTCTCAAAGCTTTCCTCTGTGGATACTCATCCCTATGGTTTAGGACCACTTGGAGCTCGAGATCCTTCATTTTAGGATCTTCTCTCCACCTCACCCATGAGATCCTCAAACAATATTATCCTCACATGCCTTTAAATACTGGATCTCCCCCCATTAGAAAGGGTAGTAAGAATTGTGTTGAACACCCAAACTCTGTCAGAATTAATTCTTGAGCTATTTTTAGACAAGGTGAAGTTAGAGGTAAGGAGCCATTGGAAGGAACTCTCAACACCAAGGCATAAAGGTTGTAGTCTCTCCGATCATTTATAATACAAATTGTCTTTTCTTTCTCATTTTTACTGTATCATTTGTATGTATTGTTGGATTCCTTGGTCACAAGAATATATCTATTTTATTATCTTGTATGCTATCATGTTTATCTTGTTGTCTTTAATCATTTACAGGTTCTTCTGTAGTAGCATAGGTGAAATTTTCAAGAATAGTGAGGAAAAACTTTAAGGGAAGTATTGTGGCATTATATTCAAGCAATTGATAAGATCTAAGGAAAGTTTAACATTTTGGGTTTTTGTTTTGTTATAGACTTGTATCATTCATATCTAGGGAACCAACTTATGTCTGCAGAAGGTGAGAATTTCCAACAACAGGGAGTGTCGAAATATTGTAACTTCAAAGAATATTCTAAATATATTTTATTGTTGTAACTTATTGGAGATGTTTTATTCCTCCGTCGGGATGTTAATATTTCATTTGGTCATCATATAGTCATGAGGTAAAACCTATCTTGTAATTCGGTTCAATAGAAAACTCTAGAATATAATATTATATTGTTTTGTGTCTTCAGGTGAAGTCATCCCAGTAAGTTTGTTGGGGCAGACCTGTTAGGGAAAAATTCAAGTGGAAGAAAGAGTATAAATAGAGGAGGTGTGTTCCTCATTTGAACACACATGCACACACTTGTGTATAGCACATAGGGGGGAGAGAGAGAGAGAGAGAGAGAGAGAGAGAGAGAGAGAGAGAGAGAGAGATCATCAAGGAGAAGGAGCACTTTTTGGGGGTTTTATATTTGTAATTTTGATACATCTATATAGATGAAGGTTTTTTTGGTTTTCTTTCCCTTGAGGGTTTCCCAGGATAAATCTGTTTCCATGTTCTAATTGTATTTCTTTTAGTAATCTTGCATATGCTATTGTTGTGAAATTAAATTGAATACTAATGATATCTAGCTAAGCATGTGGAATCTTAACAATTTGTATCCCTATGACTAAATTAGTAATTTATGTTAGTAATTTTTATTTTAGTCACTTGTTATTTAGTCATATATTTTATCTCATGGATAAATTAGTCATTTTACTTAGTTGTTTTTAGTTGGTTCACTTAAAATTACTCATTTTTAGTCGTTTATGTCTTGAAAAATTTGTGTTGACTAATGTTTTTAGTCACCCAGTCACTTATCTCTCATTTTTTACTAGTGTGTTTTCCCCACATTGGACTTTCTCAAACTCCCCTTCCTCCACCTAAACATTATTTGGGAGTTTGCAAGAGTGATTGATACAAGCTCAGGAAGGTCCACAAAATGTTTGGGTGTTTGTGCTTATGCTCCATTTTAATTTTACGTATCCATTCGATGCAAGAATTTTTTCCTCAGAAAGAACAGTTTCAGGTTCGTTCTATGAGAAACATCCTTTTGTCTACGATGGAGCATTCAAGAATAAATGTTTTGCAGACCAAACTTCTTCTTCCAAGTTTTTCTGCTAACACAATGTGATAAGGTAAAATGCAATATCCCTTGTAGTTTTCCTTATTGTAGTGCATAATTGGATGGATTCTCTTCGATGATGAAGATGAAGAACAAAAATAATACTTAATGATGTTGTTTAGTACAAGAATTAATTTCATCCTTCAAACATCCAAATAGCTTAAGGTGCACGCGAAGTTAAGGTTGGTAAAATAATTCATACTAGGGCCTAAGTTATCCCCAAAAATGAGTTACGCCAACATCAACAGAAAGATGCATATTTTGGAAGAAAGAAAATGCCTCGTAACTATAACCTAAGCACATAGTTAGCATCTGTGAGCATACATAATCATTTCGGGACCAGGACCAAGGAAATGATGCCACTAGGTTACTTACTTAAAAGAATTTTTATATGATATGTAATGTTCTTTCAAATCCATATATAATTCTCCATCTAACTTCCTGAGTCACATGGATCAAAAATTTATTACGCCTGTGTGATTTTCTAATAGTTATCTTGGATGCATTGTAATGGATAGTCAAGAATGATTTCTTGTTGAAATGTATTTCATGGTTTTTATATCTTCTTTCAAGAATTGGGTTAAGATAAATATGCCTTGGATGTCCTTTATTTAAGATTGTTTTTTTTGGAATAGGTGTGCCTCCCTTTAAAAATTCAACACTCATTGTTACTTTCACAATTGGGATTCCCCGCCATGCACCTCAAATCATAGTTGTAAACCTAGTCACATTTGCATGCATATCTAAAAGGTACCTAGGGTAACAGACTAGGATTCATAACTCCCACTTTTAGGGTTCTCTCCCTTAGTCAAAGGATTGTTTTACTGACCTAAAGTGGCACAAATATGGTGCTATATGAACATCTTTCCTTGGCATTTTCATATTAACTGATGTTGGGATATAATAAACCCACTTAATACTTAGGATAAAATATTTAACCATTATTTGATTAGTTTGCTAACCACTAGCCTAGATAATTGGCATCCACTTGGACTGCATGGTCAATACTTGCAATATATACCCCAGGAGAACTTTTATCCTAATTTTGGTTTGATCCTTCCAACTTTATTTACTTACATAATTAGCATATGTTCCTTCCTAAAGATTCTACATTTAGATTGCTTTATTCCTGCTTTTCAGTGGATAAGGAAAATCTAGTCAACTAGGAAATTGATATCTTTTGGTGGCCAACTCATCCTCCATGATTTTCTCTCCATATTACATGATTAAAATATTTTACTTTAAACATCATCACTCACTCATGCCTTAGCAAATTCGTGAGCTATTTTTCTAATTAGTAAACTGCTTTATTAACCTATGGGGGTTTATCATGTTTAGTAATCCTGCTTTATAAGGTAGCATGAGTTGTCTCCTAGAAATTTAATTTTCCTTTATAAGGATGTATTACCTATGTAACAATATCAATAATCATTCATTGATTATTCCTAATGTGTATTCTTAATTATTCTTCTTCTCTCCTTATGTTAACTCTCTGCAATTCTCTATTAGGTTATTTGTGTGCCTAGAACCTTGGCGTGTTTCTAGAATTATTGTTTCCATAAAGGCTTTAGATTTTTGACATGGTATCAGATCCTAGGATATCAAATCTTTACATGACATCAGAGCTATGGGAGATCATTAATTAATCCTCCTTTTAATATCTGCAGGTACCACTTTAAATGAATTCAAAAGTATTAGTTCCTCTTCTTTCTCCATTCACAAGCTATTCAGAGTTGAAATTGAAGATGATTTCATCTCTAAAGAGACAAAATCTCTATGAGATATCTATTGGAGTTGGTGAAGAATATTATGAAGAGATAAGTGATTGGTTGAATGATTGTGATAGATATTTTGGAGCTATATGTCTAGCTATTTCTCCAATCATGAACTACCTTATTGATTCTACTAAATACCCAAAGGATCTTTGGACAACATTCGATAGAATTTTGGGGAAGCAAAATGAGGATTCTTCTAGCTATTTGGAGAGCGTCTCTAGGTCCTCAATGATCTTTCTCTCTCTCTCTCAAGATGTATAAACCTCTATAGTATGTTATGAAGTTGTTCATGATGAATAAGTATCTCATGCAGTTCATGTTGCTACCATACTATTTGATTTGAATGCTTCCTCTTTCTATCAAGAAGAAAATATTGAAGAACCATATTTTTCTATATCTCTTGAAGTTGAAGATATGGATTCATATTCTTGCGACTCTAATAATGAAGAAGAAGTGACTAATGGATATTTCATTGCCATTGTTGGTGATTCTCTCACAAATTTATTGTTATCTATGTCTTGTATCATATATTCTGAGATCCATATGCCAGATCATTCACACTTTGTCGATAACTCTCTTCTTTATGGTGTGTAACTTAATGTCTTCCTGGTGTTAGAGTTATTAATCCTCCCTTGACCATACTTTCTATTAGATTATTTATCCTAACTTTGGAGTCTTTAATAATTAATTGGGTCCGCGTGGCCTAATGGGGACACATGTACCGATTACTATAGTGTGGGGAACACTGATAGAGGCTAATTGACACTAACCGCACTTGCATGCATAATTTTAGGTGCCTCCTATATCAATCCCTACATTTAAGGATCCACTAGGAGTCCCTTCACCAACCTCCTTTAGTCAGTTGAAGTTGGAACTAGTTAAGCTTAATTAGTTTCTAGTTACATTCAGTTAGATCACAATCAGTCTAGTTAGCACTGGTTATGCATGGCTGCATGTGGAGTAGCCACCTTTGCTCACCTACAACTTTAGTTACACTTAGTTAACTGTTTATCACTAATTGTATTAGTTGGTTAGACATATGGAGTTGTTTATTTGGCCTCCCATATTTAGTGAGACATCATGCATTAGCTATTCAGTTAGGTACAGTCAATCCAGTGGGGAGATTTGAATTCATTCATAATTGATTTGAATTCTTTCCTTATGTAAACTATTGTAACGTCATATTTAATCAATGACAATGATACTGTAATTATCTGAGCTATACTCAGTTGTTTCCTATGTGGTTTGTTTTTTTTAGTGTGTATCTTCATTCACCTTTTACTGCAACAATAATATTTGACTCATTGCTTGAACATATAAATGGAACAATAGTTTTAACATGGTATCAGAGCCATCTGAAGTAGGATTCATGTTTTTTTCTCTCCATTGAACATCAAAAGCAGTTGGGTTTCCACAAAAGTCCCCAATATTGATTTTCTAACTTTGAATTTATTCAGAATAGTGGTGCGGGTGTGATGGATCCTGAAAAAATGTTCATGTCAAGAGGAAAATCATGATTCTAACATAGTTCGAATGTTTTAGTGCTTTGTAGTGAAAATATATTGGTGCTACGTAGCTTGTGTGAATTTTTGTGATCTTTTAGCTGAAGAATTATGGATTCTCTACCTTCTACTCCTCAGATCCTTACAACCTCCAATCATCTTGATTGGAGGGATGATATGCCAGTTTCCTTGTGCAACAAGGGATACTTCAGGATAATACTTAGAAGGGAGGTTGAGCCCCATCAGCCAGTTGAGAAGAACAAGTTTCTGAACCTCTTAGATGAAGCTTTTGGTTATCTATGAACTCATATATCTAGAGATCTCCTCTTCCACCTTGAAGGTTTGAGGAAACCCAGAGAAGCCTAGGAGAATCTTGAGAAATTGTTTGCCAAACAAGATGAGCTTCGGGGTCACCTCCTGGAGAATGAGCTGGTAGTCTTACATCCCAATAGTTTCGAGAATATTGAGCAATTATTTACTAAATTCAAGTCTCTTGCACTTCAATACAAATAATGTAGAATAGAAAGAGAGGATGAGCAAAATGTTCTCTCCATTCTCAGCAAACTCAGCCCTGAGTATTCTGTATTTGTTTCTATATTTTATTCCAAGTGAAAAGGCTTCCCCAATTGGAAAATTCCTTCACTTGATTCCTTTTCTGAGTCTTTAATCAAGGAGAAAGATAATTTGATTTGAATGGGAGTCATCAAGACCTCCAAAGATCAGGCTCTCCTAGTTACTGACTCTATCAAAGCTCAAGACAACAGGAAATCAAAGAAGAAGGAGCCTCAAGAAGGTGATTCAAAGCCTAAATAGAATCAACAGACTTCTGAAGGAGCCTCTGACTCTAAGAAAAAGAAGAATTTTGAAAAGAATATGTGTCCCTATTATATAAGAGGCTTTCACCTTGAAAAATCATGTATGAAGAATCAATTAGATCAACTGAGTTCCCTCCTCAAATAGAACAACATTGCTCTCCCACAAGAAACAAAGAAGTTTGATAATAGACATGAAAGGTGCCATTCTTTGAAAGATGTCCTACCTCGGTTAACGTCCTATTTGATTGATTTTGTATCAAAAGGAATTACTAATCATACCTCCAAGGAATATATTTTCTCTCACTTCATGTGATTCATAGTTCTAGCATCACCATAGATTCCATTCGAAGCTGATGAACGTATACACATTCCTTCACTTCCTATTGTAGATTCAGTTTCAATTCCTGACATTTCAGATTCAGATTCAGAAGAGGAGGCATCCCAACATGATCCAGACATTGAGCTTACACCTCAAACGGATTTAGATCTATATCCAACATCTACCTCATCTCATTAACCTTAATGGGCTCAGCAGCTCATAGAAGCAGCTGGAAAGGGTGTTGGGGATCCATATAACAGGATAAGAATGAGGTCCCTATATCAGAAGGAGAGTGTTGCACTATCCCACACAGATCCTCTTCTTCCTGAGAGGTGTTTTATGATTCTTGGTCCAGATCCTCAATCCTTCAAGGAAGCATGCCATTCTCCTAGATGCGAGGCATCCATGGATGAGGATTTTGATACTCTACATGAAAATAATACCTGGGAACTTGTCTCCTTACCCCCATGAAATAATTTGGTTCAGTTCAAATGGATCTACAAGACCAAGATAGCTACTAATGGAACCACAACCAAGTGCAAGGATTGGCTGGTGGAAAAAGGATACTCTCAAGCTCAAGGATTGGACTACAATGAGACATTCGCTCCAGTAGCTAGAATGGACTCCATCATGATGGTCTTAGCTATTGCTACTTCCAAAATATGGGAAGTACATCACATGGATGTGAAGAGTGCCTTCCTCCATGGATATTTGGAGGAAGATATATATATGAAACAACCTAAGGGGTTTATTGATGATCCTTACTTAGTATGCAGACTGAGGAAATCATTGTATGGACTCAAACAAGCCCTAAGGGCATGGTATTCCAATATGGATGCCTTCCTCGTCTCTCAGAAGTTTGAAAGGTTCAAATCAGATTGCAATTTATACATGAAGAAGAAAGAAGGGTTCATTCTTCTAGTTGTATTATATGTGAATGAATTGCACATTACTAGCAGCTATGTTGCTGGATTGAGCAGCATCAAGTCTTCTCTTAATAAATAATTAACTATGAATGACATAGGAATGTTAAGATAGTCCATTGGTCTCGAAGTAAGTCAAAATAATTCAAGAATCATGATCTCATAGTCCAGGTATTCATCATACATGCTTAAGATATTCCACAAGGAGGATTGCAAAGCAGCCCCCTGTCCCTTTCTATTAGGAATCAGGCTTGGAGAAGGTGGTTCCACACCCTTGGTAGATAGTACTCTCTACAGACAGCTCATTGGGAGCCTCCTGTATCTCACACATTTGAGACAAGACATATCCTATGCCATGATTGCTACTGCCAGATACATACATGAGCCACATGAGCTGCATTGGAAGGAATCAAAGAGGATCTTGCACTATGTGCAGGGTACTATAGATTATGGGATCCACTATGCAACTGGAGTGCAACTGGATCTCATGGGCTTTACAGACTCATACTGGGTAGGATATGGAAATGATAGGAAATACACCTCGGGTTTTGTATTCATGATTGGATATGGGCCAATTTGTTGGTCCAACAAGAAGCAAGCATCACTTGCACTCTCTTTAGCAGAAGCAGAGTATTGGGGAGTTGTGAATGCATCTATTTAGGCATTTTGGCTACATGGAATCTTGACAGAGTTTGGGATTCATAATCCATATAGAGTGGATCTTTATTGTGACAACCAGTTTACAATCAAAATTTCCAGTGATATTGTTCAGAAGCAGAGGACAAAGCACATATAGGTTCACATGCACTACATTTGGGAATTGGTGAATGACAAAACCATCATACTGCACTACTATCCTACAAAGGATCAGATTGCAAATATTTTTACCAAGTCTTTTACAGAAAAGAGATTTTCCTTTCTCGGGTCTCTTTGAGGCATTAAGGATTAATTCTTAATTCCTATTTTGAGGGGGGGTTCCCATGAGGTTTTCCCCTATTTACTTGGTTGTATTAAGCAACATTACTGTCTTTTAGATTGTATTTGGGTGACTTATGGCCTTGTTTCTAGGTCCCACAGATGTCCAAGTTAGGATTCAGGGGGCTATTACGATTATTAATCCTCCCTTGACCATTCTTTCTATTATATTATTTGGCCTAACCTAGGATTCTTTATTAATTAATTGGGTCCACTAGTACCATTGGGTCTAGTTGGCCTAGTGGGGACACATGTCCCAGTTACTAGAGTGTTGGGAACACTACTAGAGGATAACTAACACTAACTTCACTTGCATGCATCATTTTAGGTGCCTCCTAGATCAATATCTACATTTTAGGAGCCACTGGGAGTCCCAACACCAACCTCCTTCAGTCAGTTGGAGTTGGAACTAGTTAATCTTAGTTAGTTTCTAGTTAGATTCAGTTAGATCACAATCAGTTTAGTTAGTGCTAGTTATGCATGGTTGCATGTGGAGTAGGTGCCTTTTCTCACCTACCACTTCAATTACACTTAGTTAATTGTATATTACTGATTTTATTAGTTGGTTAGACATCTGGAGTTGGCTATTTGGCCTCCGATATTGATTGAGACACCATGAGTTAGCTAGTCAGTTAGGTACAGTCACATCTAGTGGGGATATTCGAATTCATTCCTAATTGATTCGAATTATTTTCCTATGTAAACTATTGTAACACTGGATTTAATCAATGACAATGATATTGTAATTATTTGAGCTCTACTCATCTGTTTCTTGTGTGGTTTGTTTTGTTCAGTGTCTATCTTCATTCTCCGTTTACTGCAACAATAATATTTGACTCATTGCTTGAATATCTAAATGGCACATCAATTTTAACACATGGATTCTTCCTTAGCTAGATAAAGTCCTATTTGTGTAATTTTAATCACCATACTTGAACCCATGTGCATATGCAACTCCACCTTTGTTCTTGGCACTCATTCTTAGAGCCTCCTTGAATATTTTGAAAATTACTCTATTTTCTACTTACATACTTCTACTACATAATATTGTTTATCAGTTTATGATATATAAGATGATATGTTTTCTTCTCATGAGTCTACTTATGTGCTAGTATGTGTTCCCTTATATACACTTACATACCTTGAAAGATAGATCAATCTATGGAGTCTCTGCATTCACACTCCCTGATCCTAAGCCTTCTCTTTTTTCCTACAGGATCACTTGTACTCCTCCTCTCATCGTAAATAAAGTTGGATATCTTATAAATTCACTTGGACATTTATTTCACCTATCTAGAGTTGGTTTCATCTCTACTTGTTCGAATTTCAAGTAATCACATCATCTTGGAGCTGATTAAAACTCTCAAGATCTTTCAGTCTTGCTTAAACATCATTGGATTTCAGTTGTTCGACATGGTCCCAAATTCCCTCCTGCAGTTGTTTATGTTTTTTTTTATCCAGGTAAGTAGATTTCTCTTCTTCCCAAGAAGAATATTCCTCTAGAGATCAACATTTATTTTGGAATAATGCCAGCACCAACAGTTCTACATTTTTGGTTTTCCTTTCATGTCCTTTCTTGAGGGAGGATTTTCCGCATGTAATTTTTCCTATTTCTCCAGTTCTTTGGACAAGATAAACTGTAAAAGGGTGATGACAACCTTGTTGTTTGTCCTTATATGCATCTATGTTTATGATTATCTCATATATATCATCATAAATTCATACTCAAGGGGGTGTTGGGAAATAATAAACCCACTTAATACTTAGGATAAAATATTTAATCATTATTTGATTAATTTCCTACCCACTAGCCTAGATATTTGGCATCTTCTTGCACCACTTGGTTAACACTTTCCATGTATATACCCTAGCAGTGATTTTATCTTAATTCTAGTTTGATCCTACCATGTTTATTTACTGTCAGAATTAGCAACTGTGCCTTCATGCTGATTATCCCTTTAGACTGCTTTATTCTTGCTTTTTAGTGGATAAGGTAAGGCTATTCAACTAGGCAATTGTTATATTTTGTGGCCAACTCATCCTCCATGAATATCTCTCCATATTCCATGATTAGAAAAATTTTCCATTACACGTCATCACTCACTCATTCCTTATCTAATTCATGATCTCTTGGTCTAATTAGGAAACTGCTTTATTCACCTATGGGGGTTTACCATATTTAGTAATACTTCTTTATGAGATAGCATGAGTTGTCTCCCAGGAACTCTATTTTCCTTTATAAGGATGTATTACCTATGCAATAATATCAATCATATTTCATTGATCATTCCTAATTTGTGTTCATGATTATTCTTCTTCTCTACTTATGTTAATTCTCTACAGTTCTCTATGAGATTAATTGTGTTCCTAGATCCTTAGCTTGTTTATAGAATTCTTGTTTCCATTAAGGATTTAGAATTATGACAATCGGAGCCTATTTTGTGATATTTTAATATATAGGTATCATAACTATCAAATAAATCTAAAATTCAGTTGGGTTACAAACTGAGAGACAACACATGTAAAATTAATAGATATCGAGGTGGGTGTATTTACAATCCTTCAAAAAGTATATTTTGGAGTATTTTTACTCTCATTTTTAAGAAACTTACCATTAATTCCTCTCTTCTTATTCATACAGTTTTCAACAAACTATGCACACTTATCATGCTTTATAAAATGCAAAATGTATTATGCCTAATACAAATCTATCAATGTTGAAAAGTCCATATATTACAAATCATGCAAAACCTCAAATCATTTATCATGCAGAATCTCAAACATGCAATGCCAAAGAACTAATGTTACCAAATAGGATGCAAAAAAACTTGAGGATTCTCACTTTCCTATTTTACTACTTCTACTATGGGAACCCATAAAATGTAAATCAAATTGAAAGCATCACAAAACAAAACAAAAAAGAAAAAACAACTTAACAACACAACAAGGGATTGGAGAAAAATCACCACAATGGATGTGTTGGGATATTACACCATGGAAGTTCCAAGGAGAGGTCGTCTTTGCGTCTTATCACTCTCCCTTCCTTGAGGTTTAAATATTGGTTAATCTGCAATCAATAAAAATAATTGCAAAGCATTATGAACTTCTTGGATCAGTACAATACAACATAGCTATAAGCTGAATGATAGGATCCCAGTAATATTTTCCTTGTTGATATCAACCCTTGGGAATCCAATCCAAAAAATGAAATCTAAAAACAATGCTTTAAAATAAACCTACAATCTTTTTGGAATTAATACTATCCAATGTAGTTTTGATAAGAACGCTAGTCTCCTAGTAAACCTTGTTAGCTTTTTAATGGTTATGCAAGATCTAAAAACATTTAGCATCATAACATCATAACCATAAGCAAAGTATCACTAAAATAAAGACAAGTACGAAAACACATGAGGACACAAATATTTTCCTTGGGGAAACCACAAGGGATAAAACCCTGCAAAAATTCCTCAGTATAGAACTCGACCAAGTACAGTGTAAAACCACAACAACAATAATAATTTCTCATCTTCCACAGTAGACTCTCTCTCTCTCTCTCTCTCTCTCTCTCTCTCTCTCTCTCCAATGCAATACTTTAGTGTAAGGTGTCTGAGAATGAGAGATACACTTCACCTATTTATATTTATTAGGTGAGTTCCTCAAATCACTAACTAGGTCGGCCATGTTCCCTAATTAGGGATGACCTACCTTGGGGGATTCAAGATACATTTTATATATTACTTTTTTGGGTACTATTTCTCCAACTTACAATGGAGGGTTTACCTCGTGAATTTTACATGACTAATTAGATCAAGGCCATCTCCGAATGGAGGAATAACATCTCTGAAGGAGAATACAACAAAAGTGCAATAGAATATCTTTCGGAGTTACAATACATTAACACTCCCTCTTAACTATGAAGGTATTCGACATCAACAACAACCATCATCACAGTTGTACAACTAGCTGGTGAATCTCTATATGTCATAGGAAGTTTTAGAACAACATCATGCATCTTCATCATCAATATCAGTATGAAAATATTGGATCATCTTCTACAACCTCATTATGTAAATACTGAATCATCTATGAGTACCGGATCATCTTCTACAACCTCAGTATGTAAGTAATGAATCATCTATGGGTACTAGATCATCTTATGCGACTAGTATGTAAGTATTGAACTGTCTATGAGTAATGGATCATCTTCCCCAACATTAGTATGTGGATACTAAATCATCTTATGTGAGTACTGGATCATCTTCTCGATATTGTATCATCTTCTACAATATCAGTATGTGGATACGGAATCATCGTTTACAATATCAGTATGTGAATACTGAATCATCTTCTCCGATATCAGTATGTGGATATTAAATCATCTTCTACCACGTCAGTATCTGAATACTGAATCATCTTATGCCACATTAGTATGTGAATAGTAAATAATATTGTGAACCTTCTTTTGTAACATCAGTATGTGAATACTGAAGGTTCTTATGCCACATTAGTATTTGAATACTGGATCTTCTTCTTCAACATCGATATGCGAATACTGAAAAATCATCTGCAACATCAGTATGTAAATAGTGAAACATCATCATCTGCATCATCTGTATGTAAATACTAAAACACCATCATTTGCATCATCAGTATCTAAATACTGAAACATAAACATTTGCATCATCAGTATGTAAATACAAAAACATCAAGAGCTACAACATCAGTATGTAAATACTGAAACATCATTATTTTCATCATCGGTATGTAAATACTGAAAAAACAACAACATCATTAGAATGTTAGTACTAAATAAATATCATAAATAAATGCAATATCATCATCTGCATTATCATCATAGATATGTTGAAACATCATCTTCATCATGAACATAAAAATGTTGAAACAACATCATCATCATCAACACAAACTATTGTGACATAAACAACATCAACATTATCAGCACAGGGTGCTGGTACCACAACCATATCAGCATCATCAACACAAGGTGTTGGGACCACAAGCACATCATCAACATCAACATACAAATGTTGAAGAAACATCATCATCAATATCAGTATAGAAATACTGAAATTACCTCACCATCATCAGTATAGAAATACTAAAACTATCTTATCAAAATCAATATAGAAATACTGAAACTACCTCATCATCATTAGTATAGAAATATTGAAACTATCTTATCAACCTCATTATATAAATATTGAACCTGTCACATCAACATCAATATGAAAATACTGAACTTGCCACGTCAACATCAGTATGAAAATGTTGATCTTTCCACATCAATATCAGTATGAAAATACTGAACTTGCCACATTGATATTAGTATGAGAAACAATGAACTTTCCACATCAACATCAGTATGAAAATACTGAGCTTTCCACATCAATATCAGTATGAAAATACTGCGCTTGCCACATCAATATCAGTATGAAAATACTAAATTTGTCATATTATTATGGTAATACTGAAACTATCTCAACAACATTAGTATGAAAATACTGAACCCGCTACATCAGTATAGGAATACTAAAACTATCTCAACAATCATCTTAAGAATCATCAATATAAATATACTAAAAATTTCTTAGCAATCGTCTGAAGAATCATGAATATAACAATACTGAAGAAAACATCTCAGTAATCATTTGTATAATAATACTAAAGCAAACATCTTAGCAATCATCAATATAAAAATGGTGAATCAAACATCTCAACAATCATTGGTATAACAATACTGAAAACACTTACAATAACATCTTGTCTGACTTGCTAACACTTTTGGGACGACAAGCCTAGTCACACAAAGACATCTCCTTGGAGACCAAACAAGCCTTGTATGGCTTACTAACCCTTTTGGGCCAAAAAAAACTATCCAGACATACTATCCACTTATTTCCCTCTAACTATCTCGGAGCAACATCGTGGTGAGTTCTCTGGTAGATCCATTCAAGCATTTTGTCTAACTTACTAAACCTTTCGAGCCAACAAGCCTAGTTAGAAAGATGGATCTTCCTGGGGACCAATAAGCCTTGTCCTAGCTTACACACCCATTTGGATTAAATTAATCTAAACATAAATACTAATCCTCCTAGGATAAACATGCCTCATATGACTTACTAACCCATTTGGGCCAACAAGCCTAGCTAGACTTACCCTACTCTAGACTGAGATACCAACACTGCATCCTTGTTCCATCTACCATCACTCCCTCTTTTGAGAGAGGTATTTGAGACTACACCAAGCTTTTCTTGAAATTATTTACACAAGAAAGAGGCTTAGTCAACACATATGCTACTTTTTCCTCTGTAACAACATGCTAATTAAGTTTTACATCTCCCTTCTACAACTTATTCTTTAACATTCTCTTCTTATACATCCGCAACTGCATTGTACATTTACAACTTGAATCATTCTTCTTTTGTGCATCTATAATAGCATCATTCTTGTTTTGTACATCCACAACTGTATCATACATCTGCAACTTCATCATTTATTATCTTGTAGGTGATTGCATACAATCCTTCCTACAAGTCAAATACAATTGTATGACTAGAAAAAATTTGTAACATATTCATAATGGCAAATTATTATGAATAAAGAAATATGTCATATAATCATGCAATTATTTTTGCTAATGAAACAATCATCTATATCCTGTATACATATAGTAACTTTCGATATTCCTTCCATCTTTCCAAGAAATTATGTCAGCAAGGAGGTTTCATTCTAGATAAGTAGCAATGGAATGGTGTACAACAACATATGCCACTTGCCCATCACCTGCATATTAGTAGTAAACTACAAGTAGTCTAATATGCATAATACATTTCCTGAATCTAGAAACATATCTATGTACACATCTTGAAAAACTAGATATATAGGAAATGACAATTCAAACACTTATCTTTTGTTGGTTTGGTAGACTCCATCTTGCTCTCTGTCTTCTTGAATTACTAGAGTATCTACCAATGTGTTTAACTTCATCGTCTAATTCTGATGACATGATCCTTTCTTGCTCATGATCGAAAATACTGAGCAAGTATTCCTACACCACAAATCACATGTGTCTATGTGTCCTACCAGTGCATCCCTTCTTATCCAATGATGAAATGGATAAGAGTATAATATTTATATTCATTGGTATAATTATTTTGGATCATATTCCTCATTACTTGAGGAATCTTTACTTTCTTTCTTCTCTGCTACAATATATTCATCCTTGGTTGCACTGAGAGAAACACCCTTCTTTCTACAATATGTTGGAGTGATCTTTTTGTTCGTAGCACTACCATTTCAATCATATCTCTACAATACCACACTATTTTCTCTCCAACTTTTACTTGGATGAGGAAAATATCCTCTCAATGTCATCATACTTCTAATCTCAATAATCATGTCAAGATTCTTGAACTTTGATATCTACCGTAGTAACTCCCTCTGAGGTGGAGCACCATTCTGCATATACATTAGGACATTGGAGTGACAAGCAGCCTCCTTTGCTACTAGTATTATTTGTATCCATATATGTCACATGTCAAGGTCACTAGATATCAAGATCTTCCATATCGAACTTTGTTGTAAGTTTTCTCTTGCGCCCATCAATGAGATTCTTGTCCTTTATAGGATTATGTCTTCAACCTTGTAGTAAAGGTTCGGATCTCCATCAATCTAGTTGATCCTCATTATCCTCATGTAACTGTATGGGTTATTCCATGGGTTCGTACTGAGCTTGTACAAATCCTTCTGTGCATAGGTGGTTCTCTATAGAGAGTCTCAAACAATATGGATTGCTCGTTCTATTATTCTACTTTGATTTCACCAACTGTCTAGTGTAATAACCTCCACTGAAGAGGTGTGTCTATCCCCTAGGGAAGTGTCTTTCCATAATCGACTCTCTCTTTCTGATAGAATCCATGAACCTTGCTTTGTATCTTTTGATACTTCAATCTGATGTATACTTGATCTTGTAGATATACTTGGAATACTTTAACAAGCATCCCTTCATGTCTTGAATTCATATTCAAACATCATTCTGTATGATTGACTAGTACTTCTAGATCATATCATCCTTCGATTCTTCCTTCTTGGGACATTATTTCATAAAGTTTCCTTTATCACAATTGAACTATTTAGTTTTGATATGTCCTTTTATTCTTTGTGGGAATGTTCTTTGTTCTTTCTCTGCTTGGCATGGGTTGTTAGGATTCGTCCATATATTCTTCTTTTTCCATCAATCAATCTTCTTCTTACATGCATTATTCCATAGGTAATCTTCCTTCTGGAACAACTCACTCGACTAAACTTGGAATACCATTCAACGGCTTCTAATTGCTTCTTGAGTTGAGATCTCCTTGTGAACTAACATTGAATGTTTTCTGACATTGCACCTTCACATCCTTGAGTTGATTTATCAAGGTCAACTTCTTACAAATCGTTTCATTGTATCAAACATATCCTTGGTAGTATTCAAGGATGATACATGTTATATCCAATGGAGACGACGATACTCATATTTGTTTTGACTAGGTCCTTCTTTTGCTTTTCTTTGACTTCATCTCCATCTAGATCTGCAACTTCTTCTTTGACACAGTTCTCCATGTCATGCTTCTTCAAGTAAGAGATGCACTCTATAATTCTATGCTTAGAAGTTCTAGACTCTTTCAAGATTTCCCTCAAGCTTGGCACTTTTTGTCAACATGATAAAAATGAGAACCTCAAATGGAAATAGAGAGGATAGAACTTACCAGTGAGATTGCTTCAACTTGATGCTTGCTTGAAATCTCTTCTAGAAGAATGCTTTTTTTGGTGGACCTAGGTTTTGCTATTAGATTTATTTGTAGGGACATGTCTACAACCTAATATAACTTTCACTACAGGGAGGTGAATCCTGATCAATAGAATATATGCAATAATTGAAGGCTTCCTGAAACTTTCCAAGTCTTTTGAAAGAGGAGAGAGGGGAGGAAGAAAAAAGATTACCTCTTGAAGCATGTCATTTATGGAAGATCCCTCTTCTTGAGAATACATAGTGTTTTGGCCTCCATTCGCATCTAGTTTTCTAGTTCCTTACCTATAGCCTTTGGAAAACTTAAAAAAAACTTGAAATCTATCTACCAGACATTGACAAAACATATGAAAATACAAAGATTCAATCACAATATTTGAGGGAAAATGGAATTGCATCATATTAAAAACAGGAGGAAAGTGATTACAACCCAATAATAGGAGAATCTCTTTCTCATTTTTTCTAAACCATCCTTCTCCATCAAATCTAATGATCACAAAAACACTTTATATGAAAAAGACTCTATCTAGCCTCCAACTCCTACATCATTCCTTTGCTTTTCTTACTTGTCCCCCCTACATCACCTCATATGCCTTCCATTTATAGGATTGGGCCTTGAGCTTCCAATCTCTTAATCATGAATATGGGATTAGTATTTTTGAATTTTTTTTATTATTTCCTTCAAAAAGCCCCACTTTCCTTAGTTTTTAGGCATTTCAACTTGATTTCCAGTATTTCTAGGACAATTAATGACCATGTTAGGCATTTTTCCACTGTGTGAGTTATAGGAACTTGGTCTTTCCATTAAGTTGTCATGTACTTGGACTTTGTAGAGACACCTTGTCTTAAAACATTTATTCCTATGTGGAAGCAGTGGTCAAATGAGAGATTGAAACTCTCAATTGTTCAAAAACTCTGATCTTCATGTTGTGGGAGAAGTAGAAATATGTTTTCAGACAAGCACTCTCTGTTGATGTAATTGTAACTTCGGAATGTATTCACTTATATTTCTTATGTATTGTAACCTGATGTTTATTCCAGGATGTATTTGTAATGTACTTGAGTCATGTCATGCCCTGAGGTTCCTATCGGGAGTTTCTATAATGTAAATAAGTCATGTCAAGTCAAGGTGGGTAACCCTCCTATTGTCTAAGGGTTAAAGTCCCCGCAGTTCCGGGGCGCTAGGGTTATTAGAATCACCCAGTGAATTCGTCCTTGCTTGGGTTTATTCAAGTTGGGAATTAGTATAAATAGAGAGCTATCATATCTATTTATCACACACTCACTCACACTCAGTGGTAGCGCATAGCTGAGGAAGAGAAAGACACTGGGGCAAGGAAGAAAGAGGTTATTGCTGTCGAGAGATCATCTTACCATTTTTGGGTTTCACTTTTGGTGTTGATTCTATCTCTGAGGAAGTTGCGGGGTTTTCTCCATTTATGGTTTCCCCGAGGAAAAACACTGTGTTCATTGTCTCTTGTGTTTGATTGTTGTGATTTTTGTTCTCTTAGTTAAAGATCCTAATAAAATTCTAGCTTAATGTTAAAAATCTAAGATGGTATCAAAGCTAACCTGAGAAGAAGACACTGTGCAGCTACGGGAACTAGGGATTCCTACCTTATGGATCTCTCTCCATATATTTTCATCAAAATTAAGGTAGAACAACTCTCCTCCCTAGGGTGCATCTCTCTGTTGAAGCAGAATCCAATTCTGAGGTTTTTTAGTTTTGGACCCGACACTACTACCGAAAATTAGGGCTTTTCACAGAAGTGGAATTTTTCAGTGAGACCAGGCCTGGATTGATCTCCTCCCCAAAATCGAAGTTAGGGATCAAATTCAAAGCATTTGGTTGGATAGAAATCTAGAAAAGCAAAACCCTAATCTACTCCTAAATCAGCACTGCAGGATTTTAGCTCCAAATACAGATCCAACATCTTAACCTGGTAAGATATAAATATTTTGCATATCCATTTGAGGCTCTCAGTTAAGATGTCTCATCATACCAAGCTTGATGAAAAGATTGAGGGGGCTGATAACTTCTGATCCTGGAATTATAGGATCTCCCTGGTCCTGGAATAAAATGAGTTGGACTCCTATATCATTGAGGAGGTTCCAGTTCCAGAGGGAGATGAGGCTAATGCCTTACATAAGAAGAATTTGGTTATGGTAAAGAGGATCATTGCTGATTCAATCAAGGATCACCTCATACCACATGTGTCCTCCTTCAAGACACCTAAAGACATGTTTGATGCCCTAAACAAACGGTTTGAAGGGAAGAACGTCAAACGAAAGATGACTCTAAGGAACCGGTTGAAGAATGTAAAGATCTAGAATGAGGAGACCATTCAGTCATACTTCACAAGGGTCTCCCAGATCAAAGAACAGCTGGAAGTAGTAGATGAAGAAATGGAGAATGCAAAAATTTTGATGACTACCTTGAATGGTATCCCTAGGTCATGGGATCATTTCATCCAAGGAATCTATGCTAGGAATAAGTTAGTCAAGTTCAATAGACTATGGGAAGAATGTTCACAAGAAGAAGCTCAGATAGCAGCTTGAGAAGAAAAGATGGGAAGTGAATATCAAGCTCTCACAGTGCACTCCAAGAAAGGAAGAAGGGAAAATCATCATCACCAAGGTAAGCATTCTCATTAGAAAAATAATCCTGTAAGAAAGGATCCATCCAAAATTAGATGTTATACATGCGATGAAATAGGACACTTTGCTAGAAATTGTCCCATGAATAAGAATGGATCCAAGAAGAAGAAGAACTCCAAAAGAAGACATCATCCTCACACTGCTGAGGATGATGATCCTCCCAAGAAGAGATTAAACAAGAAAGTGAAGACTCTTCACGTGAAGATGAATATGTTCTGATCTCCACTCTCATGAGAATTGTCACTCATGGAAGAAAATATTGGCTTATTGATAGTGGTGCTTCCAAACACATGAGAGGTTTCAAGGAATCCTTTGAGAAACTATCAGAACACAATTCACCCCATAAGGTGAAACTTGGGGATGACTACCAATATCCCATAAAAGGTAGTGGTGAATCCTCCTACAATCTAGACTCTGGGAAGTCTATGAAAATGAAGGATGTCTTGTTTGTACTAGGACTTAAGAATAATCTTCTATCCATATCAGCATTGGATGCAAAAGGAATGAGGGTTGCATTTGTAGATGGCCAAGTCCTCATGTGGTCAAGAGGAAAGACTATTGACGATGCAATAGTGATTGGAGAACAAGAAGGAGGATTATACAAATTGAAGGGTCATCTAGAACAAGCATTGATCCATGACACAATAGAGCCAAATGAACTTTGGCATAGAAGGCTTGCACATGTGCATTACAGATCACTACCACTTGCAAGCAAGGCTGTTGAAGGTCTTCCAGAAATTCAAGCAAAACATGAAGGGATCTGCAAAGGATGTGCGAAAGGAAAGAATACAAAGTAGACATTTCCAAGTAGTGAGAGCAAGGCAAAATGAATCTTGGAAATCATCCACTCCGATGTATGCAGACCAATGTCATCAAGTTCACTAAGTGGGTATGTATACTATGTTTCTTTCATTTATGATTTTTCTAGGAAGACATGGATTTACTTCATGAAGAACAAAGATGAAGTTTTTAGCAAGTTCAAGGAATTCAAAGGCTTGATCGAAAACCACACAGAAAAGAAGATCAATACCTTTCGATTAGATAATGGCAGAGAATTCACATCAAATGAATTCAAAGACTTATGCAAAGAATCAGGGATTAAGAGGGAGTTATCCACTCTATATAATCCACAATAGAATGGGGTTCTAGAAAGGAAGAATAGAACTATCATGGAAGTTGAAAGAGCAATACTTCATGATCAACATATTCCCATGCATCTATGGGAAGAAGATGCCAGAACAACAGTGTATGTACAGAACCATACTCAACACAGAGTACTCGAGAACAAGACACCTGAAGAAGTCTTTTCCAGCAAGAAACCAGAAGTCATCCATCTCAGAATATTTGGTTGTCCAATGTACATACACATTCCAAAAGGGAAGAGAAGAAAAATAGATCCTTCAAGAAAGAAGGGTATATTTGTGGGATACTCTGAAAGCTCGAAGGCTTACAGAATATACTTCCCAGGATTCAAGAAGATCGACATCAGCAGGGATGTAACATTTGATGAAGACTCAACTTACAACAAATCTAGAAAGAAACCTACTGAAAAACCTGAAGAAGCAGAAGCACCCAAAATTCATGATACAACCATGAATGAAGAAACTCAAGAAGAAGATCGAGAATTTGAAGAACCACAAAGACCTATAGATCCACCTCAGGAGAAGAATCCTCACAAGAGGAAACCTGCTTAGGTATGAGAAATTATCCAAGGTGTGGAAAGATATGGGGCTACAGAAGATAATCATAGAGAAAGAAAGAGAACCAAATCTTGCTCTGGATATGTAGCTTTACTATGTGAATTTATCAATGAAGAACCTTCCAATTATGAAGAAGTGGCAAAACGGAAAGAATTGAAGGATGCTATGATCGAAGAGTATCAATTGATCATGAAGAATGATGTTTGGGATATTGTCCCAAGACCATAAGGGAAGTCGGTTGTAACTTCCAAATGGATCTATAAGATCAAGCATGTTGTAGATGGTAGCATAGAGAAATATAAGGCAAGATTTGTGGGTTGTGGTTTCTCACAGAAAGAAGGAATAGACTATGAAGAAACCTTTGCACCTGTATCCAGATACACTTCCATCAGATCAGTACTTGCTCTAGCTGTAGTGATGAAATAGAAGATACACCAAATGGATGTCAAGACTGCTTTCTTGAATGGTGTAGTGTAAGAGGAAGTGTATGTAGAACAACCACTTTGTTTTGAGACACGTGATAGGGAGTCTCATGTGTGCAGATTGAAGAAAGCCCTGTATGGTTTGAAACAGGCACCTAGGACATGGTACGATAGAATTGACAGCTTTCTATCCAGTTTGGGCTTTACCAAGAGTAAAGCAGATTCCAACCATTACTACAAGGTTAAAAATGGCAACCCAATGATGCTCCTACTATATGTAGATGATCTGTTTGTAACAAGTATGGATGAGTTGATTGCTGATACAAAGAGAAATCTTGCTGCTAAGTTTGAAATGAAGGACTTGGGAATGATGCACTATTTTCTAGGTATGGAGGTGTGGCGGAATGCAGATGGAATCTCCCTTAAACAAGGAAAGTATGCAGTCAAGATCCTGAAAAGGTTTGGGATGATGGAATGCAAGGCCATGACCACACCTATGGCATTGAACCTGAAGCTATTGATTGATGCTTCATCAGAGACGATTGATGCTACGATGTATCGTCAGATGATTGGGTCCTTGATGTACCTGGAAAACACGAGACCAGACATTTGCTTTGCTATGAACACCTTGAGCCAGTTCTTGACATATCTGAGACATGTTCACTTGATTGTTGCAAAGCATATTTTGAGGTACCTGGGGGTACAATTGATTATGGGATCAAGTATGAGGTGAATCAAAAGATTAACCTGGAGGGTTATGTTGATTCATATTGGGCAGGTAGTGCCATCGATAGGAAGAGCACTTCAGGGTGTTGCTTCAGTATGGGATCAGGTGTGATCTCTTGGTTTAGCAGGAAGCAATCCTATGTGGCACTGAGTACAACTGAAGTAGAGTATGTCACAGCTTGTTCAACTAGTTGTGAGGTAGTATGGATGCGGAGGCTACTGTCTAATTTCTTTGATCTCCAGATGGATGCTACTTGTATACATTGTGACAACCAGAGTTGCATGAAGTTGTCATAGAATCCAATGTTCCATGACAAGTCGAAGCATATCGAGATCAAGTATCACTATATCAGGGATATGGTGCAGAAGGGAGTAGTGAAGCTCTACTATGTTGTGATGGAGGAACATATAGCTGATGTGTTGACAAATCCATTAACTAAGGTGAAGTTCAAGTACTTCAGGGAGAAGCTTGGTGTTCTCCAGATAGAGGTTTCCTCCAAGGGGAAATGATGAAACCCAGAGCCATTTTGACATGGTGATAGGATTGGTTCCTTCCATGGTCAGATGTAAGGGCTAAACTATTTTGTCATGGTGAGAGGATTGGTTCCTTCCATGTCAGATGTGAGTGCTAAGCCATTCTGATGTGACTGTAGGATTGTTTCCTACATGATTAGAAGTAAGCGTTGAATTCCATTCTTGGAATGGAGGTGCCTGGTCAGTTACCAGGTAGATCAGTCTGGGACTAGGGGCCATTCTGATATGACTATAGGATTGGTTCCTACAAGATCAGATGTGAGTGCATGCCCTTCTGACATTAGTTGTCAGATGTAAGTGCAGATCCCTTTTGGCATGAAGGATTTGTTCCTTGCATGGTCGAATATAAGTGCTGAGCCTTTCTGACACTAGTTGTAAGATGTAAGTGTAGAGCCTTTCGGCATGGAGGATTGGTTCCTTGCATGACCAAGTGTAAGTGCTGATCCTTTTCGACATTGGTTGACAGATGTGAGTGTTGGGCCTTTCTGACAAGGTTGTGGGAGGTGTTCCCACATGGTTAGATGTGAGTGTTGGGTGTGCCTTTCTGATATGATTATAGGATTGGTTCCTACATGATCAGATATAAGTGATGTGTGGGCCATTCTAAATTAGGGTCAGATATAAGTGCTGTAAGAAGACCTACATGGAGGATAGGCCTATAACCAACATGAAAAAGGGATGGATTTGTAGAAATTCCTATGATGAGAAGAATCATGAGATAGCACCCATGAAGATCCAGTGATGATGATCTAGCAAAGATGATCCAGATCAAGGGATGATCCAGATCCAGAGATGATGCTCCATAGATGATCCAGATCGAGGGATGATCCAGATCCAGGTGAAGATGACTTAAAGATGAAGGTGACTTGAAGATAGAGATGACTTGAAGGTGAAGATGATGATCCATATGATATAAGGAAGAATACTTGTGCTGATAGATTGTTTCGAGAGAATACCTTCCTAGTTAAGAGGGAGTGCTGATGTAATTGTAACTTTGGAATGTATTCACTTGTATTTCTTATGTATTGTAACCTGATGTTTATTCCGGGATGTATTTGTAATGTACTTGAGTCATGTCATGCCTCGAGGTTGCTATAAAGAGTTTCTATAATGTAAACAAGTCATGTCAAGTCAAGGTGCGTAACCCTCCTATTGTCTAAGGGTTAAAGTCCCCGCAGTTCCAGGGCACTAGGGTTATTAGACTCACCTAGTGAATTCAGCCCTAGTTGGGTTTAGTCAAGTCAGGAACTAGTATAAATAGAGAGCTAGCCTCTCTATTTATCACACACTCACTCACACTTAGTTGTAGCGCATAGCTGAGGAAGAGAAAGACATTGGGGCAAGGAAGAAAGAGGTTATTGCTGTTGGGAGATCATCTACTATTTTTTGGTTTCACTTTTGGTGTTGATTCTATCTCTGAGGAAGTTGCGGGGTTTTCTCCATTTGTGGTTTCCCAGAGGAAAAACATTGTGTTCATTGTCTCTTGTGTTTGATTGTTGTGCTTGTTGTTCTCTCAGTTAAAGATCCTAATGAAATGCTAGCTTAATGTTAAAAATATAACACTCTCAGGGTATTAATTTTATTGTTAATAGGGATTGATAGAGAAACCCTATTTTTTCAACTTGGGTATATTTCATATCTGATTATATAGAAAGATGCGCCTCCTCAAGGAAAGTGGAGAAACATACTTATTTCCCTAAAACTATGGACATAACTACAAAATATCGGATGTCCTATTTTTCCCCGGTATCAGTGTTAGGTAAAAAATTAATAGTCCACAAAATGTAAAACATATTATATCTAAATATGCGTCCTCCTAGGGTGATTTTGATGGTCCTCCTTTTTCAACGAATTGGTGGAGGGAAGTTCCCAGAACAGGAAGCCCTATTAGTTCTCTAGTTTCTTATACAGACTTGACTTGTCTTGTTTTTGCTATATCTCCAAATTATCTACTCCTCAATGTCTAAAACTTCATCCTGAGGTATCTGTCTGTATTCTTTCCAACTCAATAGGTTAGAGTAGAATTGGATTCACTAGGTGGGAATTATGTGAAGTTTCATAAGGTGACTTATTTTAGGGTTGTTCATCATTGTGCACTTGTACGAACTTCCACATGTCACTCTTTCACCTTAGGGGTATGAAACATTTGCCACACAAACTAAAGTTCATTCCCTATATGAAAAATCTTGCAAAATTTAATTTGGACCTTCCTGTCCCTAGATATAGCGATTCTCCCTAGATCATCTATTTAACACTGAATTCTAAGAGAGGATAGAACCCTACATTCGAGGAATCATGTCTCCTCTATTATAACGAATATGAGGCTGAAAATTTTACACAGGGTACAAAGAGATTTTATCTTCTTCTAATCAAAGTTTTTGCTCCTAATCCTTATCCAATATCAAGTTATAGCGAAAGTCCCAACATGACTAGTTTTTTCCTTCTAGGGTTTTCAAGCACAAAACCCTAATCTTTAGTAGGTGTAGATGTAGCATTGTTTCGGCTGCACAAAGACTTATTTCAGGGTGTCTATGATACCATGTTATATTTTTAATGGATATACAAGATCTAAAAACATTTAGCATCATAAAATCATAAACAAAAGCAAAGGATCACTAAAAGAAAGACAAGTGCAACAACATAGGAGAGCACAAAGATTTTCTCGGGGAAACCACAAGGGAGAAAACCCCGCAAAACTTCCTTAGTATATAATTCAACCAAGTGCATTGTAAAACCATAGCAACAGGAATAATTTCTCATCTTCCACATTCGACTATTTGTCTCTCTCTCTAGCGCAATACTTGAGTGTAAGGTGTGTGAGAATCAAAGAGATGCCTCACCTATTTACTTTGATTAGGTGAGTGCCTCAAATAAATAAATAGGTCTTCCAAGTTCCCCAATTAGGGAATACCTACCTTCAGGGACTCAAAATACATTTTATATATTACTTTTGTGGGTGATATTTCCCCCACTTACAACGGAGGTGTTAGCACTATAGAAATTCTAAAGACTTGATGGCATAAGGAATTTCATAAACAGGCTAAGGATCTAGGCACACAATTAACCTCATATAGAATTGTAGAAAATTAGCATAAGGAGAGAAGAAGAAGAATTAATGAACACATATCAATGAATGATCAATAAATGATCATTGATATTATTACATAGGTAATACATCCTTATGAAGGAAGAAGGAGTTGCTAGAAGACAACTCAATCTAGCTCATAAAGCAGGCTTACTAATTATGATAAACCCCGTAGTTGACTAAAGAACTTTCTCAATCTACCAAGCACCTCACGAATTAGCAATATCATGTGTGAGTGATGATGAGTGAAGGAAAGAATTGCTAATCCTAGAATATGGAGAGAAAATAATGGAGGATGGGTTGGAAACAAAAGATGCCAGTTTCCTAGTTGACTAGCTTTACCTTATCCATAGAAAAGTAGGATAAAGCAGAAAAAGTAGAATAAAGCAGAATCTGTTGTAAAGAGCAGTTACTAATTTTGGATGGCCATAAAGTGGTCAAGATCAACCCAGAATCAGAAATAAATCATTCCTAGGATATAGATGGCAAGTGCTGACTCTAAGGTGCAAGTGGATGCCAACTATCTAAGCTAGTGGGTAGGAAATTAATCAAATAATTATTAATTATTTTATGAGTGGTTTTATTATATTCCAACACTCCCCTTTAAGCCTGACTTTATGATGATATTCCTGAACTAATCAGAAATATATATGCATATAGGGCCCAACAATAAAGCTATGGTCACCCTTTTGCAATTTATGTTTGTCCAAAGAAATGAGGAAAGAGGCAAAACCTCAAGGGGAATATCCTCCCTCAAGAAAGGACATGAAAATCAATACCAAAATTTTTGAACTGCTAGTGTTGCTAATTCTCCAAACTAAATGCTGATGTCTGGAGGAATATTCTTCTTAGGAAGAAGATAAATATGCTCACCTGGATCAATGACAGCTGCAGGATGGAAACTAGGACCATGTAGAACAACTAAAATCCAATGATGTGAAGGAAATACTGAAGGATATTAAAACTTGTAATCAGCTCCAAGATGATGAGATGACTTGAACTTCAAACCAGTAGAGATGAAATGAGCTCTAGATAGATGAAATAACTATCCAAGCGAATGTATCATGTCTCCATCTTCATTTACACAGAGAGGATGTGTGCAAGTGATCATGTAGGAACATAGAGGAGGGATGAGATCAAAGAGAACGAATGCATGGGCTCCATGGGTTGATCTAGCTTGCAAAGAATCCAAGAGATCACAAATAAGCACAACAGTAGACTAATGGGAATATACTGGTAAATAATCCTCTATGGTAGAAGTATGAGAGGAGGAAAGATAGTGGTGTTCAAAATCTTCAAGGAGGCTCTGAGAATGAGTGCCAAGAACAAAGGAGGAGCTGCAAAAGCACATGGGATCAAGTATGGCAAGTGGAAAAACACTAGAAGGACTTGATTTGGCTAACCAAACATCCTGGAATTCACTGGGTTGCACACCATCAAGAAGAGAGGCATGCACAAGGTGTGAGGGGTCTGGCATATGGATCTCAAAATCCATGATAGAAGACATAGAGAGCACAGAATGTGTGAGTGAATCATCAATAGAAATAGCAGATCCATTAGTCACTTCTTTTTCATCAACAACATCATAAGAAGATGAATCAAGATCTTCTACTTCAAGAGACACAGAAAAAGATGGCACTTCAATATTTGCTTCTTTATTGAAAGAGGAAGCATTCGAATCAAAGAGAGTAGTAGCAACATGAACTATATGAGAAACTTCTTCTTCATGATCAACTTCATCAGAGACTGTAGAGGTCGAGACATATTGAGAGAGAGAAATCATTGAGGAGCTAGAGGCACTCTCCACATAGCTAGAAGGATCCTCATTGTCCTTTCGCAAAACTCTATCCAATGTTTTCCAGAGATCCTTTGGGTAATAAACAGAATCAATAAGGTAGCGCATGCTTGGAGAGATAGCTAGACAAATAGCTCCAATTGCTCTATCACAGTCATTCAACCAGTCACTTGGCTCTTCATAAGACTCTTCACCAGCTCCAATAGATTTCTCATAGAGACCTTGTCTCTTTAGATATGAAATCATCTTCAATTTACACTCTGAATAGCTTGTGAATGGAGAAAGAAGAGGAACTAATACTCTTGAATCCATTCAAAGTTGAACCTGCAAAATAAACCTACAAATCTGAAAAGAAGGATTAATTAATGAACTCTCAATGATCTGATATCATGTAGAGCTTTGATATCCTCAGCTCTGATACCATGTAGAACTTGAAATTTGAGAACCTTATCTCTGATACCATGTAGAAATTCTAAAGCCTTGATGGCATAAGGAATTTCATAAACATGCTAAGGATCTAGGCACGCAATTAAGATCACATAGAATTGTAAAGAATTAGCATAAGTAGAGAAGAAGAAGAATTAATGAACACACATTAATGAATTATCAATAAATGATAATTGATATTATTACATAGGTAATTCATCCTTATAAAGGAAAAATGAGTTGCTAGAAGACAACCCAAGCTAGGTCATAAAGCAGGCTTACTAATTATGATAAACCCCATAGTTGACTAAAGCACTTTCCCAATCTACCAAGAACCTCATGAATTATAAATATCACTTGATAATCCTAGAATATGGAGAGAAAATAATGGATGATTGGCTCGCAACAAAAGCTACCAATTTCCTAGTTGACTAGCTTTACCTTATCCATAGAAAAGCAGGATAAATCAGAAAAAGCAGAATAAAGCAGAATTTGCTGTAAAGCGCAGTTACCAATTCTGTATGGCCATAAAGTGGTCAATATCAACCTAGAATCAGAAATAAATCATTCCTAGGATATATATGGCAAGTGTTGACTCTAAGGTGCAAGTGGATGCCAACTATCTAAGCTAGTGGGTAGGAAATTAATCAAATAATAATTAATTATTTTATGAGTGGGTTTATTATATTCCAACAAGAACCCTGTAATTTTCCTATGGTTGTTGTAGGAAGTCACATGGGTAACCATTTTAACCAACCTTTATACTGCCTTCTAGCCAATGCAGTCAGAGAGGGATCTCTCTTGTCATAGTAACCTTCACATACACATTTAACTTTAAAGAGCATGCAAAAGACTAGATTTCTGCTAGTAACATGGTAGTTACAAAATAAAATGGGTTGAAAAGACAAACAAGATCAAAACCATTGGGTGATGGAGTCATAGTTTGAAACATTGAAGGTTATTACAGTAAAAATGAGTGAGGCTTCCACATAGTGTTCTGAGGCAAAGTAAGCATCACATACATTCAAATATATTTAGCAGTGGTAGGAGGAAGAGAGGAAAGCCCAGCACGACAAGGGGCACATATTGATGGAGGAATCCCTTGCAATTCCTTTAGTAGAAGAACAATGAAGGCTGGTGCATACAATGGAGCATAGGATATGAATTCCAGAACACACACCATAACACATAAACGAATGCAACGAGCGCAGTGCAAAGAGTACTTAACAGAGAATGAAATCTTTACACTTAACTTGAAATGCATTAGCAGGAAATACAAAATGGAATAAAATAAACAGGAAAAAATAATAAGTGCATAACACCATGATGAATCTTAAAAAGAAGAAAACTTCTTGTCATTATCCAGAACAAAAAACTTTTTCTAGTTACAAAACTGGCACTCAGGCCTCAAAAATTAGAATTAGTCCAACCTCTATCCTCCTCTCAGGAGGTTCTATTTTATAATGCAAGGGCTCCCAAGACCAACCCCGAAACAAAGCCCAATTTTGTTACAACATGGGAATCAAAGCTTTGACAAATTCCTGATATGGAAAATTTTCCATTATCACTAACATATTAGGAAAATATGTGGTGGTGCGCATGCTTGATCAAAACGACAAGTAATGGCATTTGGGGCTCACGCTTGTTGGTCAAAAGTGACATTTCAGAGCACCCCAATTGCCTAGTGTTGAATCAATGTTGGATTTCTAGTAAATCATTAGAGATGAAGGGTCGTTTCCTCATTAAAAGCGTTCGTTCTGATACAACTGCCCCCAAATATTCACCATTTCACCTTTCTCTAGGAGATGGCTTGCTGAAAATAGGTATCAGATATCCAGCTTCATATCTCAAATGGTGACACCAGTGTAACAAATAAGAGAGGTTTTTGTAAGTGACCATGCTCCTGAAAAAAACTATGTGTCCATTTGGCCATATTCCCTTCCAGCTACTCATAACCCGCTTTTAAAATTGATGACTAAGACGAGACTGTGAAATTATGGGAAACTACCCTATGAAGATGGCTTCGATCATCCTAATCCAGAATACCCATGTAAACAGTGCAATAGGTTATTATATATGAACATGTTATGAAGAAAAAACTCTCTTAGTTTCTCAAAATTTGTCTTGGTTTGGTGGAAATAGGTCTTGGGAGAAACTGACCAAAAATAGTCATTTTAGACAATAAGCCTTTAGAACTTGCACTCTCTATGAAATTCTGCCCCCATTCTCACAAATTAAACCCAGGTTACTTTCCACTAGAGAAATACCTTTTTTACCATTGATCTTTTTGACAATCCATATTGGGCAGAAACATGCTCTTTGGAGTTGAATGCTCATAAGAGATTTCGCTAGGCTCAAACCTTTGTTTTCACGTGCAAGTTCTTACCGCACAATGACCATGAGCCGTTGGATGTATTTCACTTGCCAATCAGACTGTCCATATCATCTACCATTTAACCTCATTTCAAAATGGATTCAAAACATCATTCCTCTTGCTCATTGATTAGATAAATAGTTTATGGGGCGTTGGATGCGATTGGGTGGTAATCTACACCGTTGATCGCTAAAAAATAGGCTTCAAAGAACCACCTGCATATCTCAACTCATGATAGTTGTGTAAAATATGAGAGAGGTTTTTGTAACTGTCCATGTTCCGGACAAAACCCATGTTTTCATTTGGCCATATTCCCCTCTTGATATTCAATATATTCTTTTGAATTTGATGACTCACACGGGATTGCAAAATTATGGAAAATTTTCCTCTTAAGATGGCTTCTATTCTCCCAAAACATGGAACATGTGTAAAAACTGAGAGATTTTATTGTATATAAGGATGATCTAAATAAAAATGTCTCTCAGTTTTGCAAAATTCTTCTTTTTTTGTTGGGCGTAACTATAGGAATGTAATGACTAAAACAATATTTTCCAAAATGTTGTTGCACTTTTAAAACTTAAATTTCCTACACCTTGCCACCGCAAAATAAACACAAACTGTTGATCGAGATTTAATGAGATCTTAGCCATCCAACAGTGGTTCCCATACTATATTTCGCAACCTTATACAATTCAATTTTCCCATTCTAGTTGCTGGTGCGAAATTTATCATCATAGTGTGTGCTTTTATCCCACATGCATAAGGTGAAATGGGTTTTCAAAGGTTTATATGTCCTAGACGCTCCTACATATCCCAAGGAACAAATCATGCATATTATTTGTTGGGAGCTTGGTGCTTGGACTTCGCTGGATTGCTGACTTGTGTTGTTGTTGATGTGGCAGGTGTATGGCCCTATGTTGCCATATTTTTATACAGACCTTATTAGCCAAGTTAATAAAAATCATAAACTTTGGAAGAAAACATCAAAATTAGACTATAAGGCTGAATTTAAATATAAAACCAATGTTTATATTTCATTTTTTAAAATGAGTATCCTTTTAATTCACTGAGATTCCTTTCTTTTTTCCCACATGAGCAATGCAATCCTTTTCTCTTGTAAACCCGTCGAACCGAGAAAACCAAATTCTACAATAATAAAATTTAGCACAAGTGCTAACAACAGCTCCAAATCGGGGATGCTATCCTCCCTGTGAGGTAGCAAAGAACTTTGTATTCTAGATTATTTATCCATTGAGATTCTCCCAATATTTTTTTGAACTCCCTAACCTGTTTCAACCCATACTGCAACCAACTGTACTATGCAAATCCGAACTTGAAAACAAACTGAGACTAAACTTCTACTAAAATCCAACTGAAACTGCTGAAAAATAAATGCTTTCCATGTCGAGCTTATTTACAAACTCCTACCCTACCTACTGAACAAAAATGCTCAATCAAGTAATTACATACTTCCAATGAAGTCATTCAAGTAGATGATCCAATGATTGAGCCCCTTCATCATGCTTGACCAGAGATGAAATACTTAATGGCAACAGGTTATGAGGAAGAAATTGACCTTATTATAAAGCCATAACTATCCATTGTTACTGTAAAGATTCTCCATGTATTCTTCCACTGGGTCCTAAAAAGCTACAAAATTTTCAATTATTTGTTTTCCATGACCAGGCTGCTCCATATACTCAACTACTATATCGTACAATCCGCAGCAGTCTCCAAAAAATTCTGTCATTTTCTTATCATTAGAAGGATGACCAAACTGTTCATTCCCTTGCACATTGTCAAACTGATCTTGAAAATAATCATGCAAGGAATTTTCATGGCAGTTTCCAAATGAGATACCCACCTCTTCATTTGAAATTTCTGAATTAAATACTTCATATTCCTTATATGTTTCAATAGAAATATCAGTATTTTCTTCAATAGAAGCAGGCAAGCAAAGCTCTTCTTGACAATTGTTTTTTGAATTTAAACAACATAAAGAAATATCCCATTTGGAGTGTGTTAACCCAAAAGTTCCCCCAATTAGCTCTACATGACCTACACCACCCAACGGAATGCATTTTACCCTCTCCATTGACCCCCACACCTTTGTAAAGGCTCAAAAAAATAAAAAGGGCTTAAAAACCTGTAAAAAGAGTAAACATAGCTCTCAAAGGGGCTAAAACCTCCAAAAGGAGCTTAAAATCCCTAAAAGAGCTAAAGAATGGCTGAAAGGGACTAAAATCCCCAAAAAGGGGCTAAAATCCCCCAAAAAGGGCTAAAAACTCCAAAAGGAGCTTAAAAGCCCTAAAACAACTAAAGAATGGCCAAAGGGGGCTAAAGCATTGACCAAGGGCTTAAAACTCTAAAACAATTAGAAAATGATATAAATACAAGGCTGAGGGTCACTTTCAAAACATTCCTCATTTTTCCTATCGTTACTCTGCCCGTGTCAGTGCTTTGAGACTCACATCTCTCAAACCATTCACCCTTCTCCTCGATTTGCTCCATTGCTCCATTAGCCAAAACCCCATTCCATTGAGAGGTAGCATCTTTAGGTAGGGCATGGTGGCCCATCTTCTAGCAAGAACACAGGTATAATGATGTCAATACTTTCTTATTGTTTAATCTGGTTGCTTATAGCTTTTTTTTTGCTAACTTTTTCATTGCAGTGTTTTTTTTTGTTCATTTCATTAACAATTTGTTGCAGGGTTTTGTATGGTTCACTAATTATTTCTTGTAGGTTTTTCATTCACCAAATAAACCCTACCCTTCTATCCTATAGACGGAAGGTAGCCATTTCTGCAGGTATCCAGGGTTTTCCCAGAGCTACAGATTGGCAACCATACCAGGTCGATCCCACAGGATCCTTGGGTTTTTTTGTTTGTTTTAGTTTTATAGATATTTTTCTTACTTAGTTTGATAGATATTTGATTATTTAGGTTTATAGTTCTTTTTCTTTCATTTTTTTTATTGTTTCAGCCACATTACCAATTACTATTGGTCGTTCTTTGATTTGCAAATCCTTCAACTATGCAAAAACGGCTGAACCGAATTTCTGAAAATCCACCTTTGTTCGGTCTCATTTTCTGCCCAAATAGCTGATCCATTTGCAAATCCACCCAAAAATAAGGGTAAAAGGGAATGTTTTGGAAGTGGGTTTTCAACCGTTTGAGTTAATTCCTCACGGCTTGATCACAATCTGCCTCGCAAAATGAGGTCCTCTATAGGTGTGCGACCCATTTGTTTTAATTTGTATGAACATTTTAACTTTTTGGGCTTTCTTGTTTACTGCTATTTAGACTGTCAGTGCAGCCCAGCCACCACTGTTCAGCAACCTATTTCTTGATGCAAACATTTTTTGTAAATTGTAGGTTGATTTGGTTAGTTGTTAATGCATATGAACCTGTTTTAAAGACTTAGCTCCAATAATGTAACTTAATTTTCAGTTTTTTCCACTTAAATAATTGAAAATTAACCTCTTGATGAAACCCTCCCTCCTCTACTCATTCATCACCCTCCGGGGTATTCTGAGATAAGATGAAGGGTCAAGCTCATATAGTAATAGGCACTTATACTTGTTATTACTTAAGACCACTAAAAACGAGTGATTTGGAAGGTAGAGGGGGTGCAGACCGTAGGGGGTCTCATGACATTTGCGTCCTCCCTATTGATCGACCTTACACCCAAGGAGTGACCTGTGGATCTACAGGTGGGCTTATTCCCACTTTGATGAGAGCCCAACACTCCTTCTTGGTCAAAGAGGAATACAAGCGTAAGGTATTCATCTAGCAGGTTTGCAATAGTTCAGGTTCATTGCTTGCATGTTTAAAAAAAATTTGTTTAAAAAGTTCATTGGTTTCTTCATAATAGGTTTCCCATTTTGTAATCTCTCTAACCAACCCAAAACATCTACGAAGTATTCATAAACCATAATTGCAATCACCAAACTAATAATAGAAATTTCAATGAATAACATTCACACATTAAACATGCAAACCACTTAAGCCAACCAAACTCAGTTCATGATGTCGAGCGAACCCATTAAAATATATCAATTTACATTAATTCAAAAGCTTTGCAGTCTTTCAAGACATAAGTCCCTGACTGCCTTAACCGTGGGAAGTACTTGGGCTCATCCCTAAAACTCATTGTGAGGAGTACCATGGGAATGCCAAAGTAGCTGGCATATTGAGAGGAATCACCAAGTGAAATGAGAAAGGATCCCCATCGATTGACTAGCACTCTCCTGAGGAAAAATACAAGCGTTGTCTTCTGACAGTCTTGGTGGTCAAGTGACCACCTGAAAAACAATAGGAAGCCACTGAAATCGGGGTCCAAATCATCATTACCAGATTACACCATTTGATTTACCAACGAGACACAATTGATCCCCCATGCTCATCTTCATGCCTAAGAGACGACCAACCAGAGTTTGGGTCCTTAAACCAACACCGTCGAGACCATTCTTGATGACCCTCTACACTGTTGGAAGGCCACACAACCTATGACTCGGACTCAAATTCGTATCAATCTGAGCCCAACTTACATACTGCACCATCTATCCCCATGGCTGGTGCAAACTCGAATCCATTTTCTGGAATTATCATTGGAAGTGGATCCATGTCCATACCTCAAGTCAACACTAATACCCTTGCAGGTGGTCCTAGTAGTGCCATGCAGACTGTCCTAACTCAACTTCCTCCACCGGTACTTACCAATAAAACTGCCCCAACTGTCATACTTGGGGGCAGTGGCCCGTCCACTCACACTGCCCCAATTGTCATACTTAGGGGTAGTGACTCGTCCACTCACACTGTCCCGCCTGTCATACCCAGGGGTAGTGGCCCTTCCACTCACACTATCCCACTTTCCATACCTGGGGGAAGTGGCCCATCCATAACCGTGCCACATGTACCCCCAGTCATGTAGGGACATCATGTTCTCGTGAACCCCACTATTATTGTAGGTCCTTCCCATATCAACCTCGGATCCAACCTACCTTTCATGGCACGCCTCAACTTTCTTGACTTGGCCAAGTTAACCAATGACCCTATCTGTCATCAAACCTTTTGGCCTCCCATGCCAACCAAGCTCCCCTTAGACATCCCCAAGTTTCAAGGGAAGGTAGGGGAGTGCCCCCAAAACCATATAATGATATTTCACCTATGGTGCTCATCAAACAACATCATAGATGATTTGATCAGACTGAGGCTTTTTCAACGCACCCTCACAGGTGCTGCAGCCAAGTGGTACATTGAGCTACCACAAGACAAGTACCCAAACTTTAACTTCTTGGCCTCTATGTTCCTGTAGTATTTCTAGCTCCCCGTCAGATATGATGAAGGGGTGGAAATCTTGCTATCTTGTCACCAAAACAATGCGAACCACATAACCGACCACATCCATGAGTGGTGGTGACGTCATAGCTTGTGCAAGATCAAGCTTGATGACAGGATCTTCCTTAAATGGTTCTTAAAAACATTGCTGCCACCCATTGCCAAGGACGTTGCCTCCGAACGTCCCCAAATAGAGGAAGAGACCATCCTAAAAGCCCAACAGTTTGACCTCATTTATGCACAGTCAAGATATCTCTATATCGTCATTCAAGATGCTCCCCATGCAATCCCCTCCTGCTAGGATGCGTCGGGGGCATCTCATGCCGTAGATGGAATCATAGGCTCTATTTTCCACCAAACACAACATCATGCGACACCACCCATGATTCCTCCGCACCCGAGCAACACCCCTAGTGTTGCCTACCCAAACCAAGATCCTGAATATTCAAGAATGATATCTCAATCCGTAGCTACAACCTCTTATACACAACCTGCACCATAGCAGCAGGCCCATGCACCTTCCTGGCAAGCACAAGAATATTCGAGACAGATGACCACATTTTTGGCACCCCCAGCCCCCCAAGTTTACTATGCACCACTAGTGCAAGCCTCTCAAGCCCCTGCCCCAATCCCACCGACACCTCTGGGATAAGTATTTTATCAATAGAATCGTCCCAACCTACCTGCCCCCAACAACCAACAGGGACAAGGAAGAAACAACCAAGTTAGGAATCAGGGTAACAACCAACCCAAAAGAGGAAGCCAACAGCCTAACCCACTGCCCCCCATAATGGCACCAACCCACTAGTGAAAAATACCCAACAACCCAATCCACCTCGATGGAACGCCCCATTACGGACCAACAAACCATGCAAGCTATGCAATGTGTATGGCCAAAACACCCATGAATTTCTGCTTATGGGACGCGCCAAAAAACTCCTCCATGATGAAGCCCAGCAAGGAAACCATGTAGCTTCCCAAACACAAAAAAAACCAGCACCACTGGGCCTTCTTCCCATGGTGCTATAGAACCCGTTACTAGTCCAACAATTGGTAGCAACCGCACCCTTGTGCCAAACCGCTCTCACAGCCCACCTTGCTCAACATCCCATGGAGACATAAGTACACCAATTGCTAGTAGTTACAGCGAAGGAGATCAACCTGCAGACCATGTGAAACCAATACAGATCCACTAATANTCCCCCCCCCCCCCCCCCCGCCCACAGGCCCGCGTCTCCCATTTCTAGTGCCTTTCCAACAACACTACTACAAGGGAGGCAGTTAACTACAGTATTGTCAATGACTTGGCCCAATCACCTATAGCCATGTCGGCTCTTGAAGTACTCAAAACGTGCCCAACATAGCGGAAAGCCTTGCTAGCCGCTCTTGGTGCTCTAGACCCCTCCAACTCCAGATTAATCACATTTGATTTGGATCAAGGAGAACCAAGAATGCCATCGACTAGTGCCTTCCAGATCCCAATGTCAATTTGGAATTTGGTGGTGCACCGGTGCATCATTGATGAGGGGGAATCCACTTACATCATGTCAACCTTGGTTTGGAAGAAACTTGGGTCCCCCATCTTGCATCCATCCACCAACATGTTGCGTGCCTATGATGGCCATCCCACCAGAGCCCAAGGCATCCTTCCACACATCCCCATCTCTTTAGGCAGGAAGACCGTCCTAATTAACATAGAAGTCGTCAATTCTCAGTTAGACTATAGCCTTCTTCTAGGATGTAGCTATAGGTACATGATGCAATCTATGGCATCTACTGTCTTCCACCAAATGATGTTCCCTCACGATGGTAAAATTGTGACTGTTGATTAGTTGACTTAACATGATCCACAAGCACCAACAACACTAGATAACATTATTCCCACTATCAAAACCACAGTCGACAGTACCACCACGCCCATAATCCTGAATGTATGCCCAGGGTTGTTCCCCGACACCTCTATGATGACTTCCTTCCCCTTAGTATCACCACCATCTCTGCCAAGTAATACTGCGGATTTTTGCATGTTGTCATCCGGCACTACTGCACCACAACCACATCTGCATCTGCAACCCCATCCGCCGCTGCAATACCATCAGCAACCGCAACCTCATCCAGAGCCACAACATCATGCGCAGCCACAACCACCAACGCATCCCCAAACATACTCACCAGGGCACTACTTGGGTTCCTCCCCAGTCTACACAATTCCCTTCCTATTTCCTCCACCTAGCATCATGGGTAAGCCAGTAATGGCTACCTTAAACTTACCCAACTTCACATTAGGGATTCCCATATGGTACCTTGACCTGCTTGCTCAACCTCCAACACCCCACATTGTGTTGAATCATGTTCAACCGATCGTGGTTGAATCACACTCCCCTCCTGGCCCACAAAAGCCACCTTCTATGCATGTACCAGCCCTACCTCATCCAAAGAGGACTAGGTGAAAAAACACAAAGCAGTAGCTGCTAAATCTCGACCAACTCCACCTTGCGCCATGTGTGACATACATGGTCATGCAACACAATATTGTCCCGAGATTCCCATCATCCGCACACACTTGGATGCCATGGACACAATGGAGATCATCCCCGTGATTGTCCTCCTGAGTGGATCAACAGTAAAAAACAAGTCTTTGAGGACAAACCATGCATGTTCCCTTTGCAGATTGTATGGACATTACTCCCACCACTTCCAAGACTTGGTCGAGTTTTGGGCCTCCCTTAGCCAACTTCGAAAACATTCCTTTGAATCCAAAGTCACTGCCATTGAGAAGATCCACCCTACGGTTTCTTCGTCGACCACCAGAACCATTTACATGATCTATATCTCCAGTAGTTCGTCTGTATCCTCGCCCATGGAATATCCACCTGATCTATCCCGATGCCACTGTCAAGATAATGGAGAGATCTATAAAACCACCACCCATTTTACCCTATACCCTTTTAACCATGGTGTGGAATGGGTTCTTCCCATCGAAGTCTAGATTTCGTCACTCCACCTTGCCAATGACCTTTGTCTCGGTAAGGGGGAACATCTCTTCGCTAACTCAAATGGTTGGATCTTGAAGAATCCCCGCAATGGGCTCCACCTCAAGAGATCGCATGCCTGATACCAACACCATGAGTCACTTATAGCGTAGTTTTATTATTATTTTTTTGCATCATTTTTACCACGAGTCGGTGACCCCCTCCAATTGTTGTTCCACTTCTAGTAGCAGTGAGTCCATTTTGGAACTTTGTCGCATCATTTTCATGTGAGCAAGTAGATATTATCCCTGCCCCTTCACCACTCGGAGCTCACTATACAGTGTCATCCCCCATCTACACATTCACATAGTATGTTGTGCATATGATCTAGCTACCACCATGCTAGCATACCATCAGGTCCCGAGACTTTCCCTAAAGGTCGAGGCCTCTTCCTATCTCCCCGGTTGCACAACGCTCCCGGGTTGAGAAACGAACTTTAGACTACCTCCCTCCCTACTGATTCCTTGGTCCATTGTCTAGAGTCACATCAGTTTGTGTGTCACCACGCGAATCACATGTGTACATTGAGATAGCTCCGTACGCATAGGCCTCCATTCGGTCTAGTTTTTCCTTGTGCACCATTGCACCAGGGGAAACATCACTAGCTACTAATCAGAGTCATCCGGAGTCCCCTTTCAGATGTCATTTGCACCACTAGGTTCGGTTTTTCATCCTCTGTCTTATGATGAGACCATTGTCTCATAGTCAGTAATCAATTTTCTGGCCCACTTCCTAAGAGTTACCTCAATTTATGTGCCACTTTCTTTTTTACAATTGTCTTTGAACCTGTACTTGCCTCATGTGCTAGTGTCTAGACTTATACTTGTATCATATCCATCCAACACAACTTACTTGGGTTTTCGGATCATTTCCTGGAAGGTACATTACTTTGTACGCATTTGGCACATAACTGTCTGCAAACTTGTGCTTGTTAAATTTCTTATTCAACATAAAACAGTCTAATCCATCCACTCCAAGTTGGTACAGATAGGTCACACAAGACTCTTCTGAACTCTTTCCAAGAGCCTCCTCGGTTTTTGTGCCTCTACCGCAATCCATCCCGCGCATGTATTGGTATGATCAAGAGCCACCTACTTCATCCATACTGCTCGGATTTCATTTGGACTTCTTTCCATTGTCCCAAAAATGGGGGCACTATCAATGCCCCTCGATTGATTGACCACACTGGAGTTTCTATTAAGCCCTTTTCTGACTCCTAAAAGAATGAAAAGATTGTTGATCGCATTTTCTTCCTCTCCCGCTCATTAAATTATCGAAAAGGGTGTCTACAGAGCGTCATTTATCTCCTTTTGCGAACTATGAATACTACCATATGAAAAGGACCACCTTGGCACATTCAAGCCAAGACCGTTCCCCTTTGCATCCTTTTATGCTTTCTCGGGTAGAGGGGTCACACTTTACGAAAAATATCATCATGGGTTGTCTTTAAGCTCTTTTCCAACCTTCTCATAAAGAAAAGATCACTGAGAAAACTTGGTTTCATTCATGCTCATAAATGTATCCGAATGATCGTCTAGTCAGTACAGGTTTAACCTTTTTCGGCCTGATTGGACTACTAATGGTAAAGAAGTCTCCCATCTGCTAAAGGATGGGAAAGCTCTCCTATGTACACATTTATCCTTTTTCAAGCACAGGAGACTATCAACGAAAAATATACCGCACTGGAGTCTTCTTCATGCTTTCAGACTCTCTAAAATTGAAAGTACCATCGAGCATTTAATTTCTTGGGATTGCTAAAAATCCATGAGATTGTACCATAACGGTGTCTTTAGACACAGCCCAACATGTAACAATTCAGCAGCATTCCCACTTTGGGTCACCTTTGTTCAGAGTATTCTACGATGAGTCTTCCTTGGATCCCATGAATACCAAAAGTGTCTACCTCCCCTAAGTATTTCCCATCTGCAGTTACATTCCTAGTATTACAACTATGATCCCTCTCCCAAGAGTCTTTTTCATTTGCTGCCAGGTCAGCCCTGCCGTCATACTCTAAAAAAAGGAAGTTTGAGTCCTCTGCACTCCCCCTGCCCCTATTTCCCAATTCAGTGTGTCAGTCCTCAGATTGCCTCACACCCTTGGTTATCTCCCTAGTGCTTCTTATTAAGGAAACACCATTGCCTTGGTCAGTTGCAGGTCTCCCTCTGTCGACTAAAACACATCTATTCCAGAGGATAGACCTAGAGGTCCCTGTATCCTAGTTTCATTAACCTCATTGATGAGTTCCTTGGACCACTTGAGAGGAGTCCTTATTGCCTCTTGATATGGTTGTATCTCACATACTTGACTTTCAACCATCATCGCATCGTTGAGATTCGTACAGGGTATTGGTACGTACAATATTTGGTCGAAGACCTTGGTTGTCACCTGACTCTAGCACTTTGGTGAGTCTATTACGGGACCAAGATAGGTTCATTTCCCTTGTGATTTTTGGGTTGCATTGGAGACAGTGTTCAGAATCCCCAACAGTGCTTATATATAAATTCATGATTGATGCAGCATAGTGTACCACAGAGACTTTGACTCTCCATCAGTAAGTCCCCACATTTATGTACCGTCCCAGATTCAACAGGTCATCAGTTATGAAGATATAGCATTCCATGAGAATGCCATGGGTCCAATGTATCAGTTCTTCAGATTAGTATTGTACTCAACCTCTAATCGAGGAAACCATTATGTAACACCAGTAGTATATGATCGGCTGTTGTATTCTAGAACTTTGATCGCATGATTCTTTTTGACATTGTATGAGCATGGGGATTCTCGACTCATTCATATACACATCACACATTGTTTATATCTCACCCATTGATGGGAACCATATTAATACAAAAACCAAAATCCACCATGTCCTAGCCCAGGAAGCACCACCTCTCCCTAGAAAATCCTGTGATATTCGTTGGCCATATGATGAGCTCTTTCCCTCACACATCAGGGGGCAATCTGTTAACCCAAAAAATCCCATGATTAGCTCTACATGACCTATGCCACCCAAAGACATCTATTTTACCCTCTCCATTGATCCCCACACCTTTGTAAAGGCTCAAAAATCATAAAAAGGGCTTAAAAACCCCTAAAAAGAGCCAAAATAGCTCTCAAAGGGGCTAAAACCTCCAAAAGGAGCTTAAAATCCCTAAAAGAGCTAAAGAATGGCCGAAAGGCACTAAAATCCCAAAAAAGGGGCTAAATCCTTGACCAAGGGCTTAAAACCCTAAAAAACTCAAAAAAGGATATAAATACAAGGTTGGGGGTCACTTTCAAAACATTCCTCATTTGCTTATCGTTACTCTTCCTATGTGAGTGCTTTAAGACCCACATCTCTCAAAACATTCACCCTTCTCCTCCATTTGCTCCATTGCTCCATTAGCCAAAACCCCATTCCATTGAGAGGTAGCATCTTAAGCTAGGGAATGGTGGCCCATCTTCTAGCAAGACCATAGGTATAATGATCTCAATACTTTCTTATTTTTTAATCTAGTTTCTTATAGCTTGTTTTTTGCTAACTTTTTCATTGCAAGTTTTTTTATTTATTTATTTCATTAACAGTTTGTTGCAGGGTTTTGTATGGTTCACTATTTTTTTCCTATAGGTTTTTCATTCATGAAAGAAACCCTACCCTTCCATCCTATAGACGGATGGTAGCCATTTTTTCACGTAGCCAGGGTTTTCCCTGAGCTACAGAGTCCTCCTTATACTCGTCATAAACCGGCAAGCTGAAGTTTTCTTTAAAAACATTACTAATTTTTTTTTTCAGCATACTAATTGCATTCTTCATAAAGAAAATTAGCAAGACCCTCTTCCTTTTCATGACCTTCTTGCTCATCATATACATGTGGGATAATATTTTATTCAAAACCACCACTAACAGAGTTTGAAACAGGATGATGATACTCTTCATAAAACATATAAGGTCTTTGAAGAAATTGCACAGGGCCAGCCTCTTCGAGGAACAAAGTTTCAGGAGTTGAAGGATATGAGGAACAATCCGATTGGCATTCCCAACTTCCCCCTTGGCCGCACATAGAATGATAGTAGAGCTGCAAACTATTCTTGGTTTCAGAAACAGAGGCATAGCTAGTTGAGACAGAGATTTGGCTTATGTCCATTTTAGTCAAGGAAGATATTCCCAATTGCTAGGAATTTTCTTGAATATCATGGCACTTGGTTTTTATTTATTTTTGAAATGTGTATTCAAGTAAAATTTCTAAAAGTTCCTCATCCATAAACTCCTATTCACCATACATGTCTTTCAGTTGTTCAATGAAACCCCTATCATGCATGCAACAATCTCGAACTAGTAGCAAGGAATGGTATTGGTTTTAAAAATGTTCATAAAATGCTGAATGAAAGTATTTAAGGTAATATAAACTCTCTTTTGGAAATCCCTCATACCATGACCTTTCATTTCATTCTAAACTAACCATGAACATTTTCATTAGAGATTCCTCATGCAATTTAACCTTCAGCTCATATATATACTTATGAAATCTAACCAAATGAAGGGCAGCATCTTCACCCTTTTTATCTTTGAATCTTGGGAGATATGCTTGCGTATTCGATTTGGAAAACTAGGAATATGAGAATGATTCATATGGGAATACCTCACAGATATAGAACTCATCTTGATGAGGAGGAACTTGAATCAACTCCTCAAACTTTGCAACCCCTTTGATAGTGGATCTGCCATAGAAACTTTATGGAGATCAGATTCTTTCCAGATGAAGTCGCCATGGAACCTTTGAAAATATTTACAGCTTCTGGGTGTTGATGGTTCCCGGTGGAGTCACCTTCAAAAGCCTTGAGGGGAGTCGCAAGAGAATATGCAACTAGAATTTGTCTAGGATTGGTTGCTCAACTAGGTCATAGAACTGAGCAATGTCATTTTTCCCAAGGATTATTTTCTCATTCGGTCCCCGACAATGGTGCCAAGATGTTAGCACCCTGTAATTTTCCTATGGTTGCTGTAGGACGTCACAGGGGTAACGATTTCAACCAACCTTTAAACTTCCTTCTATCTAAGGCAGTCAAAGAGGGATCTGTCTTCTCACAGTAACATTCACATATACATTTAACTTTAAAGAGCACATAGAAGACTATATTTATGCTAGTAACAGGGTAGTTACAAAACAAAATGGGTTGAACAAACAAACAAGATCAAAACCATCGGGCGATGGAGTCATAGTCTGAAACATTTAAGGTTATTATAGAAAAAATGAGTGAGGCTTCCACATAGTGTTCTAAGGCAAAGTAAGCATCACATACAGTCAAATATCTTTAAGCGGTGGTAGGAGGAAGAGAGGAAATCCCGACATGGTAAGGGGAACCTATCGATGGATGAATCCCTTGTAACGCCTTTAGCATAAGAACAATGAAGTCTGGTGCATACAATGGAGCATTGGAGATGAATTCCAGAACACACACAATAACACATAAATGAATGCAAAGACTGTAGTGCAAAGAGCACTTAACAAAGAATGAATTCTTTACACTTAACTTGAAATGCATTAGCAGGAAATACAAAATGGAATGAGATAAATAGGAAAATAGATTCCCCAGGTAGAACTGACAAGAGGAGGAGTAAGAAACTCAAAGTAATAGCTGACCTGAAAGTGAACACTGAGACATGAGTATCGAAAAAAATGGAGAGTGTTTTGTTCAAAGATGACATGCTGCCACTAACTAAAAACCGAAAGAAAACTTCTTCCTGACCTTCCATGTTAAATTTTAATGAGTCCAGGAAAGTCAACTCGGATCTCTCTTCATTTTTTGACAAGCTTGAAGAGAAGAGGGAATAATGCTTGATAGTGTCACTGATTCATGGATTTTATGAGCCCGAACTAGTACATGCTCTACTGGTATTTTCATATTTAGAGAGTCTGAAAATTCCAAAGAAGACTCCAGGGGGTCCTTTTTCATCCAATTTAGTCTCCTGAGGCCGGAAAAGTATAAAACATACCACATAAGAACTCTCTTAACTTCCGTAGAAGAAAAGGTGAACCTTTGTCGTACTTAATCAGGGGGGTCTGGAAAAGGTTAAATTACCACCTACCCAATGCTCCTTCAAGAACAACATATAGCTTGAGTTTTACGAGTGTGAAAGAAAGCAAGATCACTCGGAAAGATCCATTTGAGTATGAGAAATGGGGCTTACAACAATAAACTTGATGCTTTGTTATTTAGTGTTTAACAAGCGTGACAAAGACATAAAGTACACTTTGAATCTTTTTCATGTTTAGGTCTAGAGCACGAAAAAGAGAAAACTGAGCTCAAACCAAGTGTTCCTTTTCCCTAAATTTAGTCCCTCGGGTCCGAAAAAGTGATAAACCTGTACCTGAGAATACTCTTCTCAATTCCGTAGAAAAGGGAGTGATCATTTCTTGCATTATTCCACATGGTTCGAGAAAGAGATAACCTACCACCAATGTGGATTCCCATTCATGTATTCTTAACGATCTTGAACAGACAAGTTAACTCGGCAGTTAAGCCTATTTTTAAGGAGTCAGACCTGGGCCTAAAGAAACTCCATAAGGGTGGGGAGTCCTATAAAGGGATAGCTTGTAAAAAGAGACCAAAATTAGGCTCAATTTGGCGTGAAACATAGCTAAAAAGCTTCCCCTGTACCAAAGACAGCTGCAGCATGAGTATCAAAAGACAAAACAAGTTCTAAATGGGGATACTCATGAAAGGAAGGCCCTATCCACGAAAGAAAAATGGTAAAGACAAGGAGCTAATGGTTAAAATACCATAGTCCATGGTCAGAATGTTTAATTGCTAGGTTTAAGATGGAATAGGTAAAAATGCAGAATCCATGTGAAACGATAAAAAACCATCCTATATGAGCAAGAACACCTTAAAATGATGACAAATGTGATACAAAGAAAAAATATGTGGTATTAGTTTTAGAAATTGTGAAATATAGGGAAAAAACACACTTTAAGAAATAAAATTTCTATAAATAGTTCAAAAACATAAACAAAACTTACCATTTGAATTTTTATCCATAAAAGACAAGTTTTCACCTCTACCTTCAATTGCTCAGTGTGGATAATCCGATGGACCAATTCCAAATCCGCAAGTGTTAGGTAATACTACACTCCATGCTCTTCAATTTGATCCAAGAATTTATCAAAATTAGGCCCTAATTTTATGTTTTTAAGTGCCCTCAACCAAGCAACACTATGTATGAGGTGAAAAAGAAGCATATAAGGTCAAAAATTTGAAATTTTACATGAAACTGAAAGTTTGCAAATGCTTGTTTACTAGGTTTGAAGATGGTGCTTGAGTGGAGGGAGTGCGAACATCAAGATATAGATCAAGAAGCACTCCAATATGCCCCCACCATGAATGTTTTATGTTCAAGTGGGTTGTTAAATTTTTTTTGTACCTCACCTATGCGGGCCAATGTCCGCCTCTTAGAGTTCCTGATAAATTCTTGGGATCATGACTTGAGCATGTTTGACCTTCAAGGTGAGTCCTTGGAGATTACTTCAGAGGATATCTATTTCATTGCGGGTCTATCGTGATGGGGAGCTTCGGTAAACTTAGAAGGCACCGATAGATGCGGTGATCCTCTAAGTGTCCAAAACTATATTGATGTATACTACGCACCAGACACACAAAAGAGGAGTAGTTGCATCCCCACTGTACACATACGTGACCTTCCTCTACAGGTATTGACAAGTACCATAGTGAGGGTTGCAGGATCATCTTCTCTTCATCTTGCGACATGGAACCAGATGATACTAGCAATGGATTGTATGCAGGGGGGCCTATATGACTGGTGCTCAGGAGTGATCCTGATTATAAGAAATTAAATAGCTCTCTGACTACAAGAGAGGAAGGAGGAAGAATTTTGGATATTCTAGTATACTATTAGCCTTCTTCTTTGAGAGAGTGATAGGATTGAGCCCTACAGTACCCTTGCCAGTTCGTTCTCCTTGTCAGCCTAGGTTGAGTAGATGGGGAGATATATTCCTCCTCTAGGGAGGTGGTGGCTCGGTGCAGACTGTCTATGATGATGACTTCCACTTTTTGTGGGAGCATCAGTTGCCAGCTTTGGAGCAGTTTCCATATGCCAGAATGGATTTTCGGGGTGATGCAGACCTCATCCTTCCTCTAGGAGGAGCATGGGGAGAGTTAGGTAATTTTATTTTTTCAAATTTTCAAATTTTCATGAATTTTAAAATATAGAGATATATACATATGTATAAGAGTTCTAATCCTATTAAAATGTCAAAATGCAGATATTGGACCAGTCCGCCTTGAAGGGCATCCATGCATGTATATGCGTCCTGTCTTGGGAGAATACCAAGGGCTGATTAGGGTTCTAGAGGGAAAGTTGGCCAGGATTACCTAGAGAGTACCCACCTTATAGATTGAGCACATCCCATCCATCATGCAGGAGTTCATAGTTGGTGTACCACCTGTCTGGATATGCCTTTTGAGGTGGGTAGCCAGAGCAGTATTAGTATACATAGATGCTATTGAGGCTGTTGAAGCTGAAGAGGCTGAAGAAGCCAGAGTACAGGGTGACCGGGGGGACCAGGGTGGTCCAAGTGACTAGGGTTGTCCAGCTTAGATCTAGGACATTTGATGGACTTTGATCCATATTTTGTATATTTTTTGTATATTATACAGTTATGACTAGATCTGAGGATCAGAGACTCAACCTATCTATGGACAGATATTCACACACACACACACACACACACACACACACACACACACACACACACACACATATATTTTGTTGGTTTATTTACAAATGTTTTTTATAAGTTTGCTATATATTTTTATGAAAAATGTGTTAAATGCCAATCCAACATGTAATTAGCGTATGCATTAGTTAATGAATTTTGATTCCTTGGAATATGATTGAATGTAATGAACTCAAAATTTCTTCCAATAACCTAACTTGCATAAACTGACGTAATAGAATAGGGTTCCGCACCTGGTAAACCCGATTGAGCTGGGAAACCACTAGTTGAGAGCCTAATCGGGCTTCCAGCTGAGCGATACCACGTGACAAAGCATCCCATAGAAGCTCAATGATGGCCCTATATTCAGCCACATTATTGGAAGCAGGACCTAAGCAAGCACCTCCTAAGGCAACTAGCTGCCCTGAGGGCGAATAAATGACCCATGTAGCTGAAGCTAAATTACAAGTGTGGTGACTGGCACCATCAAGGAAACCTACGAACCTCTTGGAAGACATCTGAAACAACTAGAAGATGGTATAGAAACAAAAACTGACAAACTAATGTATATAAAAATACATATAATAAAATACGAGAAAAAGTGCTAAGCCTAAGCATAGTACTTTTTCAGGTAGAGCCCATTTCTAGTCTTAGCCATCTTATTCCCATCGAAATCTATCAATTCATATGCGCCTTTCTTTAATAATTTTGACACAATATAAGGTCCTAACCACATAGACCTAAACTTTCCTGCCCCTAGGGGTTCCTTTTCTTGGTCCCAGAGAAAAACAAGTTCTCCCTTAGAGAGAATTCGAGGCTTGATCGATTTATCATATTGGATTTTGACCCTATTTTTATGAGCTTGGTTTGCTGTCAGCACATCTCTACTTTGTTCATCAAGGTGTTCTAAATATAATAGACATTCTAAAGGTGGGCATTTCCTTCACCCATTTTGTAAAATAATTTACGGCGACAATGATATATTTGTGCCCCCAAGCCGAGGCTATGTTACACATCATGTAGTCAATCCCCCACTTCATGAAGGGGCCCACTGAGATAACGAGAAATAATGGAGTGTGTTGTGACCTCATATTCTTGGTGTAAGACAAGGATGATAGCGCTTCACGGCTTCCACATAATCCTTAAAGATCAGGGGCCAAAAATAATCAGCACGTAATATCTTCTGGGCCGTGGCTAACCCAAATAAATGATCCCCACATGCTCCACTATGGGTATCGAGTCAGGACAATATCTACTTCCTCACGGGTAAGGAATTGATGCAAAACATAATCTACTCCCCTACGATATAAAGTATCTCCTATGATGAGGTGGTTCTTGTCATGTAGGCGTAGTTTACGTCATTATTCCCACGAGAAAGCTGCAGGATACTTCAAAGTATAGAGATAGATAAGTATAATTTTATACCAGGGATCAGAGGTGGAAATCAATAAGATGTGTTCATCTAAGAATGAGTCTTCTTCAATGACTACATCTTCTTCCATTGGAAATTCTGTGATAAGCTCAGCAAAAACTAAGGATTTTTTGGATTTGGAAGATTGAAAATCCAAGTCAAACTCTTGGAGAATGACTATCCATTTGTTGAATTTGCCTCCAACTATCCGTCGAAACAAAAAATATTGAAAAGGATTAACATCTACCACTACCATTGTAGTCCTTAGTAATATGTAGTGACGTAACCTCTGAATAGCATAAACAGTTGCTAAGGTCAATTTCTCGACATGGGAGTACCTCAGTTTAGGTCCGGCTAAAGCACGACTATGATAGTAAATGACATGCTCTTGGAGCCTATCGTCCTCATGGACTAGGACTATCCCTATGGTCGACTCAGATGCAACTAGATACAATATAAAATTCCTAGATTAATCTGGCGGACGTAACAATGGTGCTGACAACAAATCTTTTTACAATTCCTCAAATGCGAGTTGTGTAGTTTCATCCGATACAAATGGGGTGTCCTGTTTTAGCAGGTGCATGAAACCCTTAGTAATCTTGGCATAGTTTACAATGAAACTTCGAAGAAAATTGGACTTTCCCTGCAGGCTCTGAAGTCTCCTAATAGAACGAGGAGGAGGCATATTTATAATGGCCTCAACTTTTAACAGATCCACTTGAATGCCTCTATTAGAAACAATGAATCTGAGTAGTCTCCCTGAATCGACACAGAATACACACTTGTTAGCTCTTGAAGTACTGAAAACGTGCCCAACATAGTGGAAAGCCTTGCTAGCTACTCTTGGTGTTGTAGACCCCTCCAACTCCAGATTAATAAGATTTGATTCGGATCAAGGAGAACCAATAATGCCATCGACTAGTGCCTTCCAAATCCCAGTGTCAATTTGGAATTTGTTGGTGTACTGGTGCATCATTGATGAGGGGGCATCCACTTACATCATTTCAACCTTGGTTTGGAAGAAACTTGGGTCCCCCATCTTGCATCCATCCACCACCACATTGCGTGCCTATGATAGCCATCCCACCAGATCCCAAGGCATCCTCCTACACGTCCCCATCTCTTTAGGAAGGAATACCGTCCTAATTAACATAGAAGTCATCAACACTCAGTTAGACTACAACCTTCTTCTAGGATGTATCTATAGGCACATGATGCAATCTATGGCATCTACTGTCTTCCACCAAATGATGTTCCCTCACGATGGGAAAATTGTAACTATCGACTAGTTGACTTACCATGATCCACAAGCACCAACAACACCAACTAACATTATTCCCACTATCGACACCACAGTTGATAGTACCACCACCCCCATAATCCTGAATGTAGGCCCAGGGTTGTTCCCTGACACCTCTATTATGACTTCCTTCCCCTTAGTATCACCACCATCTCCTCCAAGTGATACTGCGGATTTTTGCATGCTGTCATCCGACACTACTGCACCACAACCACATCCGCATCCGTAACCCCATCCTCTGCCACAATACCATCAGCAACCACAACCTCATCCACAGCCGCAACATCATGCGCAGCCGCAACCACCAATGCATCCCCAAACGTAATCACCAGGGCACTACTTGGGTTCCTCCCTAGTCTACACAATTCCCTTCCTATTTCCTCCAACTAGCATCATGAGTAAGCTAGCAATGGCTACCTTAAACTTACCCAACTTCACATTAGGGATTCCCATATGGTACCTTGACCCGCTTGCTCAACCTCCAACACCCCACGTTGTGTTGACTCCTGTTCAACCCATCGTGGTTGAATCCCACTCCCCTCTTGCCCCACAAAAGCCACCTTTTGCACCTGTACCAGCCCTACCTCATCCAAAGAGGGATAGGGGGAAAAACCCCAAAGCAGTAGCCACTGAATCTTTACTGAATCCACCTTGCGCCATGTGCGACATACATGATCATGCAACACAAAATTGTCCTGAGATTCCCATCATCTGCACACTCTTGGATTCCATGGACACAATGGAGAACATTCCCGTGATTGTCCTCCTGAGTGGGCCAACAGTAAAAAACAAGTATTTGAGGACAAACCATGCATGTTCCCTTTGCATATTGTATGGACATTACTCCCACCACTGCCAAGACTTGGTCGAGTTTTGGGCCGCCCTTAGCCAACTTCGGAAACATTCCTTTGAATATGAAGTCACTACCATTGAGGAGATCCACCCTCCGGTTTCTTCCTCGACCACCACAACCATTTACATGATCTATAACTCCAGTAGTTCGTCCATATCCTCACCCATGGAAGATCCACCTGATCTATCCCAACACCACTATCAAGATAATGGAGAGATCTATAAAGCCACCACCCATTTTACCCTATTCCCTTTTAACCATGGTGTGGAATCGGTTCTTCCCATCAAAGGCTAGATTTCGTCACTCCGCCTTGCCAATGACCTTTGTCTCGAAAATGGGGCACAACTTTTCACTAGCACAAATGGTCAAATATTGAAGAATCCCTGCAATGGGCTCCACCTCAAGAGATCCCATGCCTGATACCAACACCATGAGTCACTTATAGCGTAGTTTTTTTATTATTATTTTGCATCATTTTTACCACGAGTTGGTGAGCCCCTCTAGTCATTGTTCCACTTCTAGTAGCAGTGATTCCATTCTAGAACTCCATCGCATCATTTTCATGTGAGCAAGTAGATATTATCCCTGCCCCTACGCCACCAGGATCCCACTGGACAGTGTCGTCCCCCATCTACACATGGACATAGTATGTTGTGCATATGATCTAGCTACCACCATGTTAGCATACCATCAGGTCTCGAGACTTGCTGTAAAGGTTGAGGCCTCTTCGTATCTCCCCGGTTGCACAATGCTCCTAGGTCGAGAAACAAACTTTAGACTACCTCCCTCCCTACTGATTCCTTGGGCCATTTCCCAGAGTCACGTCAGTTTGTGTGTCACCATGCGAATCACAGGTGTACATTGAGATAGCTCCGTATGCATAGGCCTCCATTTGGTCTAGTTTTTCCTTGTGCACCATTGCACCAGGGGAAACATCACTAGCTGCTAATCAGAGTCATCCGGAGTCCCCTTCAGACGTCGTTTGCACCACTAGGTTTGGTTTTTCATCCTCTGTCTTATGATGAGACCATTGTCTCATAGTTAGTAATCGGTTTTTTGGCCCACTTCCTGGGAGTTACCTCGGTTTATGTGCCAGTTTCTTTTTTACAATTGTCTCAGGACCTGTACTTGCCTCATGTGCTAGTCTCCAGACTTATGCTTGCATCATATCCATCCACCACAACTTACTCAGGTTTCTAGATCATTTCCCGGAAGGTACATTACATTGTATGCATTTGGCACATAACTGTCTGCAAACTTGTGCATGTTAAATTTCTTATTCAACATAAAACAATCTAATCCATCCACCCCAAGTTGGTACAGATAGGTCACACAAGACTCTTCTATCCTTTTTCCAAGAGCCTCCTCGGTATGTGTGCCTCTGCCGCACCGATTCATATGCCTCTGCTGTGATCCATCCCACGCATGTATTGGTATGATCAAGAGCCACCTGCTCCATCCTAATTGCATGGATGTCATTTGGACCTCTTTCCATTGTCCCAAAAACAGGGGCACCATCAATGCCCCTTGATCGGTTGAACACACCGTAGTTTCTATTAAGCTCTTTTCTGACTCCTAAAAGAATGAAAAGATTGCCGAGCACATTTTCTTCCTCTCCCGCTCGTTAAATTATCGAAAAGGGCGTCTACATAGCGTCATTTATCTTCTTTTGCAAACTATGAATACTACCATATGAAAAGGACCACCTTGGCACATTCAAGCCAAGGCCGTTCCCCTCTGCATCCTTTTATGCTTTCTCGGGCAGAGGGGTCACACTTTATGAAAAAGCTCATCATGGGTTGTCTTTAAGCTCTTTTCCAACCTTCTCATAAAGAAAAGATCGCCAAGAAAACTTGGTTTCATTCATGCTTGTAAAAGTATCTGAATGATCGTCTAGTCAGTACAGGTTTAACCTTTTTGGGCCTGATTGGACTACCAATGGTAAACAAGTCTCCCATCCCCTAAAGGATGGGCGAGCTCTCCTATGTACACATTTATCCTTTTTCGGGCATAGGAGATTATCAAGGAAAAAGATACCACACTGAAGTCTTCTTCATGCTTTCAAACTCTCTAAAATTGAAAGCACCATCGAGAATTTAATTTCTTGGGATCGCTAAAAATCCACAAGATTGTACCATAACGGTGTCTTTAGAAACCACCCCACATGTAACAATTTGGCAGCATTCCCACTTTGGCTCACCTTTGTTCAGAGTATTCTATGATGAGTCTTCCTTGGATTCCATGAATACCAAAAGTGTCTACCTCCCCTAAGTATTTCCCATCTGCAGTTACATTCCCGGTATTACAACTATGATCCCTCTCCCAGGAGTCAGTTTCATTTCATACCAAGTCAGCCCTGCCGTCATACTCTGAACAAAGGAAGTTTGAGTCCTCTACACTCCCCCTACCCTTGTTTCCCAATTCAGTGTGTCAGTCCTTAGATTTCCTCACACCCTTGGTTATCTCCCTCGTGCTTCTTATTAAGGAAACACCATTGCCTTGGTCAGTTGCAGGTCTCCCTCTATCGACTACAACACATCTATTCCATAGGATGAACCTAGAGGTCCCTGTATCTTGGTTTCATTAACCTCATTGATGAGTTCCTTGGACCACTTGAGAGGAGTCCTTAGTGCCTCTTGAGATGGTTGTATCTCACATGCTCAACTTTAACAACCATCATCGCACCATTGAGATTCATACCGGGTATTGGTATGTGTAGTATTTGGTCGAAGACCTTGGTTGTCACCTGACTCTAGCACTTTGGTGAGTCTATTACATGAACAAGATAAGTTCATGTCCCTTGTGATTTTTGGGTTGCATTGGAGATAGTGTTTAGAAGTCCCAGCAGTGCTTCTATATAAATTCATGATTGATGCAGCATAGTGTACCATGGAGACTTTGACTCTCCGTCAGTAAGTCCCCATAGTTATGTACATGCCAGATTCAGCAGGTCATCAGTTATGAAGATATAGCATTCCACGAGAATTCCATGGGTCCAATGTATCTCTTCTTCAGATCAGTATTGTACTTATCCTCTAATCGAGGAAACCATTATGTAACACCAGTTGTATATGATCGGCTATTGTATTCTATAACTTTGATCGCATGATTCTTTTTGACATTGTTACGAGTATGGGGATTCCCGACTCGTCCATATACACGTCACACATTATTTATATCTCACCCCTTGATGGGAACCATATTAATACAAAAACCAAAAGCCACCATGTCCTAGCCCAAGAACCACTACCTCGCCCCAGAAAATCCTGTGATGTTCGTCAGCCATACGATGAGCTCCTACCCTCACACATCAGGGGGCAATCTATTAACCCAAAAAATCCCCTGATTAGCTCTACATGAGCTACGCCACCCAAAGACATCCGTTTTACCCTCTCCATTGACCCCCACACCTTTGTAACGGCTCAAAAATCATAAAAAGGGCTTAAAAACCCCTAAAAAGAGCCAAAATAACTCTCAAAGGGGCTAAAACCTCCAAAAGAATCTTAAAAGCCCTAAAAGAGCTAAAGAATGGTCGAAAGGCGCTAAAATCCCAAAAAAGGGACTAAAGCCTTAAGCAAGGGCTTAAAACCCTAAAAAACTCAAAAAAGGATATAAATACAAGGGTGGGGGTCACTTTCAAAACATTCCTCATTTTTCCTGTCGTTACTCTACCCCTGTGAGTGCTTTGCGACCCACATATCTCAAACCATTCACCCTTCTCCTCCATTTGCTCCATTAGCCAAAACCCCATTCCATTGAGAGGTAGCATATTTTAAGCTAGGGCATGGTGGCCCATCTTCCAGCAAGACCATAGGTATAATGATCTCAATACTTTCTTATTGTTTAATCTAGTTTCTTATAGCTTTTTTTTTGCTAACTTTTTCATTGCAAGTTTGGTTTTTTATTCATTTCATTAACAGTTTGTTGGAGGGTTTTGTATGGTTCACTAATTCTTTCCTATAGGTTTTTCATTCACAAAAGAAACCCTACCCTTCCGTCCTATAGACGGAAGGTAGCCATTTCTAGCCCGAGTTTTCCCTGAGCTACAGAGTCCTCCTCATACTCGTCATATACCGACAAGCTGAAGTTTTCTTTAAAAACATTACTAAAAACAAATTTCAGCATATTGATTGCATTCTCCATATACACATATTTCATTAAATTTGGAAATATTCTATTACAAGGACTTCATCTACATTGAGTTTTTTTGTAAATCTCTAAATACATATTCTATTAAATCTAGAAAAATCAACTCAAAGAACTATTCCATTAAATTTGGAATAATTAATCCAATGAAGTATTTTCTCAATTAATATTTTTTATTTATTTCAAGTAAAACTTTAGTATTCAACCATTCAAAAGGAAATATTACATCTCAAATAGAACTAGTCTAGGAAATAATACATCTCAATTAGAACTAGATGGGTTGGACATAAATCCTGATGAGTCTATGAATATTAATAATTTTGTAGATGTTAAAATCTTTGAGACAACGAGATATATTATGTGGGAATAATCCAAATTGCATGAAATTGCACACATAATTTTATACTATAATACTCTAAGACATGCTCTATACTATATTTGAGGTGACCGAAGTACTAAAAATATTTATATTATAAAACACCATGTTTGATCATTGCTTTCATGAAGAGGAGAAAATGACAAGAATTTTGAATATATTGAATTAGAGATAGATGTTGAAACACATTTTTAATGAATTTTAGTCAAACTTTGTATGTCCTCGTGTTCTTTGATTACCAATGATTCAAAGTAACTACAAATAAGTTATTTAAAATATTGATTTTCAATATTAAGTGTGTATCCAAAGTCACTCATCTATGACAAATGATTCTCCCATTTACCATTGATTAATC
>LPNX010013232.1:1080901-1101703 GCA_001517045.1 Pseudotsuga menziesii | reverse complement strand
CTTGTGGTACCAGGTAACCCCCTCGAGCAGTTACTGAGTTCAACCGGCAACGGAACCAATTTGTTGGCACTTGGGCAGACCCGGGTTAATGCTTTTCTCGTCGCACAAACAAAAGACCCACTGTGTTGGCCCTTTCGGCAACAACCTGCGCGCAGGTTGCAGTCTCACCCGAAACAGCAATGGGGTGCCGCAGAATCAGGTTTCTGCATGCAGAGAGGGGGATTACTGTACCTTAATCTTCCTAAACAATTATTATTCCACTTCCTGTTAACTTATCATTCATTCACATATAACTTCACAGCATAATAAACAAACCAAACTTGCATAACCCACTACAGGGAATCCACAACGAAGCTTAGTATTAGCAGAGATCTTATATTATCAGATATATTCAGTTTAATGCATGAAAATGACAGAAACAGAAACAACACAACAAAACCACAACACCACATATAACGTGGTTCACCCCCAGTGTAGGGGCTACGTCCACAAACTGCGTTTTATTCCTCTTTCCTCAAAACCACAGTTTATCTGTGCACTCAGCTGCAGATTCCTTCAACTCTTAACAGCCGCGCACACAGCAGCAGGCTTCTGCGCACACAGCTGCAGATCTTTCTTTCCTCCTTACAAAATCCCTCTGCGCACACAGCTGCAGAGGTCGTCCACGCACACAGCTGGGACTTGTCATTTCCTTACAAAATCCGATCTTACTTGCCTTATCTTTTCTTACATCAAAAAGCCTAACCTCTCCATTTTACATAAGCGCTTATTTATACTGCGCGGCTTTACAAAAACCCTGGTCTTAAACCATGGGCACCCACAAAACCCTAAACCCCGGATTTAAACCATGGGCTTATTACAAACAGAGAGGGTTTTTACTTACCCCGACACCCCTAAGACTATTTTGACCCATAGCTCCGCTTACAAATTTCCTAACTAACCACGGAGTTACCCTATGTGGAATATGCGCCCCAACACCTTATAGATTGTACTATACAGTTTGTTTAGAATGACATGATTTAACTTGTATTAACCTGACTTACTTTAGTTCTAATAGATTCTAAATAATTGTTATGGATTTTATTGAATTGTTTCAGTCCTATATGTATAAATATTGATAATAGTATTACATACTTTTAGTATTATACAGATCTCAGATAAATAGTCAGTTCAATATTAGTCTTATAACAATTTTGATTCTAACTTGTTCATGCCATGTAAACGAATGTGATTACCTGCATATATTGGAATTTCATTTGTTTTACTTGCATTAAGCTTAGAATTACTTATAATAATTCTACCTAAATAATCTAGAATCTATTATATTGTCCTTGTGTTTCATTATTATACCTCATGTTAGAAACAATTTATATTATATGTACAAGAAATGGTTTACTTTTGTTTTGCTATCATTAAATGTCATATTTAAATACTTGTTAATTACAAAAATGATTTAAATCTAATTATCAAACTATTAACATAAAAAGATAGATAATAAAATAACTAATCAAACAATAACTTACTAACTATTATTTCATGGGCTTTCCATCTCTAGAGAAAAAAATCTGGTATATCCCAAGGAAAGGAGAGGATTCAATATGAATCCTGGGAATAAGTCCCTGAACCAAGCCTTGATTTATTAAAGTAATTAGTATATAGAAATAATAATATAACTATTATACCATAGTGAAATCCACAGAACCATCATTACCACAAATACCTTATAATAAAGCCACGATATACCAGTTCAATTGATCAGAAAAAAGCGAGATATCTTTTAACATAATATTATTCAAATAAAACATTACCCATATTTAAAATAGATTATTCAATCATTGATTCAATTCCCATTAGAATTAACCAAATCAAGAGTGGGCATTACGTCTGATTGACTTGCAAACAGATAAAAAGATCAAAACATTTAGGGTCGGGCTGTAGAATATACGCTTCCGAATAGATGGATATGCCCATAACTAAGTTAATTCAAGACAGAAATCGAAGCCCACAGCTCACTTTGGATTCTTACCTCATCGCCACGCGAGTTTCGTATATCCAAAATGCGGCAAGATTCTGCAACAACTAGGGATGATATAAATTTAATCTAAATTTTAATGTATATAGATTTATTCACCGGAGAGAAAACCAACTAGAAAACCAACTACCCAAGGTTGACTCCACTGGAGTGGCATTGTTTCACGTCAGACAAATACAATTCAATTAAATCCTACGAAGCATAGAGGCGGATATAATATAGATGATCATATCATTAACCCATTTCCATACCACCAATACATAAATATTAAACCCAACTACATTAGGTTATATTCTCATGGACAATATTGCGAAAGGTAATATAATCACATTCCTCCTATGAGACATAACGAGGAAAGATACATAAATGCAGTCATCCTACATAAATCAAAACGCTTCAATATGATCATCCACTAGATTCATAGTCTATTTATATTACCCAAACACACAGAGCTAAGGGAATGGTGAAACACCCCTCATACAAACTAGGTTTAATCCCTTGAGTGTCATAACCAACATATGAATTATTGTTTTATATATTTAGATATATATACATTACCAAAAATGACAGGAAATGAAGACTAATGTATTCAACCAAGGAGTAAGCTTGTACAACTATTAGACATAAATGATATGGCTAGACTAGCCAAGGACTAAGTCATGGAAACCAAAATTATAATGAATCATGAACACTTCACTTACAACATCAACCCTCCAAACGATGGGAGATGGGCCATAGATGGATATGAGCTTACTTGGGATAGGAAATTTGTCTATCCTAGATGCTAGGCATGCTGCAACCACACCCATATATGGAAAACACTGCAACAAGTTGCAAACAAAACAAATATATCAACCTTATAATAATACTCCAAGGATAATACTCAAATCTACGATGAAATTATGGAAATAAACGAAGCCATACTTGAGCATAGGTTGTAATGGTTTGACTATGATTGGAACCATGAAGCATTGGTAAACTTTCAGTATATTCTTGGAAAACAATATCACCATGGGTGATTGTTCTATCATAAATCTAAGCACAAAACTCAGGAAACAAGTACAATTAAAATCACATGATAGAGAAGAGGGGAGGCATGGAGTGGAACTAGAACCCAAAACCCTCCATCCCATATTGAAAATGGAAAAATGAGCCCTTGAGGAGCTTTGTTGGTAAACCAAGACGGTAGGTATGCTGGATTAAAAGAATTTCATTTGAATGTTGAGGTGGAGATAAGAGTATGTTCAATACTCCTTCTAGTCAATAAATTTAAACCTACTTTTTATGCGCCATAGCTGGGTATGACCAAAAAATAGTTTAACCAAAGTCCATAGCCCTTGTCCAAGGAAATTAATATCGTGTCGTGAGGAGAAAAGAAGTTTTTCCACCTTACCTTTAACAAGGGTTTTATTTCACCTGTGCATGCATGAAAAGGAATGGGTTCTAAAATAGCTAAATAAACCCATGGCCATGGATGGGAAAATCCCAACTCTTCAAGGTCAACATGTCATAATTAAGAGCCTAGTATTAACCATCGTATCCATAACATTTAAGCACTACAATATAGTGTAAACAAATGTATAAATACAAACTAATAAGTGGTAATTGGAACATAATTATTAGTGTGAAAGATTATAACTCATTATCTTAGAGGTATGCCAAAATGAGGTTTCAGACTGTTTTGGGAGACTTGTTGAAATTGACTAAGTATTGAAAAATCCGTCTAAGTCGCCTTAGTAAAATGCCCGCCATATTTTGTAGGAAACACATAAAAATAATATGAGACCACAAGGTTTTACCTTGTTGATGTGTGCATCTGTCTGTGGTCTTATTTCTCCTATAAGGTGCTTGAAGACAAAGTTATAGGTCTTCCAAAACAAGGTTTCAGGCTCTTTTGCACCAATTCATGAAAAGAGACATTTCCATAATGAAGAGATGCATTGGTGAAAAGGTTTTAATTTAGGTACACAATGATGAAAAGACACAATGGTTCAAATACATGATGAAATAAGTATTTCAACAAGAGTTCAAAGTGGAAGAAAGATGTCTCAACAATCCATATCAATATAACAATAAGAGAAGACATAGACCAATGAAGTGAAGAATGATTAGAAACTAAATTGAAGAGAAAAATCAAATTAGGGTGGTGGCGTAGTGCTAGGGCAGGTTGCAAGCATGCAAGGGGGTTGTAGCCACCTTCTAGTAGTGGATGGAAAACCGGGTGTGGTTGAAACGAGGGTGTTGTAGCATTCTTCAATTCTAGCTGAAAAACTTGGGGATTGGTGTCGCCAACAAGTTGTAGCTTGCAAAAACAATTGTAAATATAATTTTATAGTTATATAAAGTGTTTGTGGTTTTTCCAATTGGGCTTCCACAATAAATGTTATGCTCTGTGTATCTTGTTGATTCTGTGTTTTAGTGAATAAGTTAAAAGTTATAAATATTGATTCACCCCCCCCTCTTTGTATTCTCCAATATTCCAACAATTGGAATCAGACTTGGATCCTTCACTATAGTCTAAACCACTAGAAGGAAGATCCTATTAAAAACCACTATGGATCATTGAGAAGGGTTAGCTACTAATAGACCTCCATTATTTATAGGAAATAATTATGCATTTTGGACTGTAAGAATGAGATGTCATCTAATGTCTCTTGGATGAAAAATTTGGAGTTCTATTGAAAAAGGAATGAGAGGAAATTTCAAATCAAAATGGGCCTCCTAAAGAAAATTAATAAAATAATAGTTAAAATAATTAAATAATATTTATTAAGTTTGGAGGAAGAAAAGAAAAAAACTACTTTTTGGTTTGTATTTTCGACATATCTCCCTGTGTTTTTACTCAGATTTCGATCGGAAGAGCTCATTGGATGCAGAATTAAATTCCACATCCAACGAGTACCCACTTGGCATATGTTTGACGGACCTCGCTACCCCATAAACAAAAAATACCTAAAAAAATTGGATGATGATGTCATCATCACATTTTAAGTATTTTTTGTTTTTGGGGTAGTGGGCTCTGTTAAACGTATTCCGAGTGGGTACTCATTGGATGCAGAATTTAATTCCGCATCCAACGAGCTCTCCCGATAGAAATTTGAGTAAAAACACAGGGAGATATGTCAAAAATACGAACAAAAAAGTAGTTTTTTTTGTGATACCTATCCCCAAATTTATTTTAAAAATTTGTTTAAGACCTATACAGTATTTCAAATTTAAAGCAATTGCATTGGCTAACACATGATGACATGGAATTTGAATTAGAGATAAAATGCCCATTTTGAGTTGAATTTTCCTCTAATATGATATAAAATACCAAAAAACCTACCTACACATAGAGATGAACTAGATGAATTTGAATCCAATGCAAAAGATTTGAATACAATTTTGAAAGGATAAGAAGATTCAATGTTTTTTAAAGTCATGCAATGTAAGACATCCAAACATTATTGGGAAAAATTAAGAATTGCTCATGAAAGGCATTTCAAAGTCAAAAAATCCAAACTCCAAGCATAAAAAGGGCAGATTGAAAGTCTAAAGATGAAAGAAGAAGAAAATATTCCAGAGTATCTTTTAAGAGTATATGAAATTGTCAATGATATTAAAGGTCTTGGAGGAGAAATAAAGGAGAAATAGGTAGTTGAAAAAGTACTAAGAACCCTACCAATAAGATGAAACCCAAAAGTATCTATTGTAGAAGATCAAGATGGTATTGAACTTTTGACAGTGGATGATTTACATGGGATCTTCACTTCCTATGAGATGAGAATAGAACATAATGGACCATTAATAAAAGAGGCAATATTTAAAGCTACAAAACAATCAAAGAAATCGGAATCTTTACCCAAGAACCAACTAGAGAACTCATATGATGAATATGCTCTTTTCATCAAGAAACTTGAGATATCTAGTGGTAAGTACAAAGTAAAGCTACCACTAAAGTTCTTTAACTTTGGAATAATTGGACACTTTTCCACAATGTGTCCTTACCCAAAGCAAGAAGATAGTGATGATGAAGAACCTTGCAGTCATAAAAAAGATCAAAATAGTAAAACTGTATACAAGAAGAAATTTAATAAAAGAAGAAAAACTTATATTCCATGGAAGACAATGAAGATGAAGATGTAAGTGAAAAATAAAGAAATTCTATTCATGGGAGTAGAAACTCAAACTTCAGATGTAGAAGGTGAGGTGGACCTAGAGGCTAAACTCATAAGTGCTCTTGAGGAAATTTAAAAATGTAGAAGAAGGAACAAATCTTTGAAAGAACAATTGTCAAAATACAAAGAAGAGGATCAATCCAAAGAATAGGAAGTCAATACCCTCCAAGAAAAGATGCACAATTCAAGACAACAAGCGATGGTTAGCATGAAAGAGGCCAAGAACTCAAAACAAGAAGTTGATAACTTCAAGGGAGAACTAAAGAGGATAAAATATCAGCAGACCATTAATGAGAAGTTCATAAAGAGCACTAAAATATAAGACTCTGGAAGACTTGAGGCATAAATTATTCAACTTAAAAACAAGGATGATGAAGAATCTATTAAGTCAAAGTTTGAGAACAACTCTAAGATTCTAGATGACATCCTAAGTGGCCAAATACCATCAATTGACATTGTTGGATTAGGATATAACAAGAAGAGTTATGTTGTTACAATTATGGATCCAATTGAAAAGAGGGATAATAAAAAATTTGTTCCATCCTCTCATTATAAAGATATAACTAATATGATGCCTCGAAGACCAATGAAAAGCAGGTATAAGTAGATCTTTATCGATCATTTCTACTCTTGTAATAATTTTGGACATATGTCTAGAGAATGTAAGTTGATAAGTCCTACAGAAAAGAAGGATACAATAGAGGTTCCAAAAAAAAGTAAAGGGTGGAAGGAGAAGGGAGTCGTGAAGCAGAAATTTCAAAGATTCCCAAAATATAAAAGAACATTCTATAGATGTTGTCTTTGTTGTCACAAGTTTGATCACAAGGCCATTGATTGCAGAATCAAGCGAAAAGATCAAGGTTTGAAAAGACAAAGAAATAGAAGATCCGCAAGCATGCTACCTCATGGAAAGATGTGGAGAAGAAAGTTAGATTTCGAAGATTCAAAGGAAACAAAGATTCTAAGCATCATTGGAGTTTCCAAATATGACACTGTTGTAAATAAGAATGACATCTATTATGATGAAAATCAAGATGAGGATGTAAAATAATACATTGATGGATACAAAGAAGAAGAATATAATGATGATGGTGGAGAAGAATTGTTTTTTTTTTAAATCTCTCATGACCTAGAAGAGAACTATAAAATTTGCATTAGAAGGGATCATATACTCAGGGGGAGTTTAAATTACAAGAAGGAAACTATTGTTTAATGAAAAAGCCTTACTATAAGTGGTGGATCCTAATAATTTCGCAGAAGTAAACAAAGATAATGTTTGGATCAAGGCCAGAATGAAGAGTTGGATCAAATTGAGAAGAATCGAACTTGGGAACTTTTCCCAAGACCTAAAAGCAAGAATATTGTAGGGAAACACTGGATCTTGAAAAATACGTTCAATGAAGATGGTCAAGTGATAAGAAATAAAGAAAGACTAGTGTCTAAGGGATATGCTCAAGTGGAAGGTATTTGCCTTGAATAAACCTTTGACTCAATAGAAAGACTTGAAGCAATCATAATGTTTTTGGCATATTCATGTTATAGAAACTTCAAAATATATTAAATGGATGTCAAGTATGCATTTTTTAATTAGAATCTAGAAGAGGAAGTCTATATTAAACAACCTGAAGGTTTCCTCTTATCAAAAAAGGAGGACTATGTTTGCAAACTAAAGAAGGAACTATATGGTCTCAAACAAGCCCCAAGGGTGTGGTTTTCAACACTAGATAACTACTTGAAAAAACAAGGATATAAAAGAGGGGTCACTGATAGTAATCTTTGCATAAATTTTGAAGATAAGAATATGATTATTATTATTATTTATGTGGATGTTATTATATTTGGAAGCGATATACAAGTGCTAAGTGAAAAAATTTCCTCTGAAATGAAGGAGCTTGAAATTTCAATGTTGGGTGAATTAACATTCTTCTTGGGATTACAAGTTTCTAAATCAAACAAAGGGATCTTCATCACTCAAACCAAGTACATTAAATACATCCTTAAGAAGTTTACGTTGGAATATTATAAGCCTATTAGTACACCTATGGTCACTGGTTGTAAGTTAAGTAAGGATGATGAGTCATTGGAAGTAGATCATACCATGTCTATGATAGTAATGATGCTATATGTGACAGCTACAAGATCGTATGTGATGCAAGCTATAGGATTGGTTGCTAGTTTCCAATCACCTCCCAAAGAAACACATGTGACAACCGTGAAAATAACTCTCATATATTTGAAAGGTACTATAGAGTATGGATTATGGAACCTAAGAGGTCAATACTTCACTTTAAAATCATTCACTGATGCAAATTGGGAAGGAAGTTTTGATTACTGAAAGAGTACCAATGGAGCAACATTCTACTTGGGAGACTTCTTGGTATCATGGCTAAGAAAGAAAAAATCAACCATTGCATTATCTGCAACAGAAGATGAATACATTGACATTGCATCATGTTGCACTCAAGTAATTTGGATGAAACAAACATTGGAATACTTACTTGTAAAGTATGAGAATCTAATAGTGATAAATTGTGAAATACCAGTGGCATAAACATATTAAAAAAAACTGTCATTCACTACAAGACAAAGCACATCCTTATAAAATATCACTTTTTGAGGGATCAAGTACCACAGAAGGTGGTGAAATTGGAATAAGTTGATACGATGGAACATATAGCGGATATGTTCACTAAGTCACTACCCAAATAAGCATTTGAGAATCTTGGACAAAATTTGGGAGTAATCTCCCCATAATAGATATAGAAAAAAAAGACATTATGTCATGGGAAGACATATTGATAGGGGGATATGTCAAAAGGAGAAATTTATCATTAATTTCAAGGGTTGGGGGGGGGAGGGGGGGCGAATTGAAGAGTTTTTGTCATCAATGCCAAAGGGGGAGAATGTTAAGTATGGTTTCCATTGATGTCAAAAGAGTTCATTAATGACAAAGGAAATGACATGACATGTATGATCATGTGACATGTGTGATGAGGTTGCAAATTCATATGATGATATTCTAGTGCTCACATTAAGTCATTTTTACAATTTGACACCATTCTGTAAAAATATGGAAACTTGTTGAAACTTTTGTTGAAATCTGAAAGTTGACTAAGTATAGGAAAATCAGAGTTCATTAATGACAAAGGAATAATAAAGGAAGTGATGACATAGCATGTGGAATGCATGATGAGGTTCCAAATGCATAATATGGTTTTCCATTCCTCTCATGAATTCATTGTTACAATTTTACACCATTCTGTAAAAGTATGGAAACTTGTTGAAAGTCTGAAAATTTGACTAAGTATAAATTCTTCTTACTCTGCCTAAGGGGCCTTTGTAAAAGACATGTCATCTTTTGTATTTGAAGAATTAAATGATTATGAGGATATATACATATATAGTATTTTCTTGTTCATCTAACCATGTGATTGGTTTGTCTAGTCTGTCTTTGAAGGTGAAGTTGTTAGTTTGCCAAAATTTCTTTCTTGCATGATTTGCATTGTTTCAGTTCTGGTGAATTTTCCTAAGTGGCCTAAGTAAAATGCCCACCATATTTTGTAGGATACTGATAAAAAATATATGAGACCATAAGGATTTATATTTTTTATGTGTGCATATGACCAAGGTATCAATTCCACCAAAATCTATTTGAGGAAAAAGTTACAGGTCTTCCAAAATGCGGTTTCAAACTCTTTTGGGAAATTTGTTGAAAATTGACTAAGTATTGAAAAACTGGTCTAAGTTTCCTTAGTAAAATACTCGCCATATTTTGTAGGAAATCGATAAAAATAATATGAGACTAGAAGGTTGTATCTTGTTGATGTGTGCATCTAACCATGGTCTTATTTCTCCTAAAAGGTGCTTGAAGATAAAGTTACAAGTCTGCCAAAACATGGTTTCAGGTTTTTTTGCACCCGTTCATGAAAAGGCGCGTTTCCATAATGAAGAGATGCATTTGTGAAAAGATTTTAATGGAAGGACACAATGATAAAAATATACAATGGTTAAAATACATGATGAAATAAGTATTTAAGCAAGAGTTTGAAGTGAAAGAGAGATGTCTCAACAATCCATATCAATGTAATAATAAGAGAAGACAAAGACCAATGAACTGAAGAATAATAAAAAACATAAGTGAAGAAAAAGATCAAACTAGAGTGGTAGGGTGGTGCTACAGTAGGTTGCAAGAATGCAAGGGGGTTGTAGCCTCCTTCCTGTAGTGGTTGGAAAACACGGTGTTGTAACATAATTGTCTATTGGAGCAGGAAGAAACTAGGGTGTTGTAGCATCCTTCAGTTGTAGCTAAAAAACTTGGGGATTGGTGTCTCTAGTAAGTTTTGGCTTGCAAAAACAATTGTAAATATAATTTTGCGGTTATAAAAAGTGTTTGTGGTTTTCCCAATTGGGCTTCCACGATAAATGTTGTTTTATGTGTATCTTGTTGATTTTGTTTTTTAATGAATAAGTTAAAAGTAGTTTTAAATTGGTAAAAGTTATCAATACTGATTCACCCCCCTATTAGTATTGTCCAATATTCCAACAATTGGTATCAAAGCGGGATGCTTCACTACAGTTTAAACCATTGGAAGGAATATCCTATTAAAAACCACTATGGATCATCAAGAAGGGTTAATTTCTAATCGTCCTCCATTATTTACAAGAAATAATTATGCATTTTGACGGGTAAGAATGAGATTCTATCTAATGTCTCTTGGATGCAAAATTTGGAGTTTTGTTGAAAAATGGTACAAAATACCCCAAAAAAAACCTACAATTAGAGATGAATATGAATCCAACACAAAATATTTGAATGCAATTTTGAAAGGATTATCAAATTCAGTGTTTGTTAAAGTCATGCAATTTAAGACAACCAAACATGTTTGGGAAAACAATTGCTTATGAAGGGGATTCCAGAGTCAAAAAATACAAATTTCAAACATACAAAGGGAAGTTCCAAAATCTAAAGATGAAGAAGAAGAAATTATTGCAGAATATATTCTAAGAGTAGATTTCTCAATTATATTAAAGGTCTAGGAGGAGAAATAAAGGAGAAAGAGGTAGTTGAAAAATTACTAAGAACCCTACCAATAAGATATAACCCAGAAGTATATATTGTAGAAGATCGAGATGATCTTGAAATTTTGACTCTGGATGACCTACATGGGATCTTCACTTCCTATGAGATGAGAATAGAACATAATGGACCATTAAGAAAAGATGCAACATTTAAAGCTACAAAACAGTCAAAGAAATCTGAAGCTTTACCCAAGAACCAATCAGAGAACTCAGATGATGAAGAAGATATTTTCATCAAGAAACTTGAGAAAGGTACTCACAAGTACAAATGAGATTTACAGCTAAAGTTCTTTATGTTGGAGGCATTTACCACCATACACACTCATTTTGGTCAATTTGGCCTTGTTAAACCACTATCCTAAGTTTTATTGACTTAATTGACATCAAAGGAGCACTGTATGACATCAGCATGAGCACACCCATGCCTACCTTTAGTAAAGGAGGCCAACTAATCCTTCTCCTTCATTCGGGGAGGCTAACTGGAACACTCTGGGGGTGATCTGAGTGTCATAAATGCACTTAATTGAGAATTGATGGTTACAATTAGTCAAACAAAGCAGTGAAGGCACCTCCTTACACTAAATTGATGATTTAATTAATATTTAATGAACTGGAGTCAATAGGGGCACCTCCAACCACTTATGATGGTCAGTTAGACTTCAGTTAACCTCATCGAGGTTCATTGGAGTCGTTGATGCACTACCACTTGTTGGTTGGATTGCAGTGACATGTGTCTGAGCTACTTTCAGTTAGACTCATTCATTTATTGCACTCCGGCTTCACTTAGGACTCTATTGAGTCAATTAGGGTTTTGATCAGTGGTTAACTTAAGTGTTCATTGTGGCTTACATTCAGTTAAGCTAGACTCACTCATTAAATTCAAATGACCTCCTTGGGAATTTGAATTGTCTTGGCATTCATGCATATGGCATGATCATTGTATTGTATCATCATTCTTTCATTTGATTATACAGAGCTGCTACTTCCATTGCAACACCATTTTGCCAATTTTATGCATATTTGTCTATATTCTTTGTGAGACTGTGTTTTCAATTCCTAGACCACTGTGACAAACTAATATGGTATCAGAGCTTACAGTGGGACGAAGCTCAGATCTCTCAAAAACAAGGTTTTTGACAGATCTTGCATGAAAAATTGAGCAAAGCTCAAAAATTCCAGCACTGCACCAGAGGCCAATGCTTACCACTTAATACCCCAAGTAAGGAAATTGTTGGTCAAGCTTGCTTGATCAACTATACTGGGTGTGATGAAAGCCTAAAATCTGTAGGCTTTCTGACCTTATAGTGCCCCTTTTGTTGTGATTTGCGAGTTTTTAACAGGTGAAAGCATTTGGTCCAGCAGTTTCAGATGGCTTCTTCCGTAGAACTCTTGACTCCGTTCAATTTCCACTCGTGGAAAGGAGACATGGAGATCTAGATACATGCCAAAGAAATCTATAGGGTCACTATGGACACTGAAGAAGAGGCTACTTCTGTGACAGACAAAGCTAGAATCTTGAACAAGAAATATGAAGCATTTGGATTCTTGTGCCTCTCTATTTCCCGGGATCTTCTTTTCCATCTCTTGGGATTGAAGACTCCAAAGGATATTTGGGATAAATTGGAAACCCTATATGGCAAATAGGATGATTTGAGAGTATACCATTTTGAGAATGATTTGATGTCTCTCCAACCTTCCAATTTCGATACCTTGAATGAATTTTTCACAAAGTTCAAGCACATTGTCTTACTGTTGAAGCAATGTAAAGTGGAGAAGGAGGATGATCAGCTCATCCTGTCCATACTCTCCAAAATTGGAGCTGATTATTTAGTTTTTGTCTCTACATTCCATCTGGGGAAGCTCACAACCCCTGGATGGAATATTCCTTCACTTAATTCCTTCATTGAGTCCGTAACAAGTGAACATGATAATCTTGTCCAGATGGGGATCATCAGATCCTACCGTGATCAAGCCCTCCATGTCTTAGGGACCAAATATATGAAGGGTAAAGGAAAGTAGCAAAACAACCCAAAAATCAAATTCAAAGCTCCTAAGCCTAAAGTTGAAAATGAGCAGCATGAAGAGTCTTGCGGCTCAATGAAGAACAAAGGAAAAGGGCATCATGGAAAGGAAAAAGTCAAGTGTTCATACTGTGGGAAGCGATTCCACCCTGAAAATGATTCCATGAAAAATGAACTTGATGAATCTACCTCTCTCCTTGAGAGAAATCACATCAATCTTCTGGAAACCTTTTGGAGGAGATATTAGCAAGATCGAGAACCACAACATGAAACAGGTCACGCCATCATGGAAAGCACTTCGAATTACAAATCACTCTTTATATATTCTAGAGCTTCAAACCACATGATGGCTAAAATAGACTCCTTCTCATCTTTGGAGACTAGAAAACCAATTCCCATCCACATGGGAGATGACTCCACCATCATTTCCGAAGGACAAGGTACTGTAGATCTTGAACATGGCTACTTTTCAAATGTTCTGTATGTACCATCTATGGCATTAAACCTCCCTAGTGTTTATCAAATGACACATACGAGAGTTCCCAAGATATTATCCTTTAGCCCAGATGATGTAGATATCACAAAACTTGCATCCGGGAAACTTGTTGCAAAAGGCCTTGCAAACCATCATGCAAAATCCTATGAGTTCTCCCATTTTGTGGCGAATGTAAATCCCACCGCATTGCTGACTCATTCAGCCATATAAACTTCAAATACTTGCAGAAATTACAGAAAAATTCTATGGTTGAAGGCCTCCCGGTCATAAAGGCAACCACTGGAATTTGCAAGGGCTGTGTTGTTGGAAAGCACCCTAAGCATAAGTTTGATTGGGGGAAGACAAGCCGAGCATCATGCATCTTGGGATTGATACATTATGGTATCAGTGATCCCATGCCTATCACATCCATGAATGGATCAAGGTATATTCTAACTTTCATTGATGATTTTTCCAGGTACACATGGGTCTTCTTTATAAAAAAGAAGTCTGAAGTCTGTGAAAAATTCACTGAACTGAAGGCCTTGATTGAGAATGCATATGGCCCAAAGATCAAGATATTGATATATGATAATGGATGGGAGTATGTCAGTAATGAGTTGCTGCACATATGTTCCCAAAGTGGTATTCAGGTCCAACATTCAGTTCCATACACTCCCTAGCAGAACAGTGTAGCGGAGAGGAAGAATCGGTCTCTCAAGGAGATGACAACATGTATGTTGGAATCAAAGAAGTTGGCTGCAAATTTGTGGGCTGAAGCCATGCATGCTGCAGCATATATTCATAACAGAGTGCCACACTCACCGATGAAAGGAAATACCCCTTTCGAAGCATACTTCAGACACAAGCCGAATGTGTCGAATCTGTGGGTGTTTAGGTCCACTGCATGGGACCGAATTCCACTTGATAAAATGAGGGATTTGCAACTGCAAAGCATAAAATGTCTATTTATTAGGTATCCTGATGAACCAAAAGGTTTCAAGCTGCTGGATATAAAAAAAAAATAGATCATCATCAAAAGGAGTGTCAAGTTCGATGAGCCTCTTCAGGAAGTGGAACTAGTGAAGGAGAAAACTGCTGAATTTCCTTCCCATTCTACTGAATATTTGGATAATGAAATTGGGGGTGATGACCCTGATTTGGATCCTATGATTTCTGATATCAGTGTACAGAAAAAATCATATGCTGAATCAGAACCTGAAGTACAAAATCATCTCCCAACTTGGGCCCGACAGACACTCTCATCCGCAGGAGATAACATTGGAAATCCAGATGATCCAAGGAGAACCCGGTCTGATTTCCAAAGAGCAGGTTTTGCGCTCTCTTATCCTGATTATTTGTTGTCTGAATCTTGTTATTTGATGATAAATTTTGAGCCTAATTTTTACTATCATGCTCGAAAGGATCTGACATGGCAAGTTTGCATGGATGAAGAGATGAATTCTCTTCAGAAAAACACTACTTGGGAGCTAGTTTCTCTTCCTCCAGGAAGGAAATCGATTCAATTCAAGTGGGTGTTTTGGACTAAGGTTGCTGCAGATGGTAGCACCTGCAAATATAAGGCAAGGATGGTGGAAAAAGTTTTCTCCCAGGTCCAAGGTGTGGACTACCATCACTACAACAAAAAGATGTGATTAACGTCACTTTTAGCTTCCTTTTTAGCGTCCACTATCACTTTCAGTGTATTTTTCATCATTTTTTGGACAAAGTGGATGCTTTTCAATGGGATGGCACTTTTAATGGCATTATTTGCATCCATTTTTAAAATTTGGCGCTATTTTGGACTCCAATTAGCATCCCAATAAATGTCCCAATTAGCGTCCCAAATAACGTCCCAATTAGCGTCTCAATTAGCATCCCAATTAACATCCCAATTACTGTCCATTTTTAAAAGTTGATGCTATTTTGGACGATAATTAGCATCCCAATTAACGTCCCAATTAGCGTCCAAATTAGCATTACAACTATCATCGCAATTAGCAAAGTTAACGTTCCAATTAGCGTCCAAAAAAACATCCCATATAACGCCAAGAATACCCTCCAAAAAAACATCTTTAATAACATAGCACCATATATTAATAGAGGGTTAGCGACAAGAATTGTGCCATGAATTTAGGCAGGGAAAACATACAACATAACTCCAAGTATAGAGCCAGGAATTGTGCCTAGAAAACATCCATCATAGTGCCAGGTATAGATCCAGGTATAACACCTAGAATAATACCAGAAATTTTGAAAGGAACCGCGCTAGGAATTGCACTAGGTTTAGAGCTAGGAATTGTGTTTAGAAAACGTACAACATAACGTCAAATATATCAATTTCAATGTCAATGATAATGATTCATGTGATAGTACTTTTGGATCTTGATTTATCATACTGGCACGTAAATGTTTGTAATCATGGCACGTAAAGGCACCCTGCATGTTGACTATAACAAACATCATATTTTCTCCATGCATGTGATCCCTAACTGTTGTGTAAGTGCCAACATTACCTAGCCTTAATCACTATCTTTCTCTAATCACTACAACAAAAACTGGATTTGGCGTCGAATTTAGCGCCGGATTTTAGTGTAATTTTTCTCAATTGTGGTGAACAATCTAGCTCTAAACATGCCGCTATTGTACATTTTCGTAAAACGCTGTCTATTTCATCTTTTTTTTCATCCTTTTTAACATCCATTTTTGTGTCCATTTTTGCACCCAATTTTTTGAATCTTTTGTTACGCCTTTATTTCCACCCAATTTTGCAACTTCTATTGCATCTTTTTTTGCGTCCTTTGTTACATCCTTGTTTGCATCCAGTCTCATGCTCATTTTTGCATCCAATGTTGTGTCTTATTTTGCTCCTATTTTTTCATTGAGTCTTGCACCCAATTTTGCACCATGTTTTGCATAAGATTATGTGTCCAATTTTGCATCTAACATTGCATCTAGGTTTGCATCCAATTTTACTTATAATGTTGCATCCCCATTTGCATCTAATTTTGTATCTTGTTTTACGTCTTTTTTTGTATCCTCCTGCTTGTAAAGCAGGGGCTCTTCCATTGAGCTAGCACCCTTTAAGAATTAGGAAGAGGACAAACATTAACACATAGATTTCATCATTTGTAATTCTAATAAAAGACAATAAGATCCAAAGACATTCATGCTTAAAATCCAATTTATTTTTTTAAGCACAAAAATCTACCATGCTCAGGCAAAAAAAATCCTAAACAGTTACACAATCTATTAAAGTGGTTTGCAAAAGAGTCTTAGAGAACAACATAATGTATTCATGCATACCTAATAACCTAAACTTGATATAGACAAAGAATCAGGGATGTGTTTAAGAAATAGTTGTAGAATCCAATTGAGGATGTGTGTGTTGCTACATACATGTTGTTATTCATTAATGAGGTGATTTTGTTCAGAAATGGGATTGTAAGAGAAGAACTCATGAATGGTTACTAAAAGAAGATGTCTAATATGTGCAACATATATGATATAATGAATAGTTTAACAATTAACACCAACAAAGTTGATTTATATTATGTGCATTATTTATAATCTAAAAATTAGTAAGATGTCAACAGGAAAAAGGATCATACCCTTTTCCACAATTGATAAGGCCACAAGGTGGTGGATGAAGTTCATGGGTTTCTCATCTTACTAACGATTGTTCCATAAAGAGATTCTGAAGGGGCATTCCATCACTTCATCAACATAGCTTCATGAGTCCTTTAGCTTCATGACTCTTGTGAATTTCAGGAGCAGGGGTAGAGAGGGGGGCAGCTCCATGCAACATAGCTTCATTAATCCATTTAATAATAGATAACAAAGAGAATGTGAAATAGGAACTAACATAAACAACACAGAAAGAAAAAGAGAATAATGGGATTCCGAGTAAAAATTAGTGAAGAGACATGGAGAAGGAATGAATAAAGGAAAATTTACATAGAAAAGAACAAATGTTTGCTTGAACTATTCAAAATTTCAAAAGGGGTTTAGCAACAAACAATCTCAAATTGAAATTTATCTCGGGCACGTTAATGAACAATTCATGAGTTCCATATTTGTGATGATGAAGACTAATTTGATTTATGGGGTTCTAAATACCAAGAGTTTTAATAATGGACAATTCAATTTGTTTCCCATCGGAATTAGATGTGCCAATTTAAATTCAAAGATCATTGTATAAAATTGAACCTTAGAGAACAAAGGTAGGTGGGGGTTTTGGAGATAGTTCAATTTTTTCACTTAATATTAAATAATACAACATTCAACTTTACATTTGGGGATCACACGGGGTTTTGATAGGGGAGGACTAATCTAGGTCAAAATGAGAGAATTTTATTGTGCAAGTTCATCATCTTGCAGAACTGCAAGAATCTGAAATAGAAAAGTTGTGGGGATGAAAGGACACAAGAAGAAAACCTCCAAAATTGCAAGGTTGTAGACACAACAAAGTGGTCAACACAATTTGAGACCTATCACCGTAACTTTCCAAAACCAATGTTCCATAAGTGAACATAATTTTGTAAGAATTAGAATACCTGAAACATAGCTGAAAAAATCAAAGTTCCACAAAAATACAAAGGCCACAAGACCACATATTGGAATATAGAAAAGAATCACAACAGTATTTGAATAAATAATCAATAGGTCATGGACTTTAAAAATACAAGTTCTATGTGTTTTGAGATTCTAACTCAACAACAAAATTGTTGTGTGTGCATGTATGGATGTACGTAGGTGTATGAGTTAGGAGAAAACTTAAAAGCCTTGAAAGTAATGGTATTCCATATTATAAGCATCTCTTATACAAAATTTATTTGTATTAAGCCATGCGAATATGCATGTGTTCTTTATTCTATGAATTTAATCTAATTCTAGATCAGTAGGAAAAGAAAGCCAACAAAATATCCAACATCCATAAGAAACATCCAACATCCTCTAGACGCACTTTGTATGAGCATGAGCGTTGTAAAAGAAAGGGATCAAAAGTCTGTGCAACTCCAGACAGATGATCGTAACATGCCCATTAGAAGGAAACTCATGAACCCCAAACATGGGTAGACATGACAAGAACACTAATAATCTAAATAGAAGTAACAGTAAAATATCTTAGACATACCATTGATATTTAACATCTTTTTTGTACTTATCCCAAATGCTTTGTTGTGACTCACTCTTAGGGATGACTTCCACATCATTCAATATTTCTCCTTCCACTGCCTTCCCTGTAAGAACAAGCTTCTGCACTTTCGACAACTCTAAAAAATTGACACCAATTTGTTAGATGACACAATATCAAAAAAGTCAAAATGAATTCTATTAAACATTATCATCAGTTGGAAATTTCAGGAAAAAGTATTCTTAGATAACCATCTGAGTAGTTAAAATGAAAAATATCAAAGTAAAATGTAGTTGTGCTATGCAAACAAAAGGCGTGTTTTTTAACAAATAATTCCCCAACTTAGTATAAATAATAATTGTTATCTAGGGGTCCAACATGCCACCTTAAGGACCAACTTGTTAATTACTAACAAGCTATCATCCTAACAACTGACATCAAAAACAATGTAATAGCATTTGAATTGCTTCCTTTCCACCTAACCTTGAAAGTTAGAGGATTCAATGCAAATATCCGATCCCATGTAGTGTTATACTTCTTAAAATCAACAAGACATTTCCATATAGTTCTGGTTGACATTCTTTATTTTCCTGTCACCTAGAGCGTTTACTTCTTGACGCTTTCTCATAACAGACTGGTCAAGATATGTAGTTCTCATCTTGAGTTCTGGAGAAGGATTTTTAATGATACTTTTGACAAACTAGCACTGTCTTTACCACCTGAGATATTACAAGCCTTCACATTGGCAGTCTTCGTCACATCAGCAGTTTTGTTCATGGTATCAGAATCCATTTTCTTTCGTTTTCCATCATATGCAGGATTCTTTAAGGATACTATTAAAAAACTAGCACTGTCCTTACTACCTGATATCTTATGAGCATTCACATCAGTAGTCGTGTTCATGGTATCAAAATCTCTTTTATTGCTTCTTCCCATCTCCACTTCGTAGATAACCATGGCTCTTCCTCTTCTTTTTTTTGTTAGTGATTTGTTCTGCTGGCTGAAAACGGAAGTGGTGGAGATGGGAAGATGGAAGTGGTGGAGATGGGAATATGGCATATTTGTCCTCTTCTTTTGAGATTTTCTTGGTGGGAAAACCCAATGAAATAGATGCTGATATGAAAGTTGAAACCAATGTATTTGGATCACAAACAAATGCAACTTTCAATTAAGATAAAAGTTCACATTTGCAAGTTAAACTCACGCCTGGGAATTAACATTCAAGTATGGAAGCCATTGATGATGCCCAGTCTTGCCCAGATCTGGAAATGAGGAATCTTGCTGCAACAGCTCTTCAAACAGTTCATATTTGATGAATATGATGTATTTCATACCTAGAGATAGTGTGGACCTCCTAGATTGCACCCAGCAACAATATAGAAGTTCTAGCTCTTTAAAAATGGCCTCTACACAGTCCAACACCCCCTTTTTTATGAATATTCAGCTCCATCAAGGAATAAAGTTGACTCTCAAGGAAACAAGCAGCTCTCTAGTGGTATAACTTGCCCCCACATAAGAATTTACCTCACCACTAGTTCGTACAATTCCCAGAGAAGAAACTTAGCCTAAGGATGAACTCGCCCTTCAATAGATGTCCACACTGCTTTTACACTACCCAAATTTCCAATGAATGGTACTCAGCCTTCTTAGAGAAGAATGTTCCCTTCTACAATGGTTCCAGCAGACGAATCAACTCACAGTTTTTTTCTTCTTCAACCAACTGCCAAAAATGTGCCAAAAACTCCAATGAATCTCCACAACGATTTACCCACAGCTGGAAATTACTTAGTCAATGTATACAGATGATAAATATGAGTGGTTTCTACTCCCTGTAGTTTCCTCGGACCAAAACTATTCTCAGCAAGGGTTTGAGTCCAAAAACCCCAAAGCCGGGAGCT
>LPNX010013232.1:1069600-1079854 GCA_001517045.1 Pseudotsuga menziesii | reverse complement strand
CAGGGTATTTGGCACAGAATTCTGCTCTATTTTTCCTGTTTTGAGTGATTGAAGTAAAATGCAGACCACGAGTTGATAGAGAGGAATTTTTGGAAACCAAAAAAGGTTTTTGTTCATAAGATACCCATATACAAAAACCTCTCTCAGTTTTGCAACAGCTATCAAGGTTTGAAAGATCGAATTTAATCTTTGCAGCCTATTTTTCAGGATTTTTAATATTTTCCTGTTTTAGTGTTCATATTGCGGGGCAGATTCTGATTGATTGGAGATGAATTTTAAAAAAACAAGAGAGGTTTTTGTTCATCACAGACCCATTCACAAAAACCTCTCTAAGTTTTTACACAGGTGTCAAGGTTTGAAATATTCAATTAAATCTTTGCAGCCTATTTTTCAGGGAGTTTAAATACTCAATATTTTCCTGTTTTAGTGTTCATTTTGCGGGGCATATTCTGATCGATTGGAGATGAAATTTTACAAACCAAGAGAGGTTTTTGTCCATAATGGACCCATTTACAAAAACCTCTCTCATGTTTTACACAGGTGTCACCAATTGAGAGATATGGAAGCTTCTTTGACACCTATTTTCCAGAAATTCGCCATATTTGCCAGGAATCCGATTTGCTATTTTTAGTCAATTAGTTGAGTTAGTTAGTTAATGTAACTGTTGGGTAGTTTCAATTTCGACCTAATGAATGGGAGATGGAACTACTTCTTTGTAACTATTTAGAAAGGTGAGCAAGACATTGTGAGGGTTCTGAACTTTTGGGAGCATCAGGAGGTCTGTGGGCTATCATACTTTCAGGCTTATTCAAAGATAAGTGTTGTGACTCTCTTGTACATTTACTGATGAAACTATGGATATATGACTCTTTACCCTACTTTCTGTCTGTGTTGGCTTTACTGTGAGTTTTTTTAGCTTCTTAATTGACATTTTCAGTGCTGGTTAATGTGTGTTTTCTAGCAGTGCTTGTCCATTATGTGTAAACTTCAATACAGGTTTTTTGTTAGACTTTTATGATATATATGCATCTTTATCAGTGATTGTGTTTGATTCAGTTGTTGCTTATCTGATGAATGTATTCCCTATATGCTCTTGATGTTTATGACCAAAACATTTAAAACAAAAACCCTAAACCCTAGTTTGAATTGAATTTACTCTTGAGATTGTGTTGGCATGTTTCCCTAGCCTTAGAAACAGTTTCTGACACAAACACTCTCCAAAACCTATTTTGTTAAATCTTTTTCTAATTATCCTAAATCTATTTTGTTAAATCTTTTTCTAATTATCCTATAAATTTTTTTTGTGACTTTTTTTCAACTTATTGCAACCACTGATCAAATGTGAAGGGTAGGTATTTCAAATGGAAGGCCATTTATTTTTGGAGCCCTTCTTAGTAATTGTATTTTAGTTGACAATCATAAATTAACTAAATTATTCATTAAAAAAATGTAAACAAATAAATATTTTTTTCATTTTTTTACAATTTTTAATAATTGAGCATCTCTTAATATTTATATGAAAAAATGATATATTTTCAATAAAACTTATTTTAAACATATTAAGTTGTCCTATGCGTATCATTAATTTTTACAGTTTCTATTGTATTTTTTTAAAGTTGGAGCACATTTCATTATCCAAAAAAATTACTTAGACTATATCCTAACCATATTGAGGCATCCAAGTGAAATCCAAGCATGAGAGATCTAAGAATGATAAGGAATGGGCACCTAAAAGAAAATAATACACAACTCATAAGACATTAAAAAAAATTCCTACATACCAAGCAAGTTAGCAAAGCTAGCATAACCGGGGTGAGGGCATTAATTTTTTTTGTTCAAGATTTGTTCTGAAAGCATACATGTATGGGATGTAGGGGAAATGGAATCAAGCCTAATTCAATTGAATCCTTGCAACTCACTACATGTTTGAGTCTCAACAATCTGCCTTTTAAATTGAACCAAAATACCAAACAAAGTTTATTAATGGCTAGATTTGAGAAAGTTCTAAGTGTGAGTAATTAAGGGCTCGAGGCTCTAAAATTTATTGTGTTTTGTACCAGTCCATGATTCAGTTAATCGACAGTCACATGTAGTAATATAATTATTTAATGAAAACATCTAATGCGTATGTCAAAACCATTTTCCATGCCAATGTAGGCCACTGCCCTCTTTATTATCTTACCAAAGGGCATGATAATGAAGAAGACAACCTAAAATTATGGACTTCACCTTCAAAGAATGCCTTGCAATCACATTGGTAAGGAGTGATAAGAACATCACAACAATACAACGTGTCAAATGTTACTTGATAGTGTTAATTAAAGACTTATATGGTAAATTTAATATAAGACTTACTTATACTCGTTTCTTACTCTTTGAGTCTTGAAACATTTAATATCTTATGGTTGTCTCTATGCCTTGACCCAATTCCTATTATAAGGTGAGGATGTGCATGCATAATAATCCTTAGTTATGACTATGAGATGAGGATTTGAAGGAAAGAGGATGTAAAGACAAGTAATTTTTATATGTATTTTGGTGGCGCTGAGGACAAATGTTGTGAGAAACCACAATATTTGGAAGGACGGAGGGGGATTACATCATGATCATGCCACCCATTAAATTAAAGACTATTCTTGAGCCTACAATTGTTTTTTTAAATTTTATTAATAACCATTTTTTCTACATTTCGTGTGCCCAATGACACTTCTCTATAGCAATGAACAAATCGACCTCTGCATTGTTTGTGATCCTAGTTACATGTCATTATTTGTATTTGCATGACATCGAGTGTTGTTTATAGTTGTCATGAGTCCATGATATTCATGCAATAAATGAAGTCTTATAGAGAAGGACTCATCAAACCGACCTTTTTCATTTCATTTTGATGAAAAAATAGTGGGCATTCGTATCGAGGTTCACATAGGTAGTAGGAACAACGTTTTGAGCTCGTTTCAGGCCTAGTAGTTCTTTTTTGTTGTAGTCGTATTTATTGACATATTGTCACACTTTAGATTGCAGCTCCAAGTGGCTCGGGAGTCAGAGTCACATCTCGATGGCTAGTGTCTCATAGTCATCAATGATTACTGGTCATCTTGCAAAACTAAGCAGTGAGTGCATGGTATGGGTGAGTGAGTGATTATAATTTATCATATTTTCAATATTTTGAATGATGAGTTTAACTTTATGGCATAGAAATTTTAACATCTTGAGAAATTTATATGGATGGGTGATTTCAAATGTTTCCCTTCTTTTGAAATGTTGATATAAATTACTCCCTTCTTAATTGGAAGGGGTAAAATTCAGATTTTAAATTTTTTTTGAAGGTCAATTTTAACTTTACACTTTTGGGAAGGCCTAGAACGCTTTGGAAGGGCTAGGAAGGGTTCAATTTTGAACATTGATTGTGACCCCATTTTACTTTTTATCCTCATTTAATAAACATAAAGTTACTTTGGAAATTTTCCCCTTTGAATGTAATATACGTCGCCATAGCGACAAACATCCATAGCTATAGCGACGATCATTGGGGACATTTTCATTTTTTTCCAAAATTTTAAACACATTTTCATTTGTCTAGGTTTCATATTAAAAAATGATAATTTATTTATAAATTTTAGATATGCATGGTTATTATGACAGATGGCAAGCCAGGTTGTCTTAAATAAATGACCATGTGATGTAAATTTCATAATTTCGTTTTGTATGAATTCCTAGTAATGAAATTACCTGGTTTTCTTCTTTGAGATTCCCATGAGACATCAACATTGTTAGAGACACTCTTATGACGAGGTCTAATTTTTTTATTTTAAACTTCCACACCTTTATTGCAAATACAACAACTTAGTAAATATTGTGGAATCTATACACAAATATCCCATACCCAATCAAGTCAGATATAGTGCATTTCAATCCCAAAATTTTTGTGGCTCCTTGGAAAATGGAGGAATGGGCTCACGATTGAATCAATTGGCCGCAATCGATAGAATAAAGAATGGAACACTGATTGCAAGTGAATATTGCAATGGAGTTTAACAATTTTGATGGTTCACTCAATCTTGACCCAACCCATTTATATCGACCCAGCCCATTTATATCTCAAGATTTAACATCTCCACCATCTCATTGATATATAATTTCTTCTTTGGCGTGCTTATGTATAACCAATAGGGAGTTTAATCCCCTCACTCGCGACCACATAGGCTTTCATCTCTTCTTCTTAAAGTTGTATTTTCTTTTATTTTTTAACTAATGAGAAAAAAAGAAAAAGGTAAAAATTTAACAAAATAGATTTAAGAAAATTAGCAAAGAAATCGATTGCTATATGGATGTTTTCACCATAACGTCATGTCTGACGTGTTGTCATGGGCCCTAGTCTATAATGTCATCTCTATGTGGGAAATCTTTGGCTTACAAGCAATAAATGGTCATTTCAAGATCTGTGTGACCAAGAATAATTATCATTGATTGGGCCATATTATCAATTCAAAACATAACGTCTAAGGGTAAGGGGCTCATGGGTCATGTGTGATGCCCTATACCACCTCAAAGGACCTATATACTACATAGATAATATCTAGCCAATGAGTAAGATATGTCAGTCATTTTGAGGTTTGACACACCAAGTATGGCTTTCAGTCCCTTGGCCATGATTTGATGTGAAAAGGGTTATTGGGCCAAAACAATTTTCCTTAGGGATCATGAACTATGTGTGGGGCCTTAGGCCACCACAAAGCCCTATAAAGGGAATATTGGCATGTGAGAAAGATATAGTACCTCTTTTATGAATTTTGGTTAACCATGGATATTTTTTGTAACTTAAGCAATGGCAAGGTCAAAAGACATAGCCTCAGGCCATAACATTTTCATTTGGCCTATAAGCAAAATATGGTCGTAGAAGATTCTACAGAGTGCATAACAGAGAAATAGGAAAATACAACAACGATGGAGAATCCTTTTCATTTTTTCTTAGAAATCATGCTACTTAACATAAAATTATAAATAAGCCACATGAGTTGATTCAATACCCAATTCTTTCCATCTTCGTTATTATGATTCAATTCCAAATTCTCTCCATCTTCAATGATCCTATTGAAGGAAAATGCACTGATTTCTTTAATGGAATGTGGAAGCTGGAAGCTGGGAGGTCATCCAGAGGCTCCATGAGAAAGCATTATCATGACTATTACTTGAGTAATAGGTGGTTCAAGAGCCACTTGTTATAAATCCAAAGCTTCGTAGTATTGCACACCCGATCCGTTAGTCCTTATAACAGAGCAGGCTTACCCAGTTCATTCTCAGCATCCAACGATCATATGGATTTGGCCCCTTGTCCCCGTAATTTATGTACCCACGTAAATTTTGAGGTATGGTTACTCAGATTAGGTCTCATGGCTGGGTATTATCCTGGATATTCATAATTAGTCCATCTGTGTGAATCCATCTCATAAAACATAGTTGTAAATGCCAATATGTAGTAATACAAAATCCAATCACGAGATAGTGATCTGAATTTTGGTGACCTAGCATTAGTAGAACCACCAGCATAGGTATATATTATATAGTATCTAAGAGAGAAACATCTAAGGTAGAGACAGTAGAGGCATCAATAGTGATAGATCTCCTACTTTACTTTGATCCATCCTAGAAAAACAGGCTTTGAACGGCCTGGCCCGAGAATCAAGACACCCACATTGCCAACTAGGCACCTTGAGAAGTCCTCATGGGAGGAATAATATTAAATCCTCTCATGGCCAAATTGGGGACAGACCAGATGGACCAAATTGATACTCATAACCTCAAATACATAGATTGATTTAGCAGAAGCCCCTTTGGGAAATGGGTAGTTGTACATAGATCTATATTTGAAAAATCTTTCATGTTTTGCTTTGCCTCCCTATGAAACTTCATAGGTTTTAATCTATATTTTAATTTGCATAATGTATAAGTAAATAATATGTGTATATATTTAATTATATTAAATCTCATAACATATGAACTATACATATTTATTTATATTAAATATTTTAACATATGAACTATAGTAGAATATTTATATTAATTATATATTATTATTATATTTACATATTTTACCATTATTAAGGTGAAAGAAGTTTATATATCATAAGGGTGTTTATAAAATATTTACCTATTTTATAAATCGGTTAAGTATTATATTTACATTTATTAGAAGTATAGTATGGATGGACTATCAATGTATGGATTTTAACATAATTCCCTAAAATGAAGCATGTTTTGTTGGGAGAAAGAAACTTGGAACAATTTCAATATTATGTTTCCCTTGTGGTTTGAATTTTTTACTTTGGTGGGGTGTTTTAGAATAATCCCACTTGTTATGCATGCTTTAAATGGTAAACATATCCCGTTTGCTTTAAATAATGACGATGATGAAATATATGACAATGACAGTGATGATGTTTTTTATGATTACGATGATGGAAATGATGATGATGATGATCATCATTGTCATCTTTTTCATTGTCATCATGATTATCACAATAGTCATCATCATCAGCATAATCATCATCCATGTCATCATCATCTCCATTGTCCTTGACATCATCATCATCATGATTATTGACATTTTCATCAGTTATTCATCATTACCTTTGGCATAAGAAATAGCATCTACCCAAAATATGTGATTAGTGGAAAAGGGTCATGGAGGACACACACGATTTATGCATGAAAAATAACAACTTATTTTTTAAGATGATCAACATAATCATTGTCATTGTATTCATCATCATTGTCATTGTCATCATCACCATCATCATCATTCATTTCATTTCCATCATAATCATCGACAATGTCGTCATTTCCATTATCCTCATCATCATCATCATAATTGTCATCATCATCATCATTCTCATTGTTCTCCTCATTATCAACAACATTATCATCATCATCATAACCATCCTCAATATCATAATCATTATCCTCATTTTCATCTTCAACATCTGGGTGTAAAACTGGATGCAAAAGTGGATAAAAACATGGATGTAAAAAAGGATGCAACAAAAGTAGGCGCAAAAGTGGGTGCATAATGGGGTGTACCAAAAATGGATGCAAAAGATGATGCAAAAGTGGATGCAAAAAATGATGCAACAATGGAAGCAAAACATGATGAAAAAATTGGTGCAAAAGTGAATACAACCATGGATGTAAAATTGGATACAAAATTGGATGCGAAAGTGGATGCAACAAAAGTAGATGCAAAAGTAGTCGTAACACCAAATGCAAAACCTGATGCAAAAATGGATGCGTAAAGGGATGCAATAATTGATGTAAAATTGGATGCAAAAAAATATGCAAACGTGGATGCAAAAGTTGAAGCAAAAGTGGGTGTAAAAGTAAGCGCAAAAATGGGTGTGAAGTGGGAAGCAACAAAAGTGGATGCAAAAGAAGATGTAACCATGGATACAAAATGGGATGCAAAAAGGGATGAAAACGTGGGTGAAAAAGTGGACGAAAAAATGGATGTAAAAGTGGATGCAAAAATGGCTGAAACAAAACGAGATGCAAAACTAGACTCAAAACAGGATGTAAACTTTGATGCAAAACTTGGCGCATGAAGGGATGCAAAAAAAGAAGCAGAAGTGGATGTAAAAAAGGATGCAGAAGTGGATGAAAACAAGGGCATAAAAGTTGAGGAAAACATGGGCGTAAAATGGGGTGCAACAAGAGTATATGTACAAACTAGGCACAAAATTAGGTTCAAAACTAGGCTCAAAACCTGTCGCAAAACCTGATGCAAAACTTGGCGCATAACCAGGTGCAAAACCCAATGCAAATTACACCGTAATTTGCGCTAGATTTAAAAAAAGGATGCAAAAAATGCCTAAAATAGCACCAAACTGTGAAATTGTGCCATTTTGTCCAAAAAATGAAGAAAAATACACCGAAAGATGGTCTAGATGCAGAAAAGGATGCAAAAAGAGATGATAAATCTAGTTTTTGTTGTAGTGAATTTTATCACATTAGCAAGCACATGTTAAAAATACACTATTTTCACTGATCAAGCTCCCATATTTGAAGGGGATTTGCACGTGAATTGCTGACATACAACCACCAACTATAAGGTGCCCCTTTTGCAAGTGTATGATTCAACCTAAGGAAAAATCTACTACAAGAACTACACCTTGAAGTGACAGAGATCCACTAGAGCAACCAGGCCCTGCATATTGCTTATTAGACATCTACTATAGGAATTTCACCTTGTATTTGATTGAATTACCCTATTAAGTGCACTGTAAAAGATTGTGTAACCAGACCAATCCTTCAGGAAAACTTGCGGCAGAGATATTTATTACTGTCTTTCGCTGTGATTCAAATGAGCAAAAGTAATATCGAGGTGTCTTAAAATTTCTTATTAAACTCTTTCTTATCATTGGTTGGAAATTTACTATCAATGGATCTACTAGACACCCATTCCTCTATAACTATGCTGTTGCGAGTGGGGAGCGGGGAGCGGGAGGGGAGTAAAAAGTGAAATTTTCAAAAGCTCCCGTTTTGGGAGCGTTTTTTTGTATAGTATATATTTTAATATATTTTGATGGATTTATATCTGAAAAACATGTAGAATGTTGAATTAGCTATATATTGCATGGATTAAACCATGTAACATCAATCATCTATTAATTACAATAATAGCTTTTCCATCCTTCATATTGCCTTTTCAAAGCTCTGGCCAAACCATCTTGATAATTCGACACACTACCAAATTCTATGATAATCTCTTCTACGGAACTGAATCTCTATCTCAAATAGGGTTTGAATCTAAAAAGAGGACCCCATGGATCTAAACTACCTATTTATTACTTTAGGGACCACAATTATCATCAAATTATTCCCAACATTGCTTCACTGATGTCTCCACCAAGCGTTCCAGAAATGGTGATTGAAATCATCCTGAATTTGCCTTGATTTGATAAACAAGCCAACACCATGAACTGTCAATTAAGATGATGTTACCACTCATTATGTCCTTTCTGGCGTCATTCTTTCTATGCCAGTGCCTTATGTATTGAAGATGAACCAATAAAATCTATACATCAATTCCTGTATGTCATGCTAGGCTTTCATAATGGTGCTAACATTATATTTGCTGTAATTTCTCTTCATGTTTTTTGTTAGAGGTCTGTTACTGTCTCCTTACTGTTGTATTTACTGCGCATATAGGCTATGTATTTGGATCAACTTCATCAAAACATTCAAGAGCAACCTCCTTGTAAGAGATGGTACCTCATTATCAAAGTCTGGACATATACACACTGAGAAAATATTAAATCTCATCAATCTAAATGAACACCTCATTAGCAAATATACACTGGGGAAAAAATTGTGTTAACAGGTCCATAGTTGGAGAAGAATTAATTCTACTCACACTAGATGCTATGAAAGATAGAAAATAATGTGCCCATCTTATTGAAGATATTGTTCACCGTTTAGAAAAATAAATCACCAAATATATTTTACTCAAAATCACTATCACAAAGTCATAAATGTAGACTGCTGTAGAAAACTCAGATTTAATGTGTTTTAGTCTTGAAACACATGAAAACTCAAGTGGCAACTGTTTGTGAAAAATCATTTGATTAGTCCCTTAACTTCCACTGTAGCTAATTCCTAACTACTGTTCAAACCTAGCATGCATACCTTTAAAATACTAATCACCTTACCTAAAAGTAGGATATCCAGTTAACTAGTGCTCTGCTTTGTTAAATGAGGCTACAACTACTATTGTAACTAAGCCTTAAATGTATGTTCAGTTAACTAAAGGTGTGCAGCTATGAGACTAAATTAGGAGTGTGCCCTCTCTTGCTTTGCATAGCACTATTTGGGTGGGCCAAGCATCATTACAACATTAAAACTACAGGATCGATCCCCATTATCAATCCAATTTATAAGGCTCAAAATCATTTCATAATTTTTTTTATTCATGTTTATTAAGATTTTAACACTTGGTAATTAAAACCACTTCATAATAAATTCGATGGCGATAAGTAGGTTTTGATTTGATGAAGAGCTAAATAAGATTATATGTTTTTGTATAGTATAGAAGTAAAAGATATAATACTTTAAGGACTATACAATCATAGAATAAAAAAGGAGAAAAAAATGTGTTTCTTTAAATTATTTATATATCAAAGTATTTATGAATGCTACAGACATATTTGACTTCAATTTCTCAAATATCAATATAAATAATTTTTTTAGGGGGGGGAATGAAGT
>LPNX010013232.1:1040639-1061912 GCA_001517045.1 Pseudotsuga menziesii | reverse complement strand
ATGAGTGGAGACAAGATTCTACAATTTTTTTTTACAGTCCATGTTTAAGGGAGGATTTTCCCAAGTTGGTTTTGCCTCTTTCCTTGTTTCATATGGACATGCAGTATGAAAAGGGTGACTAAGCCTTGTTGCTATGCCCTATATTTTTTATTTATTACTCATAAATTCAGGATTAAGGGGGGGTGTTAGAATAATCAACCCATAGTATTTACCCACTTAGACATTATTTCATTTATTTTGTCTTATTTTCCTAGTCCATGAGTCCCACCATGTGAAAGTTGTCAATTGCCTATCCATAGAGGTCAAACTTGCCATTATTGACTCATGGAGTGCTTGGGAAAGCCTTAGGAATCAAATCTACTTTATTCCTGGCCTCCTAGGCGCCCTTCTGCTTTTTCTACTTTATTGCCTGCTTTTTCAGTGTTTTAAGGCACATAGGAAAGCAAGACTAGGTGAGGTGAATCATCTTTGTTGCCTCTTCCTCCTCCACTCTTTCCTCCATGAAAAAGCATGTATGAGCTTCCATTTGACCACTCTTTAGCTTTCCCATTCACCCTTGCTAATTCGTGGGGTCCTTGATAGATTTGGGATCAGCTTTTTACACCTATGGGGGATTTGCCTATTTTGGGTAAGCCTGCTTTATGCTAGATTTGGATGCTTCCTTATGCATTATATTTGCTCATGTATTCTATATATTCAGCAGCCTATGTTATTACAGGGTTGGCTATTGTACACTCAGTTAATATAATTTTGTGATACAGCTCCATATTCAGTCTCCATTGTTGATAATTTTGCATGATCAATTGTTAATTGTTGTGGGTGAAATTAATCTACTGCAGGCATGAATTTCTACATGGTAGACACCTGAGGAAATATAATCTAGATAGATTCAACCATTGTTTAAACAACCAACAAAACAAACTTAGAACTTGCAACCAGTTTTGAAGATAAAATATCACTACTAGCTTGACTGTAATTTGTCTTCATAAATGTTGATAGTATCAGCAAAGCCATTGCTGAAAGCAATTCCCTTGGGGATGGAAAATCAAGGTCTGAATGCATTTATCTAACAAGGTACAAATCTCAATATTTCATCCTTATCCAAAGTTAGAATTGATTAATCAAAAGAAAGATTGGAGTGATTAATGAAAAGAAATATTGGAATTTCTTTAAGAGTTTTTTCAAAATTATTTTCAGATAATTTAATTCTTGTAGAGTTGTTTGTTTAATTTGCAAGCGGGGAAACTTGAACCTTGGTAGATTCCTTCACCACCTGGAAGCCCCATATGACTTCATTTAGTTTTTGAATTGGAGTTCTATATCTGGATCAGATTTTCTTATAAAGTATTCTTGTCTTACTCAAACATGCCTACATTGCATTGAAAATGACAATGATTTTTAAACAATCCTTCAGACAAACTCTGAACATACTATACATATGCTTCATTTTCCAAGTACGGAATTCATAACTGCTGCTGGTATAGGCTGGCATAGTTCATTCTCTATTACCTTGTCTTGCAATGGCTTTTCTTTTAAGATTTTCCCATTATAGGATTTTTCCAGTCATCTATACAAGTCGCCTGGTACTTGCTTTAATCTTGACACTCATATCAACCTACCTAGTACAAAAGTTTTTAGGGTAGAGAGAATAACTTACAAACCAAATCTCATCACATTTTTCATATTTGCTAATTGAAATCCATTTGAAGCAAGGTATGATATGTGTGCCTCAGTGATTGTGTTTTTCCTTGCCATACTATAGGTACTGGCCAATAGCCAATGCTCACTCTTTCACCAACCGGTGATCCATGTTTTCTCTCTAAGTGGTTATCATTTTTGTAACGATTCTAGCTCTGAAATAAGTTATATCAGGCTTTATTTTTCCAAATATTATTGTGGTGAATGTATTTTAAATCTACAGTAATTTTAGTAGATATATGGAGGATATTACTCTTGATAATTGATAAGAATTGTTGAAGTCCTTTATTTTAGACAAACAGTCTGAAGAAAATACACATTACAGGATGTTTGTACAGTGAAAGGGTATTTTTCCTTCCCATACTATAGTTACCAGCCACTACCAAGTGTTCACTCTTTCACCAACTAGTGATCTGCGTATTCTTTGTAAGCAGTTATCATTTTTGTGAAGATTCCAGCTGTGAGATGAATTATATCAGACCTTATTTTACTAAATATTATTGTGGTGAATGGCTTTTAAATATGTAGTACTTTAATTATATATATGATGGATCTTTCTCTTGAGGTTTGTGAAACTGATAAACATTGTTGAAGTTATTTATCCCAGTTTGAAGAAAATACACATTATAGGAGTTCTGTACATTTTGAAGTGTGTTTTTCGATATATTTTTATCTCATATATTGGGAATGCTATCCACAATTTCTCGATCAAGGAACTTGTACTTGTGCAAGGTCTCTGAATGCTTTGGGCTGCTGGTATATCTGAAATTTTTTGAGTCTCCATCCTCTAAACATATTTGGTTTTGATTTTCTTTCTTACCTTAGTAAGGGAATGGAATTATGTTCCTACATCCCACTCCATATAAACTAGACCAGAAGATTTCTTTTTGTATTCTGAATCCAAATAGTGATGTAGACAAGCAAGTTTCAATACATGTTAAATATATTGCACAGGTACAAGCTCATGGTTGCAAGTTATGAGATAGAAATATATCGAAAAACACCCTTTCACTGTATAGACCTCCTATAATGTGTATTTGAGAAGTCACAATACATGTTGTCATGAATTCCCCTTATATAGTGATGATAAAATTGTATGGAACACACATGACAATATACCTTGAGAGAGAAAAGATTATTGTCCTTGGTATTGCCAGTCCTCTCAGTAAAAGGGATTGTTTCCCCACCTTTATTGTACACCTTGGTCTTATGGGTATGTGGGTTTCCCTACCACCTTGTTTTAACGCTTAGTAGACTTATGGTCCTTTTGGTCCTAGCACCCTTGTTGTATGTGGTACCATGAGAACCTTTGGTATGATGACTTAACCTTATTTTTTTATTTTATATGACCACTTGACTGTTAGAACCCTATCCTAAGTCAACTTAACATTATTTTAGGTTATGTTTGGTAACAACCCTAAAAGATAGGGGTTTGTGGATTAACCGTTTTAGAAAACTTGTTAAGATTATAAATTCAAGTCTTGAATTTCATTTTAGAGAGTGTGATCACAAGAGAAATTTGAAGATATGATCTTTCACCTATCTAGGGTTTGCTGCTCCTAATAGATTGAAATCTAGGGTTTTGTTTCTATCTCTGAGCTACCACCACCTCTCCTATCAACCTGCTAGTGTTTTCATCTTCCTTTTCAATTTGTTGTTGTTATGAATAAGTCGTGTCAATCTTCTCATCTTGTTAAGGGTTTCCTTGACACGTGTTGATCTTCCTTGAGATGGGCATAATATTTTGTAGGATGCTAATTCTAATAGAAGCCCTTCTTGGGGAGGCCATGACTAATAGACACCTTTCTATTAAGGGTTGTGACTAATATAATCCCCTTAGGGTTGGGACGTGACTGATCTAAACCCCTTAGATTTGAACTATGATTGAGTTGCTAGTTGGGCCATGACTATGTGGAACCCTTCTTGAGCCGGTTCATGACTAGGTAAAACCCTTCTTGGGTAGGCCTTGATGGTTTGACCTTACCCTAACTAAACCATAGAATGTTGATGCTTTCTCTAACAGGTCGTGACTATTGATGACTTTTTTTAGCCTTCTTGGACACGTCGTGAATTTTTGTGACTTATTATATTGGGTCGTGATCACTATTGCTTTCCCAGACTTAGGATGTGACCCTTTTGCTACTTGTTAGAGCCGATCATGACCCTTGGGACTTGGGGTTGTTCAAACTTGATCTATGAATCTTGGATGGCACCTGTGCTGGGCTGTGACCATTGTGTGTGTTCATTGAACTTGATTTGTGACCTCTATGAGGTGTTTGGACAGAGCTATGATTCTTGTGGGTTGTTAGGACTCTGACTTGACCTTGCTAGGTTGCTAAGATCTCAGCTGTGACTTGTGTTAATATTCTTGAACTAGTTGTGATCCTTCTGGTGCCTAACTATGTTTGGGGCTGGGTATCACTGTTGGGGTTTTCACACTTGGCAACTGAGTCATATTGACTACTACTATATATGCCTAACCTTATTCCTAACCTTTTATCTCTCAATGTATGTCAATTGTTTCATTGTTGATCTTGTCCTTTTAGTGACAAGATTTTATCCTAAAAGTATCTGAGTCTAAGGCCAATTCAAACCAGATATGAAACAACATTGTTATTTATTAGTTGTTGGTCATTAGTTTGTTTCTTGTACTATATTATTGTTTATGTTCTGTACATTTCATTTGATGAAGTGTATCTCAAGGACCAACTTTAACAATGTGACCATCAGAGTGTTAAATTTAAAAGAGATGAAATTTATGTTTTCTAAATTTATCTTTCCTTGCTACAGCTGTACCAATTTTGGGGTTGAGTATCACTGTTGGGGTCTTCACACGTGGTGATTGATTCTTATTGACTGCTACTATATGTGGGGCTGAGTATCATTGTTTTGGTTTTCACACTTGGTGACTGAGCCATATTGACTACTACCCCATATTGATCTACCCCATTTAGATCAATTTTTCGTTGAGAAATATGTAATTTTTAAAATTTTTGGTTGTTGAACATCTGCTAGATTATAAATTATTTTTCTTGGATTTGAACTTTAGATTTCATAGTTTAAGGACATATATAATGTAACGTGTCTATGACTACAGAGAATGATAGGGTTGTAGCATAGAGTAATATTGAAAGTACTTCAGATCTGTCCCATTTGGATTATATTTACTGAACACTTTGAAGTGGGTGACCAATAAATCATTTCAGTAGCTGGGTTGATGATAGTCAGCAACTTAGAGGAATGAGTGGCACTATCATAGAATTAGGAATTGAGGATAATTTTGTTTCTCAGTTATAGAGGGCTCAACTAGTTGATGACACAAAATCATATTAGGCCCATGATACCACCAGATCACAGGAAAGAGGTGATACTACTACCTCACAAGCTGCAGATGTTGGTACTGTAATGACAGAAACTTTACAATCATAGGATAATGATATATAGAGAACCAAGGAACGTAATGAATCCCATGTTGAAGATAATACAATGTATCATCCTTTGTCGACCATTAGATACTCAAAGTTGTGTATTAATATTTTTTACCATTATAGAGGACCTTGTAAGTTAGGTTCCCAAATTCTTAAAGGGTTCTAGCTCAATGAAAGAGCGCCTACCTTACAAGCAGGAGGTTGGTGGTTTGATTCCTCCATGCCCTAATGATACTATAATATCGGTTAAAAACAACTAAATTAGTAAGCAAAAAATAAGAGATAGGTGACCAAACAAAATGACCAAAACTTGTATATAAAATTACTAAAAACGACTAAATTAGTGAAAAACATGAGAGATGCGAAATTAGGCATTAAAAAGGATGCAACACATGGCGCTAATGATGAATCCAAACATGATGTTGATATGGTAGAAAAATAAGACGTTACTTTGGATGCAAAAGATGGCGCTACATAGGAAGCAAAATGTGCTGCAACAATAGAAGAAATATTTGGCGTCCATTTGGTAGCAAAACACGATGCAAAAAAGGAAGCAAAAATTAATGCAAATTTGGAAGTGAAAATTGGCACATATTTGGAAGTAAAACATGGTTCAAAATGGGATACTAAAGTGGTAGGAAAAATGGATGCAATATTTGATGCTAACATGGTGCTAATAAGGACACAATTATGGTGCTAACGAGGGTGTCATTTAAGAAGCAAAGTTGGATGCTATTCTGGAAGTAAAAAATGAGACGCTATTTTGGATGTCATAAAGGATGCTATTTAGGAAGAAAAAAAAGGAGTTTAACACATATTTCATTAAATTTGGAAATATTCTATTACCAGGACTTCATCCACATTGATTTTTTTTGGAAATCTCTAAATACGTATTCTATTAAATCTAGAAAAATCAACCCAAAGAACTAGTCCATTAAATTTGGAATAATTAATCCAATGAACTACTTTCTCAATTAATATTTTTTATTTATTTCAAGTAAAACTTTACTATTCAACTATTCAAAAGGAATTATTACATCTCAATTAGAACTAGAGGAAATATTACATCTCAATTACAACTAGATGGGTTAGATCTAAAATTTAGAACTTTTGCTAGATTGAGTTCCTTCAAAATGAGGAAAGTCATAGCCTTTGAATCCTACATAATTTATATTAATATTATTTATAGGTTGTATTAGATGTTAAGTTGATTAAATTCTTTTATGACATAATATCAACATTGTATTTGTTACTACAACAATTATAAACATTGTCATAGTAATTATTTTTGTCTTTGTTATGTATGTTGTTTTATTTTTGGAAATTGGCACCACTTATAATCAAAATGAAAAAATATGTTATGACTTTAAAGTATAAGTTTTATCCTTGTAATGATTAAAGTAAATTATGAATTAAAATAGCAACATAATTTATTATTATTGTTGTTGGCAGTGGTAGTGTATTAGAAACTAAGTTGATGAATGCTTACTTTATGAATAATAGATTAACTTGAGAAATTTCTTACCTATAAATTTATTTAATGATATTGATGTTAGTAAAGCCTCTCTTATTTATTAATATTAGATGTTTTAATAAGCAAAATCAATTATGAACTAGAATAGCATTAGCGCAATACAATTTGATTTTTTTTATATACGAGAGGAAAGGGGAAAAACCAACTAAACTAATTATTGCAAGTGTTCATTATTTATTTATGAAGCATTTGAACAATGTGTTTAATTGAAAAGAGCATATTTATAATGAAAATATAGATATCTTACAATATTTATATTATCATTAAGATTGTATATCATCTATTAATTTATGTTAGGGCACGGAGGAATTGAACCACCATTGTCCTGCTTGTAATGCAGGTGCTCTTCCATTGAGCTAGCACCCTTTACAACATGAGGGGAGAGGGACTGTGTTAACACCTAGATTACACATTTCTAATCCTCCATGACAGATCAAAATGATGACAGTATTAGACTTTGATTCTTTCAAAATGATGAAATTCTTAGACTTTGAGTCCTTACATAATTTCTATTAATATTATCTATAGTTTGTATTAAATGGTCAATTGATTGAGTTTATGTAATGACATCAATATTGTATATATTACTATGATTAAGAAATTGAATTATAATTTGATATGGTAACTAGTACATTGTTGGTGTCGATTTCCTATACTTTTTTCCAAGAAACGATTTCCTATACTAGTAGAAGGTTGGCACAATTTTAGAATGGCCCATTTAAAAACTATTTAATGTAAAGGTTTGGTACCCAATATTGTTCTAAAATTTTCCCTTGTATTTCCCTGAACTAGGCTTCCATCAATCAACCTTTACATGAAGAGTCTCACTTTCATCATTCTGGAAGATATATGAGGTGGTTTTTGTCATCCAAAGAATCTCTCCTTCATCATCAGCTCATTATCTAACTAACGACATATTTCCTTTCTCAAATTCGATCATAGGATTGAATCTTGGCTTTAGCTTGTTGCACTTGGGTTCAACATATACCAGTTCATCTGTCACATTATCAAAATCTCCATCCATAATACTTATATTCCATGCAGTGCATTATGATCAGCATTAAATCTCACATGGATTAAATTTTCTTTATAATGCAATGTATTTGATGATAATGTCTAACATGAATTAAAGCTAACATGATGCTACTACTTAATGATTGATTTTCTGGATTAAGTTATGTGAAATATTTTTAGTCCACAATGATTTTTTCATGGTTCCCGTAACAATCATGGGTGGAGTGTCCACTCAAAACATTGGTCTGAAAAACATTCACACAGTTTAATCCAGAAAATCAATCAAATTGATGACAAACTGATAAAATATGCACACTCAAAATGTTAGTACTGTATTTATTGAGTATAAGTTAATATACTAGTACAAAGTTGGCACCACTTTAAAGTCTACATGAGAAAATATAGTTATGAATGTGAATGCAACATAGTAGTACAATTAAATTTATATCAACTATAATAACGATAATAGGGAAAACTCACTTCAAACCTTATTGCAAGTTCCTTACATTTACTCACAAAACAAGTCTATAAGATGTGTTTAGGTTCATTCGCATAAAGTATCATCACATGAATTAACATGAAGTTGAACCAAAATTTTCATATATGTAGCAAATAATATAAAAATTCCTCAAAAGGTAGCTTAAAAAGAAAATTTGATATACTACAAACATTGACATATTTTTCTTCATGTATATTAATTAGTCATTCAAAAAGAAAAATTACATTCATTAATAATCTCCACCTAATCTCCTTATATTTTCTCAAGCAGGTCAAGTACAGCTTGAGGATGAAGATTTCCACAGTTAATCATAATGACAAAGAGAGTTTATGGAATTAAATTGTGTATTGAAACATCCCTACGTTTCAAGTGGACACTCCACCAATCATCAGGGGAACAAAATGAAAAGCTCAAAGTGGTATTGAAGAAAGTGAGCAAAAGCTAATAATAAATAAGGTAAGGGTTTTGTACATGCATTAATGAATATAATTATGCACATTTGATATAGTGACATGTTGTGTTGATCTAAAAGACAAATTGAAAGTTAAAATTTGAATGGTGTTAGCTAGTTCCCATAAAGTATCATCACATGAATTAACATTGAACTTGAAGTGAAATTTTCATATATGCAATAAATAATATAAAATTCCTCAAAAAGTAGCTTGAAGAGTATTTATTATACTACAAACATTGAAAAATATTTCTTCATGTATACTAAAATTCATTCAAAAAGAAAAATTACATTCATGAATCATGTCCACCTAATCTCCTTATATCCACTCAAGCAGAGCAAGTACAACTTGTACACCACATTTATTTATCTTGGTCTTCCTGCAATCTTCTTTCTTTGGCATCCATGCCCAAACTATGGTATTGATTGGAATAGATCAAAGTTCCGTGTCATCAAGATTTGGTACCCAATATTGTTCTAAAATATTTCCCTTGTATTTCCCTAAACTAGGCTGCCACCAATCAATCTTTACATGAAGGGTCTCTCTTTCATCATCCTAGAAGATATTGAAGGTGGATTTTTCCATCCAAATAATTTCTCCTTCATCCTCATTACCTAATCTAACAAGAAACAGCTTCCTTTTCTCTACATCGGTTCTAGGATCGAATGTTGGCTTTGGCTTGTTGCACTTGGGTCCAACATATACCGTTTCATCTGTCACATTATCGAAATCCACATCCATAATACTTGATATTGCATAGAGTGCATTACCATCAATGTTAACATTTTTCCTCGTCTTGGGCCAAAATCATCAGAAGAGGAATCACTTTCATCCAAGGGTGTATGGTCATTATAGATTCCATCTAATGCATCAAGAACTCTTTTCCAATAATTTATTTTTTTATTCCATTCCTCTGTAACAATTGGTGAATTCTCATTGCCAATAGTCTCTTTCCACATTTTTATGTATGATGTTATTCCTTCCTTTAGTTATTTTAAATAAACATCATTGTCTTTGGGACGTAAGAAAGATGGCTTCCATATGGGAAATATAGGTCGACCTTCATCATCTATATTCAACAACTCACTGTGGTTCCGACCACTTAATGTCTCTGATGGATTCTTTATACCTCATAACTGGAACATCATTGAGTACAAGAAATTGGAAGTACTGGACATTAAGATGTCTAACTAGTGCATTTTTCCCCTCCTTGATGTACCCATTAAGAAAATTTTTGAAGTCATACACTTTGCCAATAAGTTTAGGTGGAAACGCCTGTTTTTATTCTATTGTGCAATATGTATACATCATCTCAGATAAAAAATATATATTTGTGATTTTCAAGTTGGAAGACATTCTTCCGTAGGTTCCATCTATGTCTTCATGGGTGTGCCCCACAATCAAGAACCCAAACTCAATAGTAATGAAGACACCAAGTGCAGTTAATAGTGATAGAAACATGAAAACATAACGATTCTTATTATCACTAGCTACATTGTCCAACTGTAACAATAAATGTGGAGGAAGAGGTTTAAAATCAAGATTTTGTTTTTTTGAGCTTCCATTTAAAGATCGGAAAGCATCCTTGTACACTCTACATTTTGAGTAAATAGAGTTTTGAAGTAATGCATTTGAAAGTGGGTTTCTTGAACTTCCACTCTCATCAAGAAAATCACCATACATATGAAGGTGTGGGTCTTCAAGGTCCCCAATCACTTTGCAAGAGATGTACTGGTAAATTGTGATCCCATGTGTACAAATGGTAGGGATAAATGACCAAAACCTCATGTGCTATGCCCATGCTTTATCACACCTGAAAATGACAAACCCAAGTTTGGTCCTGCAACAGATTTTGATTTGACATGTAATCTTGGGATTGAAGTCTTTGTTTTGTCCATTTTATCATGGATAATGCTCAAGTATTCCTTTGGATACCGCTTTGACATAATTCTATGGGCATAGTAGCAATATCTTCCACACATAACAATCTTGTTATGTTTCTTCAGTCTAGCTCATGCCTTTTCTTCCAGCTCTTTTGTAGTCATTGTCTTCATCTGTTCTTTCAACACGATACATTCACTACATTTACTGAAGTTAGTGTTCTTTGAGAATGCCATATATCGAAAATGAGTATTCCAAATCTTGCTCATTGTTTGTTGTGATATTGATGGAAAATTGAGCTCTTGAAGAGCCTCATTGATCTCTTTTAACAAAGAACTTTGGGTGTACGTTGATGGCAGCAGTATTAAAGGAGCAACCGTTCCATATTATTCAACTTGTTGTGTTTGGTTTAGTGAAAAATCTGAATTATCCATGACAATTTTGTGCAATATTTCTATGGTTGCCACAGTATGTGCACGTGGTTTGCATTTGTTGGTGTTACCATGAATTCCTTTGACATGTCCTTATTGGAAGTTATGTTGGTAAGTATAGAAGGTGCTTTGAGGAATATTATGTATCTTGTACCATGCTTTCTTACAAATAATATATCCATTAAACCTCATGTCCTTTACTTTCCTAACAGTAGGACGTAGGCCATGGACATGGCTCTTTGACATGATTGTGTTGGAAAGGAGTGAATTCAAGGAAAATTCCCTAATGTCATTTTTTTAAGAGTTCCATACCCCTTCTAGCAGCTGCAATGGCTTTCCTATCCACATGTTGAAGACAATCTTGTTTGCAACATTCATCTGCTGCCAAAAGTCAGTTTCTTTCTCTTCATCTCTCTGTATTTGAAAGTTTCCAACTTTTTTTGTAGCCACAACTCGTTTAATCCTTTTATATGGCCTCGTTACATGCATAGCAATTGGGGCTGGATATTTTTCATTATAAATATCACCATCCCATGTGTTTAAGGGAACTGTGTCCTCTATAAGATCACATACCACCATTTCATTGGGCGCCTCCTTGAAATTTTCATTCACCCTTGTAATCTCACCTTCATTGTCCACCAACCCATTTATTGATCATCTAACCAAACAATGTATAGACTTATCTCAAATCCTACATCTTTCACAATTTCTTTCTATGTCTTCCACAGAAACACTGAATTCCTTTTCACCTAACCTTTCACCCTCAACCATGTCATCCTCACAGAGATTAACTATGATCCCTTTGACAATGCACATGCTTGTTCCCGTGCACTCATGTGTAAGAGAAATTTTTTTGCATGTGAATGTAAGCCTATCTTGGGGAGAATTTACTTGATGATCATGACAATGAGGTTCCAAATTTTATTCTGGAAAAATCTCATAAGATCCCAATGGACCCCTAGTGTATTTTCAAATATTGTTGGATGTGGCAAAAGAGCATCATGTTTTAACACCTTCTCAATGTTAACCAGTATGGATCCTTTATTTACCATACTTCCATGCACCTTATGACCAATCTTTGTATTGAATATGGAACCTTCACCCACTGTCACTCCATATTGCAAAAGATATACCTTGTCTCCAATAGCAAATGCAGAAGAGACATTTCCAAATATACAACAAATTAGACAAACTTAGTATTTGCTAAAAAATAATAAGCAATGTACTATAAAAAACACTTAACATGTGCTTCAAGATTTTGATTTACCTTTGTTATGCCTCAAATATATGATCTTCCATGGATGTAAGTCCCATTCATCAATATATTCCACAATCAAATGTGGTTCAATAACATCAATTATCAAAACCATAACATATCCTACATTAAGCCTTTCTCCACCATAATGAGTTGTAGTATCTGTAGATTCAACCCTTCCTAGTCCAATAACTTAACCATTAATTAGGAGGTTAACATAGTCCCTCTTATCAAAATTATATTTTCCATTGTAACTCCTCCCAATTTCTGTAAGACATTTGAATTGTAGTTCGTAATTAAAGTTAAACCATATGAAGTGTATGTTCAAAAAGATAATATAGTTGCAATAATTCAAAACAATAGGGTATCCCTTTTGTATGCCACGAAACATTGTTCCCCTTTTGTGCGCGCTAGCAAAAGGGAATTTGCATATAAATTACATAAAATATATATGAAGAGATAACAATAAGAGTTCCAAGAAGCATTAGAGAATGATAGATATCAACTTAGATAAAACCACCAAATTCCTATTTGACTTTGGACATAGCACTTATATTATTGATGTATGTGTATGAATGTAATGGAAATCTAGCTAGAGTTAGCTTCCATTCTTAAAACGTTACACGATAAATGAAAGTTAATGTGTGTTAGTTTTCATACTGTAGTTTTCCATCTAATAGAACCACATTGTCATCAATCACATTACACCATGATGGAAATCTAGTTGGTGTTAGTTTCCATTCATAAAACATTGCATGGTGACTAAAAGATAATCTATGTTAGTTTTCATAAGGTAGTTTGTCATCTAACACACCCACATTTTCATCAAATACATTACACCATAATGAAAATCTAGTGGAGTTAGCTTCCTTCTAACAACATGGCATGGTGAGTGAAACCTAACCTGCGATAGCTTTCATAAGGAAGGTTTCCATCTAACACAACTACATTGTCATCAATCACATTGCACCATGATGGAAATCTAGATGGAGTTAGTTTTCGTTCTTACAACATTGCATAGTTAGTGAAAGCTAAAGTGTGTTACTTTTCATGAGGTAGTTTTTCATCTGACACAATCACATTGTCATCAATCACATTGCACCATGATGGAAATCTAGCTTGATTTGGCTTTCATTCTTAAAACATTGAACTGTGAGTGAAAGGTGATGTGTGTTAGTTTTCATAAGATTGTGTTCTATATAAAACAACCACATTGTCATCAAATATATCACACCATGATGGAAATCTAGCTGGAGTTAGTTTTACTTTTAACAACATGCAATGATGAGATAAAGTTAATGTGTGTTAGCTTTCATAAGGTAGTTTTTCATCTACCACGACCACATTTTCATCAATCACATTGCACCGCAATGGAGATCTACTTGGAGTTAGCTTTCGTCCTTAAATCGTTGCACGATGAGTGAAATCTAATGTGTGTTAGCTTTCACAATGTAGTTTTTCATCTAGCACAACCACATTGTCATCAATCATAATTCACCATGATGGAAATCTATTTGGAGTTATATTTCATTCTTAAGACATTGCATGGTGAGTAAAAGCTAATTTGTTAGCTGTCATAAGTTAGTTTTCCATCTAACACAGCCATATTGTCCTACATTATACCATGATGGAAATTTAGCTAGAATGAGCTTTCCTTCTAACAAAATGTCATAATGAGTGAAAGCTAATGTGTGTTAGTTCATTGCACCATGATAGAAAGTTAGCTGGAGTTAGCTTTTGTTCTTAAAACATTGCACGTTGAGTGAAATTTAATGTGTGTTAGTTTTCATAAGGTAGTTTTCTATCTAAAACAAACACATTGTTATCAAATACATAACAAGATGATGGAAATCTAGCTATAATTAGCTTAACTTTTAACAATGTGTTAGTTATCGTTCTTAAAGCATTGTATGATGAGTGAAAGAAAATGTGTGTTAGCTCATTAAACCAAGATGGAAATCTAGCTCGAGTTAGCTTTTGTTTTTAAAACATTGCACGGTGAGTGAAAGTTAACGTGTGTTAGAATTCATAAGGTAGTTTTCTATTTAAAAGAGTCACATTGTCATCAAATACATAACACCATGACGGAAATCTAGTTGAAGTTAGCTTTATTCTTAAAATCATTGCATGATGAGTGAAATCTATTGTGTTAGATTTCATAATATAGTTTCCATCTAACACAACCACGTTCTCATCAATCACAATGCACCATGATGAAAATGTAGTTGGAGTTAGATTTCATAAGATAGTTTTCTATCTAACACAACCAAATTGTCATCAAATACATTACACCATGATGGAAATCTAGTTGGAGTTAGTTTTCTTCCTAACAACATGGCACGATGAGTGAAAGCTAATGTGTGTTAGCTCATTACACCATGATAAAAATATAGCTCGAATTAGTTTTCTATCTAACACAACCACATTGTCACATTGCGCCGTGAGGGAAATCTAGTTGGAGTTAGATTTCGACCTTAAATCGTTGTACGGTGAGTGAAATCTAATGTATGTTATCTTTCATAATGTAGTTTTCCATTTAGCAAAACCACATTGTCATCAATCAACATGCACTATGTTGGAAATATAGCTAGAGTTAGCTTTTGTTCTTAAAACGTTGCACGATGAGTAATAGCTAATGTGTGTTAGCTTTCGTAAGTTAGTTTTTCATCTAACACAGCCACATTGTCATCAAATACATTACACCATGATACAAATCTAGATAGAGTTAGCTTTCCTTCTAACAACATGGCACAATGAATGAAAGCTAATGTGTGTTAGCTTTCATAAGGTAGTTTTTCATCTAACACAACCACATTGTCATCGATCACATTGATCTGTGATGGAAATATAACTGGAGTTAGCTTTCATCCTTAAATCATTGAATAGTGAGTGAAATATAATGTGTGTTAGCTTTCATAATGTAGTTTTCCATCTAGCACAACCACATTGTCATCAATCACAATGCACCATGATGGAAATCTAGCTAGAGTTAGCTTTCGTTCTTAAAACATTGCACGGTGAGTAAAGCTAATGTATGTCAACTTTCATAAGGTACTTTTCCATCTAAAACGGTCATATTGTTATCAAATACATTACACCATGATGAAAATCTTGCTGGAGTTAGTTTTACTTCTAACAACATGGCACTATAAGGCAAAGCTTATGTGTGTTACCTCATTACACCATGATGGAAATCTAGCTGGAGTTAGCTTTCTTTTCAACAACATGGCATGATGAGTGAAAGTTAATGTCTATAATCTTTCATAAGGTAGTTTTCCATGGAACATAACCACATTGTCATTAATTACATTGCACCGTGTTGGAAATATAGCTGGAGTTAGTTTTTATACTTAAATCATTGCACGATGAGTAAAATCTAATGTGTGTAAGCTTTCATAGTGTGGTTGTGCATCTATCACAACCACATTGTCATCAATCACAATGCACCATGATGGAAATATAGTTGGATTTATATTTCGTTCTTAAAACATTGCACGATGAGTAAAGTTAATGTCTGTTAGCTTTCATAAGGTAGTTTTCCATCAAACACAGCCACATTGTCATCAAATACATTACACCATGATGGAAATCTAGTTGGAGTTAGCTTTATTTCTAACAACATGGCACTATAAGAGAAAGCTTATGTATGGTAGCTCATTACACCATGATGAAAATCTAGTTGGAGTTAGCTTTTCTTTTAACAACATGGCACAATGAGTGAAAGAGAATGTGTGTTAGCTTTCATAAAGCAGTTTTCCATGTAACACAACCACATTGTCATCAATCACATTGCGCCATGTTGAAAATATAGCTGAAGTTAGATTTAATCCATAAATCGTTGCATGATGAGTGAAATCTAATGTGTCTAAGCTTTCATAGTGTAGTTTTCCATCTACCACAACCACATTATCATCAATCACAATGCACCATGATGGAAATCTAGCTAGAGATAGCTTTCATTCTTAAAACATTGCACGGTCAGTAAAACTAATGTCTGTTAGCTTTCATAAGGTAGTTTTTCGTCTAACACAGCCACATTGTTATCAAACACATTGCACCATGATGAAAATCTAGTTGGAGTTAGCTTTTCTTCTAACAACATGGCACTATAACAGAAAACTTATGTGTGTTAGCTCATTACACCATGATGGAAATCTAGCTAGAGTTATCTTTCATTTTAACAACATGGCACGATGAGTGAAAGCTACCATGTGTTAGATTTCATGAGGTAGTTTTCCATGTAACACAACCACATTGTTATCAAGCACATTGCACCGTGTTGGAAATATAGTTGGAGTAAGTTTTCATCCTTAAATCGTTGCACAGTGAGTGAAATCTAATGTGTGTAAGTTTTCATAGTGTATTTTTGTCATCTAGCACAACCACATTGTCATCAATCACAATGCACCATGATGGAAATCTAGCTGGAGTTAGCTTTCATTCTTAAAACATTGCACGGTGAGTAAAGCTAATGTCTATTAGCCTTCATAAAGTAGTTTTTCATCTAACATAGCGACATTGTCATCAAATACATTCCACCGTGATGGAAATCTAGCTGGAGTTAGCTTTCCTTCTAACAACATGTCACTATAAGGGAAAGCTTATGTGTGTTAGCTCATTACACCATGATGTAAATCTAGCTGGAGTTAGCTTTCCTTTTAACAACATGGCACGATGAGTGAAAGCTAACGTGTGTTAGCTTTAATAAGGTAGTTTTTCATGTAACACAATCACATTGTCATCAATCACATTGTGCAGTGTTGAAAATTTACCTGAAGCTAGCTTTCATCCTTAAATCATTGCACTATGAGTGAAATATAATGTGTGTAAGCTTTCATAGTGTAGTTTTTTATCTAACACAGCCACATTGTCATCAATCACAATGAACCATGATGGAAATCTATCTGGAGTTAGTTTTCATTCTTAAAACATTTCACGGTGAGTAAAAGCTAATGTGTGTTAGATTTCGTAAGGTAGCTTTCCATCCAACACTGCCACATTGTCATTAAATACATTACACCATGATGGAAATCTAGCTGGAGTTAGCTTTCTTTCTAACATGGCACTATGAGTGAAAGCTTATATGTGTTAGCTCATTACACCATTATGGAAATCTAGTTGGAGTTGGCTTTCTTTTCAACAACATGGCACGATGAGTGAAAGCTAATTTGTGTTATATTTCATAAGGTAGTTTTTTATTTAACACAACGTCATTGTCACATTGCACCGTCATGGAAATCTAGCTGGAGTTAGCTTTCATTCTAACAACATGGCATGACGACTGAAAGATAATGTGTGTTAGCTTTCATAAGGTAGTTTTCCATCAACACAACCACATCGTCATTGATCACATAGCACCGTGATGGAAATCTAGCTAGAGTTATCTTTTGTCCTTGAATCATTGCACAATGAGTGAATTCTAATGTGTGTTAGCTTTCATAATTTAGTTTTCCATCTAGCACAACCACATTGTCATCAATCGCAATGCACCATGATGGAAATCTAGCTAGAGTTAGCTTTCGTCCTTAAAACATTGCACAGTCAATAAAGTTAATGTCGGTTAGTTTTCATAAGGTAGTTTTCCATCTAACATAGCCACATTTTTATCAAATACATTACATCATGATGGAAATCTAGCTGGAGTTAGCTTTCCTTCTAACAACATGGCACTATAAGGGAAATATTTTGTTTGTTAGCTCATTACACCATGATGGAAATCTAGCTGGAGTTAGATTTCCTTTTAACAACATGGCACGATGAGTGACAGCTAATGTGTATTAGCTTTCATAAGGTATTTTTCCATTTAACACAATCACATTGTCATCAAGCACATTGCACCATGTTGAAAATCTAGCTGGAGTTAGCTTTCATCCTTAAATCGTTGCACGGTGAGTGAAATCTAATGTGTGTAAGATTTCATAAGGTATTTTTCCATTTAGCACAACCACATTGTTATCAATCAGAATGCACCATGATGGAAATCTAGCTAGAGTTGGTTTCCATTCTTAAAACATTGCACGATGAGTAAAGCTAATTTATGTTAGTCTTCATAAGGTAGTTTTTCATCTAACACACCCACATTGTCATCAAATACATTACACCATGATGGAAATCTAGCTGGAGTTAGATTTCCTTCTAACAACATGGCACTATAAGGGAAAGCTTATGTGTGTTAGCTCATGACACCATGATAGAAATCTAGCTGGAGTTAGCTTTCATTTTAACAACATGGCACGATGAGTGAAAACTAATGTGTGTTAGTTTTCATAAGGTAGTTTTCCATGTAACACAACCACATTGTCATCAATCACATTGGGTTGTGTTGGAAATCTAGATGAAGTTAGCTTTCATTCTTAAATCATTGCACGGTGAGTGAAATCTAATGTGTGTAAATTTTCATAGTGTAGTTTTTCATCTAGCACAGTCACATTGTCATCAATAACAATGCACCATGATGGAAATCTAGCTGGAGTTAGATTTCGTTCTTAAATCATTGCATGGTGAGTAAAAGCTAATGTGTGTTAGTTCTCATAAAGTAGTTTTCCATCTAACACTGCCACATTGTCATCAAATACATTACACCATGATGAAAATATAATTGGAGTTAGCTTTCCTTCTAACATGACACTATGAGTGAAAGCTTATATGTTAGCTCATTACACCATTATGAAAATCTAGCTGGAGTCAGCTTTCTTTTTAACAACATGGCACGATGAGTGAACTTATCATTACCAAGTGGTTTTGTCATTATGTCAATATTTGCTCTGCTGTAAGACAATAATAAAGGAAAATGTCTTGATTGTCAACCAACTATCTGATGTAATTGTGATGAGCTTCAATATGCTTAGTTATGGCATGATAGACTGAATTTTTCACCATTTTGAGAGCACTCTGATTGTCACAGAAAATTGAGGTTATCACTGCTTGGTCAAGTTGAAGATCGACCAATATTATTTGTAACCACATTGCCTCACAACCTGTATGGAAGTCTGCCTTGTATTTTTTGTCAATGGAGGATAAGGAAACTGTACCTTGTAGATTACTTTGCCATGAAATTACCTTCCTAAACCAAGAGTGAACACATAACCTATTTCTGACTTCCTTGTATCAACTGATCCAGTGTAATTGAAATCAATATGCTCTGCTAGCATGGAGTCAACATATCTTTGATATAGAATGCCAAAGTCAAGGGTCCCTTTGAATATTGACGGACTCATTTTGCAACTTGCCAATGTAACTCTTCAGGATTATACATGAATTGAGAAAGAGACAGATCACTAAAAAATATAGATCCGATTGGGTGGTAGTAAGATAAATCAAACTACCAACCAATTTCCAATACAATGACTCGTTAACTAGTGGTGAGTTCGTGTAAGTTGAGAGTTTTATGCCAACTTCCATAGGTGTAGATGTAGGATTATATTCAGTCATTCTGAATTTTTTGAAGAGTGCTTTGGCATACTTGACTTGTGATAAAAATATAGCGTGCTTAGATTGCAAAAATTCTACACCTAAACAATAATGAAGCAGGCTTTAATCAATAATTTCAAAAATAGATCAAATATCAAATTTCACCTGTTGAATCTTGTTGGCACTGCTTTTGGTGATGGGAAGACCATCAACATAGACAAAATAAGATCAATATATCATCGTCATTTTTTTTGACATAGCAAGTGGGTTCATAATAGGTTTTTCTAACTCTAGAATCTCTAAGGTATTGATCAAGTTTGAAATACAAAGCTTGAGGAGCCTGCTTGAGTCCATACAAGGACTTTACCAACCAACAAACCAAATATTTCTTTCCAAAAAAATGAAACCCTTGCGGTTACATCAAGGCACTTTTAACATCCATCTGTATATCTTCCATCCAGAATGAGCAGAAATGGAGATAACTAGTCGAAAAGTTACCATTTTTGCTGTGGGGGCAAAGATTTCTTCACAGTACACCCCTTCATCTTGTGCATATCCTTTGGAAACAAGACAAGCTTTGTATTTGTCTAAAGAACCATCTAGTTTATATTTGACTTTTAAAATCCATTTACAACCAAGTGCTTTCTTCCCTAGAGGCAATGTGGACAAGACCCAAGTCTTGATTTTCATCTATGCATCATATTTCACTTTCATGGCAGTCTCTGATTCAAGTTTTCCTTTGGATTCTTCAAATGTGCTAGGTTCAAATACCTGACACAAAAACAACAGAAGTTAGAGAAAAATTTATCTGCTCATTGCCTTGCACAATTTGTTTCCTCAATCATGTAGTCTTTCCTTCTAGTGCCTTTGGCAACTCATCTTCTCAATATCCTTCCATCATGGTATAATACCATTTCCATTTCCTTTGTTGGCCCTATTGGTCTTGTTGTGAAGATCAAGAATCCCTCTCTGTTGTGAAGATTGAGAATCCCCCTTTTCTTCACCAAACCCCTCCTTGGAACTTGACTCCTATGATGTTTCCGGCTCTGAGTCCTGTTTGATTTCAACACCAGAACTTGTTCTTGAATGAGCAACAATTTCCCACACACTACTTAGTTCTATCCATAGATTTACCATCATCACAGAAGAATGATATTTTCTCATCTACAACATCTCTATTAATCACAATTTTGTTCGTAGAAACATCCAATTATTCATTAGGAACGTTTTTCCTTGGGAATATTTGCAAAAGCAATACAACTAAAAATACAAAATTTTCTTACAAAAGGTTTTCTACCTAACCATGAATCCTCAGGAGTGATATCCTACAAATATTTACAAGGAGTTTTATTAAGGATGTAAACCACAACATTCACTGATTTTTCCTAGTATGGCTATGGTACATTCTGGCTGTGCACCATGCACTTTGCCATCTCCACAACTATCTTATTCCTCCTTTCCATGACTCCATTTTGTTGTGGAGTGTATGGAGTGGTATACCGCCTATGTATACCTTCTCTTTTGCAAGATTCTTTGAACTAAGTTGAAACAAACTCACCTCCATTATCATATCCTAAAGCTTTCAGTTGTTCACTTGTTTGTTTCTCTACCAAAGATTTTCATGTTACAAAATTTGAACAACAACTTGACTTATTATTCATAAAACAAATC
>LPNX010013232.1:1030163-1040490 GCA_001517045.1 Pseudotsuga menziesii | reverse complement strand
TGAGTCCATCCATCTCCCAAAGCAATAGATTCACTATTACTCTTATCTTTAATGAAATTTACATACCAGTTTCTGTGACACTTGTAGTGGTGAGATGCACTTGAGTCAAATACCAGGCTATAGACTTAGTTGATTGATTATGTAATGCCACAAATGCAAAATCACACACTGCTTCTTCTTCACCTCTTTCGGCAACATTTGCATGCCTTGATTTCATTTGACCACATGCCAAGTCATATTTTTTTTGGCAATATCTCTTGAAGTGTCTAGGCTTATTGTAGTAATAACATCTGAATTTGTTCTCTTTGATACATTGCTAGCATTTTTTTTTGTCTTTGCCTTTGAACTCTGCACTTAATGCACTCATTATAGTGGATGGATTTGATGCTTCTATTTGATCTAGCCTCCTTTCCTTTTGTCCAAAAAAGTGTTAATAACTTCTCAAATGTAAGTTGTTGGTTCTCCCCAAGTAGATGTAAGGACTCAACAAATGAATCAAAGGATAGCAGAAAACTTCGCATCAACAAAGCAACCATATCCTCATCATCCACTGGCTTCTTAATAGAAAAAAATTGATCATTAAGATCCTTCAAGTGCAATAAATATTTAGAGATTGGTCCTCCTTCCTGTAACTTGGTGGAAACGTTAAAACAAAAGCTTTTTAAAATACAATGACCACCCAACTTATGATGCTTGATACTTATTTTGGAGATTTGTCCACAATATAGGTGCTACAATGGAATTTCTTACTTCTGGAACTAATGTAACTGCGACTGACAGTTTGAGAAGGATAAGTGCCTCTTTATGTCTTTTATCATAGTTTTTGGGATAATTTGTTGGTCTGTATTCTTTACCTAAGATCATAGTGGAAAAAATTGCAATTTTTCTTGGCTGTCAATTTTTCGGCGCAAAAAAATCCTGATTTTTCAAAAAATCGGACATCAGGAAAATCAGAAGAAAAAAAATCGAGAAAATCAGCAAAAATCGGCAAAAAATGGGAAAATCGGGGAAAAAACCGGCAAAAAATCGGGAAAATCGAGAAAGATCAGGGAAAAACGGGAAAATTTGGCAAATAGGGGAAAATCGGTAAGCTAATTTTGACCCTATTCAAGTACAAAATTTTCATTTTTTAATGCTTGTCACGGTTTGCCAATTTTTTCGCCGATGTTGCCGAGAAGATGTTTTCTAGACCCTCGCTGATTTTTTGTTGATGCCGATTTTTTCCACTATGCCTAAGATGGTTTGTTCAAGAGCTCTAAATTCAATAATGGTTAGTATCTTATGACTCCATAAACTGTAATTCTTTCCAATCAATTTTTCACACTTCGGAAAGAGTAAATGATGCTAACTAGCCATTACTAACACAAATCAAAGAGTGAAGACTACAATTTAGCACAGGCTTACTACCATTGAGAGTACTCCATCCAATCAGTTTAGTAAATCTCCTTCGTGTTGATAGTAGCTTTGAATTTCCACGCAGTGGCTGGGCAATACTTCCACTCTCCAATTCGCAGCATGTCATCATTCCTTCACACAGTAGTTTCATGGTCAATACCAAGGTGGTGGCTGATCCTCGATGAGCTTACTTTTATCATGCGGATACACCACAAGATCACAGTTGTTGGCCCAATGAAAACTCCTCAATTTAGCAGCATATCAGGTCACAACAGGTTTGAATGTTTACTTTCCTATATCAATATTACAGTAAGCATATTTTGTAAAGTTCAAAGTCTACCATCAATAGTAGAAATTCCAGAAAAATGCAGAACATGGTCAAGATTTACCCATGCTTTCATAGCTTTTAATATGCACCATGAGAGTCATACACCAGTTGCATACATGCAATAATATTTAACCATGATTCCAGTGACTACAGGTGCCATGATCTTTTGGCAGATCATGTAAATTGCATCACATAGATGTAATCACATATAGAGACCATAAAAAAGGAGATAAAATTAATTTGATCTAAGAATGACTTTGGCAGGGTAGGCAGGTCTCATTACAGTACTAAGGGGATTTTGAGAAAATAGATCTCACCGTAGCCTGGCTTCTCGAGTTTATTTCTACATTGTCACTATAGATAGACATAAAAGAAAGAAAGCCAAGAAATAGTACAGGTTCAACACCAAATTTTGTAAAAGGTACAAGGTTATGAGGGCAAGATGGTATTGTGAAAGGAAGGAAAACTGGATGGCATTGAATCTACTAGGTGGTATTGTACAACAAGTTTAATATTTCTAGAATTAAATGGTGTTTTTGGGACAAATGATAATAAGCTAGAAAACATGAACGCCCTCTAGAAAGTCTATGTTGCTTTGTGACACGTACCTGCGATTTTGAAGTTAGTGTTTTTTGTTAGAGATGATCCTCTAGGAATAGAATGATTTTTAGAACAGAAGTATTTACTGAAACTTGATTAGCAAGTGATTGTGTGTGCGACAGAAGTTGTTTTTGCTCTGAGGAATTTCATAATAGTCAAATTTAGAGTGTGTTGTTGTTATCTAAATTGTTACAGCAGTAAGGTTGTCAATCACCAAGTCTTAGCAATAAGTAGTAAAATTAGATGCCCTTAAGCCCGAGATGACTATGGAAAACAATGCTCAAGAGATATAGCACAATGAGCTATTCAAACAAATAAATCATGCAAATTCCAGCCTTGACCATGGACAACCAACAGATAACCAACAATTCCACCTACTGTGCATTAACAGCTCACAGTATGGACTCTGAGCCATGCAAAGGGTTGAGGGCCTAAACAGCAACATCAAACCCTGCAAACAGACTGGCCAAAGAACAACTTGGCCTCATACATTAGTGACCGAACAAGTGACACCCCACCCCCCGGATTGAACTATAGGAGAGCTATCCTTAAATATTTAAGATAAGGATACCTAGGTGATAGTGGGTAGCTTATCTAAAGTCACCTTTGAGTTTCGATGTGTATGGTTGGGACTTTGACATTGAATGAGAACCTAGGAGATAACACCTCACAGACCTACACCCAAATATATTCAAGTACCTAAATGAAGTGCAACCCTGGAGCACTTAAGAAAATTGTCCATTGTCACCACAACTCTTCCACTCACCTTAACCTGGTTCTTTTGAAGCACATGGAGGGGTACCCTAGAAAAGAAGTTTATGATATTCTTTAAAAATAGAAGGATGATGGATTACCAAGACTATTGCCTATCCAATTGGGCAATAGAGTCAAGATCAAATAGAAAGAGAGTTTAAATATTATGTAAAAGACGTTATCAAGCCAATCACTGATGCACCATATTTAGTCCAAAACAGAAATTTAGATTATGCAAGAATAAGTGAGAAACCTTATACAAGATGCACCATCACAACCATGAAATTACAGCCAAGCAATAGCATGCTACCATGAACAATAAATGAATAGTCACATGAAACCATAAATGAAGTAAAAAAAGTAGGACAACATTCTTATTGAACAACACATCATAAATTCATGTATCATCAAAAGATCAAGATAACCAAAGCATGTCTGAATGAATCTCCACAGTGAATAATCTTCTTTAGTTAAAACATCCCTCAATCATGGAATGAACAGACCTAACCAAAAAATTACAACAGCAAACCCCTTCAATTATCCAAGGTTACTTCAAGGACTAGGGAGGGTTTCATCTCAACCCTAAATTCCTCGTATTGGAGCAAGACGACCCTTCTTCAAATATTATTTTCAGAAGCAAAAGAAATGACAATCCTTGCAATAACCTGAGTCATCCATGAAATAGAAAAAGAGAGATGGAAAACCTCAGATTGAACTTGTCCCTTAACTTCTTCCTCCCAAAAGATCTTCAACTAAGCTTGAAGGGGAAGTCCCAGACTTCCAACCATGCATTTTTTGCCATCAATCTCTTCATATTTATACAATTTTTCCTTGAATGAGCCTTAATTAGGGAACTTCTTATGAAGGCCCTTTAGGGTTTGATAACCAACTCAAGAGCCATAGGCAAATTCTTAGGCTAGGGTGCACCTCCCAAAGCCTCTAAATAGCCCTAATTCACCCCTTTTCCTGATTGAAGTGCTCCATTGATGATTCTATTCTTTCATTGTGATTCTTTTTTTCTTTATTGGGTCAGAACTTACCTGTTCATAACTTCAAATTATATTTAATTATTGACCTGTTACTAGGGTTGACCTTCTTTATAACTTAAAGTTATGTTTATAAATTTACTATCTTTTATTTGGAGCCCTTCCTACTTGGGCCGACCTCATCATGATCAAATACAACATCGAAATTTATCCTTCCAAGTGAGTTTGGCCTTCTCTTTACTAAAGCACTCCTCCAATAATTGATTTACTGCCTCATTTTGTAGCCACAATGCCAATGAATCATGTCTAATGTCCCCGATGGATGTTCTTTCACCATAGACACACTTTCTAGTGCCACATGGCACCATTCCAATCAAGGACGTTCTTCCTCTTTTCTTGCCACATATCATATTCTCCTCCAATGTGGGATGTTTTGCTCCTTTTGCCTTTGAGTGCATAGAATGGATTTATAATGCCATACAACATCTCATCATCCAAAGAGTGCCTCCAAATATGTAGGAAAGGCTTCAAACATGCCCTCACCTGGACAAGGTGAAATATACCTCTGAAATTTCTATCAACCTGTAAATGCTCCTACACACTAAGGGTCCTCTGTTGTGCTCAGTGAGAAAGGAAAGCCCATGAAGATGCAAAATGGAGCATGCATTATTTGGAAGGGTTAGTAGATTAATTCAGTGAACACAATGCTTAGCATATGAGGCGACACTCTTTATAACTATGTTGGGAACAATTTAGTTCACCAATGTATGCAACACAAATGCACATATTTACAATGGACAATACTGCCACGAACATGACATGTACGCTAATCGCCACATAATTATTACATGACTTGTTAATTACATCATCACTCTTATTATATATACATACTACATTATTCATCGACATGACCATTTTGGATCTAACAAGCTTCATAAATGCAAAGGGAGCTTGAAACAGATAAAAGAAAAAAACCACATTAAAATCCAAAAAAACTGAAAACTTGTGAGAACATCTACACCATACATGAGAAAAACTGTAAGATTATTGTACCTTGATAACCCACAACTTGTTGTTTCTACTGCACTCACATGCTGTGGGGAATGAATCTGCACAACCAACCATTTTAATAACATACCTACAATATATAAATTCAACAGTTTAGACAGAAAACTCTCAGATATGTTCCAGGCAATTTTCTGAACAAAACAAATGCAGTTCTTGAAATATAAGAAAATAGATCCCATCTACAAAATCTCCCAGGTGAATGAGTCTTAAACAGCCCGCATCATAGTTTTCAAATCTTAAATGGTATTTAGTCACAATATCAGCTTGACAAACTAATTTAGAATAGGAAACACATCTGTTTTTCATACAACAATCTATGCTTTACCCATTTTCCTTACTTCCTAGCTCATCCAACATACCCAAACTTATGAAGATAAACACAATCCAATATCAATTACCTTGCTAGTATTTGATTCCAATAAATTTACATTTTTCCAGAAATACATATTCCCATGTAAGAAGGTTCACCTAAGCGATTGCTATTAAAAAAATTACTTGGCCCAAACAACAACAAGGAAATTCAAATGGCTTCTAAGATGGAAGCAAATAATAGCTTTAATTCACTCACCTTTTGGAGCTCATCCAATGTAACCTCTCGTGCTAGTATAGGAAATACTTTTGTTGGAAATACTCCTGTTAGTACAGACAGTAGCATCCAACTCTTACCAAAGAAGACACAAAAATCTGAAATTGGACATCATTTTCAGTAAGAACATGCACTTACCAGCAGCTCTAAGGCTAGCAGCTATTGCTTGAATACGATCTGGCCTTTCTGGGTGAGGATGAGATTTCATATGAGCCTGTTTCAATAGCCAATAAAATTGCTCAGATATGAATGTTCCTTCAACCCAGTAGGAAAAAGGGTTTTCCTAGCTAGTATGTTAAGTACAGACTTCACATAAAGAGTTAAATAAATATTAAGATGCTGCATGTCTCTTCAAAAAAGAGGATGGTTGGCGCCTGGTCAACTTACTTTAATTGTTTTTTATGGTATACTTTATATACTTGATACTAGTCCATTTATAAACCCCCAAAAAACAGCCCAAAAACTCAAAAATATTTATATTAAAAAAGAAATGTAATAACTAAAGACACCTATAAATATGAACTAAGTCATCAAATTTTCAAGAAAATAATTATTATTTTTATTCATTGAAAATACCTGGGATTCATATTAATATTCAAATCATGCTGCTATGGCAAGGATTTCTTCGGGAAACAATCAAGAAGATGAAATTTCTAGCAAAGTGCTTGCACACTAACGTTCATGATCACCAAAATAGTTGTCGTCTTGTCCCTACTCCACATCATTCAACTCTAATCTCCTGCAGGTGCATAACCTGCTGCTTTCATCTACTGAGACAACATTTCCAACTTTTCATAGATCCGTTGCATTTGTGGGTGTGATCTATCTCCTACAAAAAAAGCATGCACCTGTTTATTTACCTCAATCCAACTACATCCAGGTTCCTTTCTTACCCCTCCATCTTTCATCATTTTCCTTACTTTTTCGATGCCATCCCACTATCCTGCTATAGCATAGATGTTTGATAGAGCCACATAAGGTGTGGCTTTTTGGATATCCAATTCAATGAGGCATTCTGCAACAAATTTCCCTAGCTTTATATTCTTATGGATTCTACATGCAGCGATGAAAGAACTCCACACAATATAATCAGGTTTTATTGGCATTCTATTGATAAAGTTGTGTGCCTTATCCAGGTGCCCAGCTCGACCGAAAGGGTCAAACAAATGTAATAAAACAACCTCAAATAAATGCATGTACATCCTTTCTTAATCACTTTTGGATATTTTTTTCTCTAGTTTTACTCAATTTTCTTTATGGGGAAAAACCCCATGTTCTAGTTTTTATTAATTTGGCTAAAGCTACTAAAAATAGCCTACAAAAAGTTCCCTCAAAGGAATTAATAGTTTTCTATTCCATCTGTACGAGAACACAAGAATCTAAAAACTAAACCAATACTATTTTTTTGAAGGAAGATGGAACTAATGAGATAAATATTGATGTTATGGTAGATAAATGACCAAAAGTTGATGTTTATTCATGCCTACAAACTTGGAAATTGAAATGTTTTTTTAAAGAACCCAAAAATCTAAATCTTTGTAAATTAGTCTATAAATTTGTGAATAATTTTTCCAATATTTATGTGAAACTAATACAAAGCATAAAGGAAATCCCAAATCATGCATTACATATGATTTCATCAATCCTTAATAGTTTTATGCTCATAAAACCTTTTAAATTTAAATAGTTTTTTTTTATCTATTCTCCTTAAACAAGGAAAGTAGGAGTATTTTTGTGGTCACAATAAATGATGAACCAATGGAAAACGAGTTCTCACTATCCAATTACCCCCAAAGTATTACAATCATCAAGTATTACAGATAATCTTTATAGTTGAGCTTATTGATTCTCTGTGATCATGGGTCCCACTTCTAAGATAATTAAATCCTAGATATGATATGAAAAAACAATAATGGAGGTGTCAAGTCTACCTTAAGGCCATTCTCTAAAAGCAGATGTATGGAGTTTATTTATTCCCTAACTTCAGTCCACACATGCTTCATTTTAGTAGAACATGATGAAGTGGCAATTATAAGTGTAGACAAATGTCTTGGTTTAATTTATGCCTCCTTAGGAAGAATGCCCCATTGCACATAGGCGTCCATAGCCTTGATGGGTTTTCCTAGTAGTATAACAAGCTGTTACCCACTGCCAATATGCCTCTACAGCCCCTAGGGGTTATCTTCTTAAACCCATTTTATATTGAATTTTCTAGTCCCATTTCTTCAACCCATTTTTATATTTGTATTATAGATATTGCTTTTGCAATTGGTGGATGTGGAAGTGTATTCAGTAAGCTTCTTAAAGGTACGTTATGATACCTTAAAGGTGCGTTATGATACCTTAGAGTGACTTGTATTGATTACAAAATGTCTAAACGCAAACTGTACTCCCGGGCTACCACTCAAAAGACATGATATGAATGAGTCATTTTAATGTGAAGTTAATGAGGCTAGCTATAAAGTAACCAAAAGATACCTAGAGGCATTCCAATCATTGTCTTCATGTGTGATTTTTCTATTAAAGTAATGTTCCACCATGAGCAGAGACTTCATTAATTCTTCTACAAGTCTTGATAGAGATGCTCTGATATCATGTTTTGGTGTTTAGGATCTGATATACAAGTTTTTCCATTGGTGTCATTATATGGACCTTTTAATTTTTTTAATCCCCTAAGTGTTTTTTGATAAGTAGGTTTTGAGCAACAATTTTTTATTAATAATAAAAAATCTATATAACAAGAAAAGTGGAATGTCAAAACATAACAATAATAATCACATTCAAAATTGATCAACTATGAATAAAACAGTTTGGAATGACATTCAGTTTCAAATTCTTTTCTTTTAACCTATCAATATTATGCTTCTTTAAAAAAGGTTACTTAATCTGTAATCCTTGTCAAAGAGTGATCTTAAAATAGACAGGTAATGATAAAGCAAGAATGTATTATTTTTAGGAATAATCTTAAGAAATAAATGTGACCACAAAGAAACTTCAAAATTTTGAGAAAATATGTCGTCAAATACTTCCCCAAGTGTTTCAACCGATTGATGAAGATGCCTTCTCAACTCTTGGGAATGCTCTTCCAGTATTATGTGCAGATGCAGAGGATATCATTGAAAAGATTACATTCTCACAAAATTTCAAACAAAATTACCATAGTATACTTTATTTAGAAACTATTAAAAAAAATAAAATGAAAAATAGATCTAACTATCATGTGAAAACATATTTAAAAATTTGTGGAATAAAAGACTCCCTTGTTTCTAGTGAATCTTCACATGAGGACCATTCACAAGGAGTGGGGTATTATATTCATTAATTGTTCTCATCCTGACAGTCTCCTCTTACTCAAGAAAATATGAAAAAAATTATGCATTGTACTTGGATCTATACCAACAGCTATATGCAACATATATTTATGTTTTTATTTACTATCCTACACTACTTAGAAAAAAATGTTTCTCAAGACTTATAAGAGTGTTTCCAATGCATCAATTTAAGTAACAAAATCTTAGTCAAAATCATATCCAAATCTAAATAATATACCTTTATGAGTACCAAGATATGAGATTAGGCCAGCTACTCTTGTGAGAATGGTTCTAAGAATTGTTGAAATATGGATTGATATTGTGGCTTGATGACTGTGTGAAACCAAGTCTCAATGTAATTGTTTTCTCCTTGAATTTCATGTCATGAGGTTCTTTTGAAAGTTGGTCATCACACTCCATAATGCATAAAGGATTCGACGATAAGCATGCCAAAATTTATTCGATCTCTACCTCTAGTAAATGTCCTTCATCTGATGCAGTCCATTATTCCTTGATATCTTTCATATAACCACCTGGAGCCCTAAGAAAACTTATAGATCCTCCTCCTTTGGAGTATATTCATGGATCCTTTTTTCCTCTACCTCTTCTTGAAATGAAGATTCACCCTTAGTGACAATTCTAGAGTGTGGACAAGGATTTGATACAATCCTTATAATAGAGTTTGCTCATTTGCTCAACAAGTTCTTAAGCATATTTAGTTCTTCTGGATGATCTAGATCTCGTACTCAAAAATGTATTAGTGCAAGGGATTTTTACAACACCATTTTTTAAAATCTTATTGAGGAAATGAAATGAAACTAACCACAAAAAAAGTTAAAGAGACACTAAAAGAAAACTTAAAGCAAAATTGATTGAATGTACTCAAACACCCTCATTTTAATAAGATCTTGATGTCACCAAGTTATCCGTTAACATGATTTAGATTCTTTATTTCCATGAATTAAAAAAAAATGTATTGTATCAACATGATGAGGGTTCGAAGATACCCACTAGAATGCATTGGGATATTACACAACTTAAATTTTGTAGTGAACCCCTCTTTGTGTGTTACCGCTTATCTTCCTCTAAATCATAAATGTTGGCATGACCAAAACCATATGTAGAAACAAAAAATATAAAATTTAAACTTTTAAAAATTGAACTATTGATACTCTAATCCCTTTAACATCTCCCCGACATTGACACCAAAAATGTCTGTCAAATTATATGTATAATCTCTGGACACTAAATCATCAACCCGAGAGCTCATAAAGTTGGAGATGCAAGCACATGAAATGAA
>LPNX010013232.1:947096-1029963 GCA_001517045.1 Pseudotsuga menziesii | reverse complement strand
TAAATGGCTTTGAGTCAGATTTTGTTACTGATCACTTATCCACAAATATTTTCTATTTATTATAGACTACTAAAATGTAAATAATAAGAACTAAGTAAAACCAGTTATTAGCCTTTCAGGTTTGTTCTCATTTATTGATTTGAATGCAAATGATTTAATTTAGAAATACAATGGTTATTTTATTATGTGATACGATTAAAGAATCATTATTAACGGCCCAACAAATTGACTGGTTAATTATGTGGTCAACACCCACGTGGACCTTCAAGTCCCTAAAATTACAAGATTTCTCAATGGACCACTTTCCAAGGGATCTACAACCTTCATTGTCTTCCCTTTCTCAATGGAACACTTTCCAAGGGATCTATAACCTTCATTGTCTCCCCTTAAAATATTGGGAAATGATTACCAAACATGATCTCACACAAAACTGCTAAGAAATATTCACACAAATGTACTACAATGCTTGGTTTTATATCAAAACTAGACATTTAACCATATCTTTCAATAACAAAAACCATATGATGTGGTATGTTCTAGAAATGATCATAGACAAAGACATGACCATCTGCATTTATGGGACCTATACAAGATTCCATTAAGGCAGTTCTTTTCATTGGAGCATGCCACAATTTCTTTGTGTAGTAAAACATCAAGGAACTAACATACATATATGTTCATCACTTGGTAATTCATGGAAATAATCTTTGTAACCACAAATTTTAGGACTCCCCTCCATGATGCATTTTTGGGGACAATATCTTTCATGAAAAAAATGTATTTTTAATGTGTTTTCTTTGCATTCTTTGTGTCACCCTGCTCTATTCCCATCTTCATTGCCTAGAGCATCAAGTTGGACATCGAGGCCAACCTTGTATTATACTTTAAGGAGTCAAGGTATTTCACTGTACAACATACACCAAATTTTTCTAGAACTTAACTCAATGGAGTCATTGAGCAACATGATGGCTCTAAATTGATTCCCTTGGCCTCGAGTAGGTGGTTTAAAAATTACTGTCAAATAAGTGTATACCATATACCATCAAACAACAAAGGACCCACATTAGAGAGAGAGACGAGGTTGAGATGCATTGTGCACATTATACTTGGTTGTCAGCTCACATGACACATGATTAGGAGCTGGATTGGGTGTTTAGGGTTTGGTTTGGGATTTGGAACTTAACTTGGATGGTATAACATGGGAGGTACTAAAGCATGGTTGACCTGTGAAATAATATAGAGATTGGCTAAGAAATAGTTTAAGTAGGAAATATGTGGTGCCTGGTATCAATTGGGGGTTCCCATTGGAATGTAAGACATCGTTGATTCATGGTAGGAAAACAACAATTTTTAAAATTTGTTATTCATTAAGCAACCCTTATTGTTGATATTTTTGCAGATTTGTAGACTCAAAAATATCAATACAAATGTAATTGTTCCTTGAGAAATATGGACTCATATCTTGGTTGATTTATGGGTAGATCCATTGCAATAAATTAAACTCCTTAATGATAATCCCAAAATTATGGGTTTGTTAACCATGTCAAATAAGGCATCTTGATATATTTAGTTTTCCTCCACGATGGATTGTTAGAATTTTGTCATTCAAGCTAGCATTATGATCTTAGGATCTTTAACTGAGAGAATAACATTCACAGCAATAAAACACAAGAGAGAAGAGATGCTAAGAATTTTCCTCGGGGAAACCATAAAGGAGAAAACCCCGCAACTTCCTCAGAGATAGAATCAGTACCAAAAGTAAAACCCAAAAACATAAAAATGATCTCCCGACAGCAGTAGTATCTCTCTCTAATCCCAGTGTCTTCTCTCTCACTCATGTGCCCTAATGAGTGAATGTGTGTGTGATAAATAGAGAGGCTCACTCTCTATTTATATTCTTCCGTTCACTTGAAACCCACTCCAACTTGTCGCCCTCACTTAACAATTACTTACTAAAGCTGACATCTCTAGGAGTGTCTAATAACCCTAATGCCCCACAACCTTTGGGGACTTTGCCTCCTCCAACCAACAAGGAGGTTTATCTTAACACAATGGTGGGGACTATTGCCTCGACTTACAATGACTCACATAGGGTCAAATTCTCTAGGATATTCTAATAACCCTAGGGCCCCACAACTGTGGGGACTTTAACCCTTGACCATTAGGAGGGTTACCCACAATGACTTGACATGACTTTTTTACATTATAGAACCTCCCGATAGGAACGTCGAGGCATGAAATGACTCAAATACATTACAGACACATCCCAGAATAAATATCAAGGTACAATACATAAAATATACGGATGAATACATTTCGAAGTTACAATTACATCAACATGGATATCATTTTAAAGGACAGATATAATACATTGATGGAAACTAGGTGCCTGATGGTAGGTTCCTAAAATTTAGGAAACTAACTCAAGTACTCTATAATGAAAAATTAAGAAAATAAAAAATGAAAAATGTTTAGTCTTTTAAAAAAAATCATATAAAAGAAAAATATATAAAATAAACAAAAATAAATAAAATATAATGAAAATGCAAAAAACAAAAAAAACATAACCTTTTCCCCTAATATGCCGGCTTGACTGCCTTGATCCTTCGAGGAGGGGCTCAATGTAGGGATGATCAACTGGTTTCTGAAGAGAGGAGGAAGATACTAATGTATGAAAGATTTTTTTTTACATTGTGGAGATTCTTAGGTCAGATCATAGGTGTAGCATTTGGAGAATGCTCAGATTAGAACTACGATCCAATATCACAGCTTGAGGAGAACACCAAATCATTGATGACTGAGGGATGGAATTTCAAAATCTAATTGAAAAAGAGAATCATTCATCTCAGCACTTGAAAATCGTCGTAGCTCTGGACATTGAATCGATCTGTGGAATTTATCCAGATTACGGTTGAATTTACACATAATCGTGTTGGTGGTGCGATGTACCCAGAGTTCTATTGATTAGGGATTCGTTTGAAGGTCATTGTTCCAGAACAGACTATGCATTTATAAACCAAGGTATTTTCATACAAAAGATTCAGGAATATGACGTTGTTCCATCAAATTCCTTTCAATATAAATTCTGGTAATGGTCGATCAATTCTTGTAATACTTAATGGTTTCCTATAAGTTAGATTAATTCTCTGAATTTGCAGTTTTCTATCAATTAGTTGTTTGAGGATGCAAGTGTGCTCCATATTTGGGGTTGTACTAAGTTGTAATCCAAGTTTACCCTTAATCCTCTTACAGATAGTATTTAAACATGTAGGCATTTTCCTACCATTGATGAGGGGTAGCGACCCGAAGCAGTGTGAACTAAAACCACTCTATTTCAAAGGGCAATTTTACTAGGTAGCTATTATATCTATTTATTTTTATCCCTTGATCCTCTTACGGGTAGTATCCAAACACATAGATTTTGTCTAGCCATTAATGAGGGGTAGCATCCTAAAACAGTGTGGATTAGAGGTCCAATCTATTTCAGTAGGGAACTACACCAGTGGTTGCTACTCCGATGAGGATCCTATATCATAGTTGTCACTTCAAAGGTATCTTTGTTTTAATAAACATTATGAAATCATATCCCTTATTCCTGATCCTCAACCAATATTACCTCCAAACCTCTAAACCTATGCATAGAAAGATAATTATGAAGACAATTTAGAGCCCCATTCTTGGTGCATTAGCCCTAAAAGATTACTTTCGTGCATAATAGAAAATACCATGGATTTAGTTTGTGCAACATGGTTAAGGAACCAAAACCCATAATTTATGCTAAAAACATTGTAGTGGCACCCATATCCTCATTGAAAGCGAAATATTCCATTTACAAGACATGTGAGGTGATATAGAACCATGTGCATGTCCACTAGACATAAAGATCAATATTTTAGGGCCTACATCCTCGTTGTTTATTCCTAAACCTTACAAAGGACCTAAGACCATGCATGTCATTCAAAATATTATAACAACAATAATATGACCCATGTAGGACAATTATTCACTCTACGTGGGACAATTATTCACTCTACCAGGAAATTGAACCAATCTAGGACTGGGGGAATCAACCTGGTGTTGAGGGCCATTATTTGAATGGAGGAACCTCATTAGCTACCAGGAATTTGACCCAGTCTAGGACTAGGGGACTCATCCTGGGGCTGAGGGCCATTCTTTGAATGGAGGCACTTGGTTAGTTACCAAGAATTTGACCTAGTCTGGGACTAGGGGACTCAGGCTGGGGCTGAGGGCCATTCTCTGGGAGAATGGAGGCACCTGGTCAGTTACCAGGAATTTGACCCAGTCTGGGATTGGGGGTCTCAGCCTAGAGTTGAGTGCCATTCATTGAATGGAGGCACCTGGTCAGCTACCAGTGTTGATTTTTCTTGAGCAACATCGAGAGCTATTCTCTTAAGAGAACAGGGACATCTGGTCAAGGACTAGGATATGGAACCAGTCCAGCACTGAGGGAATCAACCTTGAGTTGAGTATCCATTCTGTTGAATGGAGACATCTAGTCAGGGACTAGGATGTGGAACCAGTCCAGTGCTGGGGGACTCAGCCTAGAGTTGTGTGACCATTCTGTTGAATGAAGACATCTGGTTAGGGACCAAGATGTGGAACCAGTCCAGCACTGGACGACTCAACCTAGAACTGAGTGGCCATTCTTTGAATGGAGGCACCTAGTTAGTTAACAAAAAATGACCCAGTATAGCACTGGGGGACTCAACTTAAGGCTGAGAGCCATTATTCAGGAGAATGGAGGTGCTTGGTCTGTTACCAAGTATTTGACCTTGGGTCAAATTATGCAGCTTATGGCTGATGCACCTGGTCTATTATGAGGATATAACTATAAGCCCCAGACTGATTCTGGGCATCTGAGACACTTTGACCCTCTATCTTTGGGATTTGTGATCTTCTCCAAGTCTTAGCTACCCTTGGTTAAGACACCTAGTACTCGATCTTGGTGTCACATAGAGTGTGAGATAAAATCATTAGTAATTCTCTCTGTTTATGATGACGTACTTTGAGTGGGGATGAAGGACCACCTTGACCACTTGTTTTGGCCACAGGGCACTTGAAGAAGGAAAAAGTAAAAGTAAAAAATACATAAGGACCCTTAGTACCACTAAGGAGTCAAAGTGAAAGTGCAAAAATACCTTTAGCACCACTAAAGGTAAAAGTAAGAAAGATAAAATAATAAAATAATATTATTTTGTTCTTTTAAGTTTTGGTCCACTTATAAGTGATTCAAAGGATATAAAGAAGATCAATCCATTTCATTTTGTTACACACACTTTCTCATGATCCTACAACTACTCAAGGAATATTTTCTCTCACATTGTGGAGGACATATTTTGTGGTTATGCCCTAGCATGGAGGATTCTAGCTAGGGCACCCACTATTTTACAGTCTAATCCTAAACTAGGGTTTCACCATTGATGAACAACAGCAGCAACACCTTCTCTCTTTTCATGAGATAAGGTTTATTCTAAACCCTCACATCACCTTCATAATTCTCACGGGCAACCTTCTTCCCTCACGGGCAGTCTTGGTCTATTCACAGGCAAGCCAAATCTCTTGTCCAGGCACCTCCCTCTGCCCTTTGTCACTCACAACAAGCATTAGCAGGGCTTAGGCATGATGCCAACACCCTTGGTCAACTGCCAACACCCTTGGGCAGGCTACTACCACCCTCGGGCAGGATGCTACCACCCTCGGGCAGCCATAGTTTTCCTGCTACCACCCTCAGGCAGCCATAGTCTGCCTGCTATAGACTTCTGACATGTAGCAGTGATGATCAGGTAGGGTTTCGGGAAAGCACTAGAGCTCGGGAAGTGTAGATAATGTCTAGGTAGGAAAAATATCAACTTCAGGCAGGCTGACAGGGATTCATGCAGGGCAGACATACCTCTCGGTAGGAAGACAAGGCTCGTAAAGAGGGCTTGGGAAGTAGACAGAGAGTTCCGGGCAGTAGTAGGTTGTTCTGGCAGGCTGACTGGGATCACAGACAGGTTGACAGGGATCACACATGGATCTCAGGAAAGTTTAGTCTCAGTCTAGGCAGATTCGGGCAGGCAGAATAAATTTCGGGCAGCCATTCTGGAAGTTTCAGGAAGCTAGAAGAATTAGGGCAGAAAGCCCTAATCTGATTTTTGTATGAAATACATTTTTGTAGATTTTTTATCTATGGTACAAACCCATTAGGGGGGTTTTGTCCTTTATAGCATTACTCGTGAAAAACTACCGTGTTCAATGTGTGTGATGTTGTTGATGTTTCTACTGCACTTGTATTTTTTTATCTTACAGTATGCAAAAATTTTAAGAATTCATGCTAATGGTAACATTCAACAACCAGGAATTTAACCTAGTTTGGGACTAGGATCTCAGCCTGGGGCTAAGGGATATTCTCCAAGCGAATGGAGGCACTTGTTCAGTTACAAATTATTTGACATTGAGTCATTTTATGTAGCCTAGGGATGAGGCACTTGGTCAGTTACTAGGTCATCACCATAAGTCCTAGACCGGGTCTAGGAAAGTCATGCACTCCTCTCCTTGATCTATGGGCTATGAGACTTTCTCCAGGGACTAGATACCCCTGGTTGAGAAACCTAGCACCTTATCTTGGTGGCATGAGGAGATCCAGATAAAGCATTTAGTAATTCTCCTTATTTATGAAGATGTACTTTGAGTGGGCATGAATGAACCACAGGGACCCTTGAGACAACTTGTTATGACCACAAAAATACTTGGAGGACCATTTAACCCTAGCCTTGGTCTATGAGACCATCAAGAGAAGGACCAAGTGGCACAAGTCAAAATACCAAAAATACCTTTGTACCACAAAAGCTTAAAGCCAAAGGGTCCAAGATGAAAAAGAAGTTAAACCCTAATGTCAACTCCTAATTATGTGGAACTAACTTAAATGTTGATGGACCATAAATAAAGGACATTTGCAATTCATCTCATAGACACAACACTTCTACACTTGACTGCTCCTCTACTCGTTGCTTGAGGTTGATAGAGATAATTTTGGTGGCTGGTGTTGTTTTTCTTCAACAGTGGCAACATTTATGCTTTCTTGGTTTCTCTTGTCACACTGCAGTCACTATGGTGGTTACCGTTATACATAGTAGCTGTAATAACCCTCGATGGTGGTCTAGGGCTACAACAGGTCTCAGTGTGACTCTTGTTGGAAGTCAACAAGCTCACGACAACACTAAAACTCTTTCCTTCTTCTCGTTGGTACATTTCATGTGACCCTAACCAAACTAGGGTATGTTGCAACACCCTCGAGCCTTGCTAGGGCTGATATACTATGCACCCTATCTCTTGTTGGGGATTCTACAGCTCACGGGTGACCTGCTAAGGTCACCCTCTATGCACCTAAGCCCTGTTAGGGCCTCGAGCTTTGTTAGGGCTCCAACAGGTGCACACAATAGTCACGGTGGTTGCTAGGGCTGCTCACAGCCCACGGGAAGCAACAACAATGTACAATAGGCGATGGTGGTCTAGGGAAGCAACAACAACATATAACAGGGTTACGTGGAGACTAGGGCTGAAGAAAAACCCTTAGTGGTGACCTAATTAAGCAACAACACCGTCATTGGTGTCCTAATTGAGCAGCAACACCCTGCTAGTGGTCACAGGTAGCAGTAACGGTTTGTTACAACCCTGCTAGTGGTCACGGGTAGCAACAACAGTCTGCTACAACCCTCGTTGATGGTCACTATTGGCAGAAACAACAGTTAGCAGGTCACCTACAACAACATCAACAGACCTAGTGGTCACAGGTAGCAACAACAGTTTGTTACAACCCTGCTAGTGGTCACGGGTAGCAGTAGCAGTATGCTACAACCCCTGTTGATGATCACAATTGGCAACAACAGTAGTTAGCAGGTCACCTACAACAGCATCAATAGACTTGGTGGTCATGAGCAACTACAGTGGGATGCTACAGGTGGTTAGGGTTAGCTGCAGAAGGCTACTACAAGACTCAACAATATCTCACACTCCACGTGGCAACAACAAATGATAGCAACCCCTGCGAGGGCTACTTTGATTTTGGAAATTTTTTGTACATTCATCTCAGAATTCTGAGATCAGAACCGATTGATTTACATTCGGATCAATATCAGTTAATCAGGTAAGCTTTGTAGAGAATGCATGCTAATTACTTGAAGGAATGCTTGAATTTGTTTTTGAATAATGTGTAAATCTGGCTTTGGTGGGAGTGCTTAAAAACCCTAAACTTCTTGTGAAATGGTAGGTTGGGCTAATGAAAACCCCAACCTTCAATTTGCATTCTCTGGACCATGCTCTTATCGATATTTTTACACACTTTACTACGGGCATGTGAACTGTTAGGTACATGGTATCAATTGGGCATGTGAACTGTTAGGTACATGGCATCAATTGGGCATGTGAATTGTAACCACATCTTTTATAGCAGACGTCTTGTCCATCTTGGTGATTTCTTTGGTATAAGAATACTTCAAATTTTGCTGGTATATTTGGAGCTTTAGATAAATGAAGTTCCACCTGTACAAATATTGTTTGAAATTTTCTATATCATATGTTGGCCAACTTCTCCTTATCATAGATTCATAATTTAATTACCAATCAATTTTTTTCTTTCAAAGAAATAGGATGTTGATTTTGCATGAGCACATCCCCTCTGCTAGTTCCTGAAGCATCACATTCCACTTAAAAGAGCTGTGAGATATGCTGAAATAATTATTGGATGTAACCTTGTTCGTGTGTTGTAATGTGTCTTCTATTGCTTTTGCCATTTTAGTTGATCCTTGTTTGTAATATCAGCGAAGAGTCTCATCAGGCTCCCAAATCTTGGATAGATCCCCTGTAGAAGTTGCACAACATCCAGAATCCCCTCAACTAGCTCAAATTCTTTGGAGTGGGCTAGTCAAGAATTGCCTGAGTGATATTAAAATTATTCCTATTTCCTTGAGCATTCTGGCTATTACAAGGTGCAACATAGAAAATCGTAAAATCAATTCCATAGAGAAATACATTTAGTAACATATACTATTTAGTTTGCAGAAACCACTTCTAGATCTATTTGTACATGATAAATTTTTACTTGAGAATTATTTTTCACCTTATTTTATATATATTTTTTCACAAACAGTTTATACATAAATGGTAGTTATGGGAATGCAAATGTTTTTTATTATTATTATCAAAATTCAAGACCCAATCTAAACCACCATAAAGAATTAAGAAATGGTAGTTAACATTCAGGGCTGGCTTCTTGAATAGTTCATAAATTGCCAGCTTAAAATGGATAGTAAACTCCCAGATAACTTGAAATGGCCATTAATTGCCACCCTATAAACAGCCTTGAAATTGGCAATACCACAGTGAATTGAAAGGACTACCGAATAATATAAATATATTTAGTGGACATATATATCCTACCAAGAAAGAATGTTCAAACCAATGTTATCATAACCAAACCGGTCATCGAACCAGCGAAGCCCAAAATGTGAACTGGACCAGAAACCAAACCGGAACCGGAAAAAAGTCGGGTAAAAAACCGGCTGACTAAACAATACATAAAATATTCATATTTTGTAAAAAACATATATAACAATAGAACAATGGAACAATGGACAACAACCAATCCAAAGATAACATTTCAAAACAATAATGGTGATTCCTTAGCCAAAACCCAATGACATTCAAAGGATGAGTGCCACTCCAATAATATAGGTTATGTTCAGGATATTCACGGCAATTAACCCTTTGGATTTTAAGTCTGAGAATTAGCTTCTGAAATACATGCCAGCAAATAACCAAAAGCATTTTTATTTTTTTCCATGGACAACCTTCCTAATATTTCCAATATTCTCTAATCCTTCTCTACTTTCATCAGGGATGAAAATTTCACAACAGTGGACAATAACCTGTCCAAAGGTAACCTTTCAAAAACAATAACAGTGATTCCTTGGCCAAAAGCCAATGATAATTCAGCTGTTAAAAGCATAGGTAGATGTTTGAATGAAGTTAAATTATTTCAATATTAAAGAAAATGATGAGGTTAATATACAAGCCGATGCTAACAAGAATAATATGCGAGCAAGTAAGCAAACCAGTTACTTAGAATTAAAAAATCAAATATGGAATCATCCAATCTACCGATCTTAAACATCACAAACAACCCAGCTCTTATTTAGTCTTGCTGCAATTAGAGATTTTGGACTAATTTTTTTTATAAGAACTCATAGTCCATGTATGGTTTATCATAAATCCCTTTGAATCAGGCCACAAGCATTGAAATTAATATTGAAATATTGGACTTTGGAAGAACAATGGAAATATCTATAAAGGTACATTTCTTCATAACTAGCACCCACTACTGATGGATAAGTTACAACAATTTTCTAGTTCAACCAGACTCCTAACACCTCATCCCACAAGTCACACAAGCTATTAAAAATTGAGTTTTCTGGTTTTTTTTTTTTTTAAATTGAGTTTCCTGAGTCCCCAGTCCAGACCGGCCAGTTCCATACTCGGTCTGGACAAAAATCTGGTTTTTTGCTGACCGGATCAGCCAACCCTGTAAACCGGTCAGACCGGCCGGTTTTGCTGGTTCCGATCCGGTTTTGATAACACTGGTTCAAACTATAGGTATTAGGGACCAGTCAGATATTTTTTTAATCAGTGAAAAAGGTAGTTGTTTAGAAGCGGGGAATACTTTTGTCTTTTGTCTAGTTCTATAATAGTTATAATACTTTCGTATAAATATCAATTGAATCAATGATGCCTTAGTTGTGCAAAGCACAGTTTCTATTTGGGAAAGATTTATAATGTTTGCCTGATATCTTAAATCTCTTGATAAATAATATATCGGATATCCATCTCTATAATATAGCTCATCCATAGCTAGCCACCTCCTTTGTGGTGATGTATAAGCAAATGATTTGGTTCTAGATTATTTACGTAGTGAAAAAGAACAAAAATGTTAGGTGGAAATCCCTTTCGGCTTGGAAGAGCCAGAAAATATTGAAAAGCATTTCACCTAACACCAAGTTGATTCGTAAATGGAGGTCAAATGTTTTGTAAAAGATGCAACAGAATTTATACAAAGTTGCAACATCACGGTTCATGTGAACATGGATAATATCTAGGTTCTTAGCCATTTTTTGTGTAAGAAAATGATCAGTAACAGTTTGCAGATATTGCCAAAGCCTACTGATTAGTTTCTATTTGTTATAATTCCATTAACTTTTGTTCTCAGCAAATATGTTTACAGTAAAATAATTGACTGTGGATAGGTCAAAGAAGGCTTTTATGGAATGTTATTTTTTTATTCCTCTTTTTATATGACCATATGCTAGATGCTCCCTGTTTGAGAATCCTACATGTAGAAATATTGATAATATTAACAAACACTAATGCCATCTGTATAATCTTACATTTTATATGCACCATGTATCATCTAGAACACATGCCATACAAATTGGCAGGGATATCCATCATAAGTCATTCTATAATGCAATTTGAAAGGAAAATTAAAGACTGGGAAGGAAAATAGACAACATAATTTAGAAACTTCAGAATGGTGGTCTAGGACAACAAGATATTAACATTTTCCAAATGGAAAAAATAACTATTATATATCCCTCTTAGATTTATTTTCCATCTATGCCTTATGTCTAGTTGTAGCTCTAAAAGAGCCCCTCCAAAGTTCCAATCAATCAATATGTTTTTTTAATGTAAGAGTATTGCCAAAAGGATTGGTATTAGTCATTAAACAATGCCTTTTTTTCGAAGGATATTTTGGATGACCAATTGATTCCATATTGACCTTTTTCACTGGGTGTTTTACAAGCTGTTGAAAGGCTCTGTTCATCACGTGTTTTCTATTTTTACAAGATCCTATTTTAGGGACAAAAATTCAATTTTCACATATTTGGATAAGAAGAAAATATATTTTGGACAACAAACTGTTAGCAGCCCGCAACCCTCATGGATTGCCCCGAAGGCTGCCCAAGGGTCTTCTAGCAGGAAAACCCTACACGGGTGGCTTCCCTAGGGAAATGGAGAGAGGGCCGAGCCCTAAATAGTCTGCCCGTAAACAAAATGGAGCAGCCTTGAAGAAGAGGGGGTTTCTAAGAAGAAGGCAAGGCTGCCTGGAAAAATATGAAGAAGGATGCCCACAATATCATGCTTAATATCTCCAAAATTACATACTTTGTAGAAATGATGCCAAGACTTGCACTACTCATCTTTTCATAAAATTCCCATTTATTAAACATGTGTGGAAAGATATGGAAGACAACCTTGGGAAGCATGCTATCTAGAATGAAGCTTCTATTGAAGGTTGTCTCAAAATTTGGTTTGTCAGATCAAAACTAAAAAGTCTAAGAGTTACACCTTTCCTTGTTATATGGGAAATTTGGATTGCCAAAAATTCCGTTCTTTTTGAATATTGAAGCATTCCTACTTTCCAAATCTCTACTCAAGTTAAAAAACTACTTCATCATTGTCATGCTCTACTTGTTAACAAGCTGCCTTTTGTAAATCTTGCCTATATGGTATCAATGCCGACATGGCTCTAATATGTACATGGATCAGACCTCAGTCCTTTGGAAGGTTGATGGTCCCCATCAAATTACCTTTATGACTGGATTTGGATTTCCTAGGTATTTTTGGACTGTTTTACAATTCATCTTGCAAATTTGGAATCAGTTCTTCTACAACAGGTATAAGAGGCTCTTCCTCATAATGTCAAACCATTGAAAATATCTGAGACTAGTAGATCACTTAACCAATGACATCAACAATGGATCTATTGGGATATTGATCGTGCAACCTCAATTCCTGAGAATTCCCTAAATATTTTGACACAAAAACAGTCTGCATTATAGAGGTGTGAAAAGAGAAGCTGAATATGTCTTTTCCAGAGTTCATAACAGAGGTATGTTGCAGACTTGAAGAAGTTTAAAGCCGACAGTCAAAGGATTATAGATTGTCTTTGTTTTTATGGTGTTTCCTATTTGTCTCTTAGCTATGTGACATGTAAGAGAAGCTATTGTCATAGCTATGGGATCCATGCCAAATTTAGTAATGACTGGAATCACCACCTTTGGCCCATTTGCAGGAGTAGAAGAGTTTTCATGTGAAGAAACATCTAAATGAGTTCTAGATTCCACATCAAACTAAATAGGATTTTAAGTCATCGACTTGGTACCAACAACATGAAAATAAGAGTCTTTGTGTGAGGAACATTCTCCACTTTATGTAAATGAATTTATTTCAAAGAAATCAAAACTGCTAAAGGATGCCTTGAAACACCTACCAATACATATTACTATAATGAAGATGCCTAGAAACAAGGCACAACTTGCTTTAGATGTGTCCTGATTTATGCTTGCAAAAACAACAATAGAGTAGGGGATTTAGAAAGAATGAAAGTAGACTAACAACAAGATTAAAGATTCATTATACAATAGAGAAAACATCCAAGAAAGAAAAATTATTCCATGAGAGAATGACTATACAAAGCACAGTTACATATCACTACACTCTGCCTTGTGCATTGGCATTAGTGACTAATTCTAGTCTTGGTCCAGGTCTGCATCCTACTGTGATTGAATCCTTGCTTCTTTCTTTTCTGTGTTTTCCTCACTTTCTCTTTCTTTTTGTCCCAAGTGAACTAAGAGCACAAAAACAAGAAAAGCTAAAGCTTAGAAGAAACTTCCTAAAACTTCCTTTTGTAACTCTTGCCTATATGGTATCAATGTCAACATGGATCTAATATGTACATGGATAAGACCTAATTCCTTTGGAAGTTTGATGGTCCCCATCAAATTACCTTTATGACTGGATTTGGACTTCCTAGGTATTGTTGGACTATTTTATAACTCATATTGCAAATTTGAAATCAGTTCTTCTACAACAGGTATAAGAGGCTCTTCCTCATAATGTCAAACCATTGAAAATCTATGACACTGGAATTTCCTCTAATTGGGAGCTTTATGGCCTAGAAGATTGGCAATGGATCACATGTAAGGATAGGGGTATATGCTACAGTGGCCTGTAATAATGTTGTTTTTGTTCCAGAAGATTTAATTTAGTGCTTTCAAGGTATTGGTAAATTCACGTTGAATCAATTTGGGAACCCTATTACCACTTCAATGGTCAGTCATCGAAGTTCACACGGATATTGTTGGACAGCGAGAGAGTGCATGGACATGATAATTAATTATCTCTTTCAACCCGAACAAATTATACTTCGATGTAAATCCAATGAATAGAGTGAGGCCAAGCTCCTTCTCATGATTTTTGCAATGACATGTAATATGTTTTAGACAGTCACAACCTTCTTATTTTTTGGTTTTATTATGTAAGAAATAAGTGGGAAAATTTCAATCAAAATGGTTTAAAAGATATCAGCTCATCCCTATAAAAATTGGTTCAATATATTTTGTCGAATATAAAGTTATGTAAATTGGTTCAATATATTTTTGTAGAATGTAAAGTTATGTAAGGTTCACAGCTGTCTGTTTGGACTGGTCTTTAATAGAGACATGAGATGTAACTGTAACGATATGTAGGAGACTAGAATTAGTTCCTAACATATTTTATGGAAACAAGGATGGCTATCAACTCAAGACTTAGGTTTTTTGGTGGATTATGATCACTCTTGGGAAAATTTTGTATCAAAAATGCAGAGAGTGTACACTAGATTAAGAGATTCATCTATGGATCCTATGTCTGATCATTTTAGTTCATTTATTTGTATGATTAACTATGCCTAAATCTGAGATGAGAAAATTTAATATAATTATTGACAAGAATAAGCATTCTATATAGAGTTATCACTTATATGTTACAGAGCCAAAGATTATCATGATGGTGCAGAATGTATATAATTTCATACAGAGTTCAAACTCATAAGCGAACTTGAAAACCCAAAACCCTTGATCAAATTGATTATATTCTCTTTGTAGATAGATAGATATTGTGGATGTTAGAAACAGAGGGAACATAGCACAACTTATTTGGGTTTTGAGGAGGATAATGAGCTGGTGGATTCTGTGTGACAGTGGCTCATGTGATGTTATGGAGGCGAAGAAATGCATCAGTAGGAATCCTTGTTGGTGCTACTGTGGCATGGATTTTATTTGAGAAATCTGGATACATTCAACTGCCACTTATAGCCAATGTCCTTCTCCTTTTGGTCTCCATCTTGTTTGTTTGGGAAACTGCAGTAGCTATCATACATAGGTGAACATTTATGACCTAAGGTTTTCATCAATCCCTTTTTGTGAATATCACTACATGGGTGTGAGAGGTTTAGTCTAGAAGTTAGTAGGTCACATTTGTCAACCTTCATATTATTTTAATGCCATTTTTAATGGATTCATGATTTTTTCCCACAATATAGGTCCCACTATCAATAATGGGATGTATCCCGATACCTTGAATCAGGCCTTGATAAAATTTTATTTCAGTCCATGATAGCTTAGGGTAATGAAAACATGGTAGATTAGACTGAAGTGTATAAATTTTATTACATAAATGCAGGCCTCCCCCTCTCATGCCTAAATTAGAATTATCAGAGGGTATGGTAAATGGCATAGCTGCATTAATACGATCCTGGATTAATTTTCTACTTACGGTAGCACATGATATTGCCATTGGAAAATATCCCAAGCTCTTCCTCAAGGTGATGAAGAGATTTTGTCTTATGAATTGTACATCCATCCTTGCAAATTTCCTTATAATCTGAATTGTGTTCCTTGTCTTTTTAGGTGGCTCTATGTCTGTGGCTCATCTCCACTATTGGGGGTTGGTTAGACTTCCTCATACTTGGGTACACGAGTAAGTAATCATTTTCTCTCTTACAAGTCTCTAGAATTTTCTTTCATTCAACATTATTTAGTCCAAGGTTTGTGTTTTAGTAGTATTACAGTTCACTTGTAGAATTTGAGAATTGGGGTTTGTTAAGGATTTCGTTTCAATCTTTTCTTGGAGCATTGTTTTCTGAAGTACCAAATATATTTTCAGAATGGATTATTTGTGTTATTAGCAATATGCCCAAACATTTCCCCAAGGGCAAGAAGACGCAGTAAATTATTTTGTGTTCATTACAGTTGGGGTAAGGTCTATTGCTGTGAGATAAACTTGTCCTATTCATTTGAATAGGTGAACCTGTCCTGAGTTTCTTAACAAAGCCTATTTTCAGGTCAATGAGATCAGTTGTAAAGCTGTGGAAGTTGGATTGCTACTTATAGAAGTTGCAACATATGTTTTGAGTTTTAACTTGTTTAGGGTTGGGAATCTTAGGGAGTTTTCCAATTCTTGTCATTTTTTCCAATTGTGACTTCTATGTAATAGCATCCTGTATGAAATATGTTCACCCTGGCCAGTGTGATGCTCTACCACTAAGCTAAATGCCCCTTTTATGAAAAGAACGATGGGCATCCTTACCATTTCAATATCAAGGTTTGGATTGCTACCTCCAACAAAATACTGCTGGACGATTCAGTGTGTTGGTTTCATGTGACATCTATTACCCTTTTATAAAACTGAGTTGTTTATGCTTATGAAGTTATACAATTTTCAAAGTTGGAGGTTATTTGTCTTCTTTACGATGTTGTTTTGATTTAGAAATATTATGGATTCTTCTTTTGTTGATGTGTTTAAAAGATCTTTCGTGAATGATGATAATATGAAGTATATTGTTTTGCAAATGATTAATTTCTTGGAAGATTGGTATATCGGAACCACTTCATGAATATATTATTTATTTTGAATAAAATACTTCTTTCTATTAATATACAAAATGGTACTTTCATTTCGATACAAAGGGGGCCATGATTACAACCACCACAATGTGTGTCTAATTGGAAAAAAAGCTTGTCCAATCATACTTCGCCATACAGGGCATAAACAATAAAGTGTTTTTTAGGGCCATAACTCCCACGACATACATGCATAAATAAACAAAGCAAAAGGGCTAGTTCTCCAAAGTGAGATGTGATATCAAGTATATGTTTGAATCCTACCTACCTTAGGGGTGGGGTCTTTGTCCTCAAGGGGAGGTCCCTTGAACCTTCCACCAATTGTGGGCTTAGGGTTGACCACAAGGGAATCCCATATTTTGTTTCTCTTCTTGGAATTTTCAGGTTTCTCTAGTTTAGAGACTACAGAAGGGATGACCAAAAACTTGTCAAATCAAGGAGCCTCCACCCTTCCATGCAGGGCCTAAGAAATGGGCAAAAACGGTGATTTCAATGTCATTGGCCATATAGCCACTAAAATTTCAAGTTTTCAAAAGATATTTCTCAAATTGGGGGAAATTAAGTTTAAGGATTTTTTTTCAATTTATAGGTGTCCTTAGAATGAGTTATGTTTGAGTGATTTAATTTACCATTTTTATAGAAAATTGTTGTGTTGTTTTGGAAAAAAAATTATAAAACTAATTAATTATTATTTTTTGAAACTATGGAAGTTTTTTTAAATGGTCATGTTATTTTTGTGACCATTCATTGAACTTATGCAAATATTTACATAGGGGATAACCAAAAATTTTTAGTCGCTCTGCTAGGGGTTTTAGCTCACACGTTAGGGTTCTCAGGTTCACCTCTTCTGCAGACGTCATGGCCGCCATTGATGGAGGTTCCCAACCGCCCTCCTCCTTTGTGCTCCCTCCTAAAATCAAATCTTTCATGCGCCTAGTTCCCAACTGCCCTCCTCCTTGCCTTTCAAAAGAGAGTCTCCATATACATGAAGTTGTCAAACACCATTTTCAGAAGCAAATTTGATGAGGATGATGATGAAGAGAGATTGTTAATTGATGAGTTGTTGCCGCAAGGTAAGGAAAATTTGTTTGAGAATGCCATTTTTAGAAGCAAATTTGATGAGGATGATGATGACGAGAGATTGTTAATCGATGATTTGTTCCCGCTTAATATCATGCTTCTTGGAAAAAGTATCATAATGCAATTGAATAGATGTATCTTTTTACATTTTCAAAATTTCCTGTGACTCGTCAGCTATCCAAAAGAAAAGAAAACTTGGGGAGGGTCATGGCAGGGAGCTCTTTGTGACCAGGAAGCTAAGGTGTCAACAAATATTAAAGCTTTACAATTAGTTAAAGATAAAATGGGTTCAATCCCTAATAATGTATTAAGGAATTTAATGGTGTCAATACACTTAATGGATAATAATTATTGAATCAATTCTTTCAAATTATGCAAGATCCTTAACAAGAATGAAATTCCTTGTCTGGAAGAAAAGGAAATCGGGGGAGAGTTAAGGCAAGTATCTCTTTTGTGACAAGGAGGGATTATGTTTTTTCCTCTCCTTGGGAAGGGGGTTCACCAGCTCATATTTTTTTTGAGGCGTCAGAAACTCCCAAAGCTTTATAATTCAGGTAAAGCTATTGGTGTCAAGTCCTTGCAATGTATTTACTATTAAGAGATTCAGTGGTGATAATAGGGTTGACAAATAATAATTATAAAGGAAATTAATTCAAATTATGCAAGATCCTTGACATGGTTAAAGTTTTAAACTAATCAAGGAAAATATTGTCTAAATTAGTTGCTAGATATGATAATAATAATGTACATTTATGGACTTTCTTGCACATAAATAATATATTTTAGGCACATGATTTTAGTTTGAGTACCAGTCATTATTCAGTTATCAGAGCACTTCTGGGAGGAGAGGATTGTGCTGCCCTCTTCTCTAATAGTCATAAATTCAAGGAGCAGCAACAAGAGAGGAGGCAAATTGTTTGCTAAAGAAGAGGGCTGAATTTTTATGTCCAATTTCTACCAATTAGAAGACAGTTCTTTGATGTCCAGAATTTCAGGTAAATCTATTTAATTTTCCAAGCCCTAATTTTGTTGTTGTTTTCCAGCACGTCTTTTAATCTAGATAGGCCTGACCAGACCAATTGTGTGGAAGGGTTTTAGAGTTGAAGCTAAGAAGATGGAATCAAAAAACATGTTAATGACTGAAGGCCTAAATTAATTGGAAACAATTATCTTATATTGAAATCCATAATAACAACCCTGTTTAAATTTACGAAAATATGGGAGATAGTATCCTACAAAGGGACAAGACCGAATAACACAGGTACTGCAGGTCAAGCTATGACGTCCTCGACCCTTCGACTGGCAAAGAGGACGCTACCAAGACATTAACCATCCAGGAAAACTGCCCCATGAACATGGACATATATAAAACCGAAATGCTTGAACATAAAACATGCTAAGATGCATAATCATTCACATACACAGTGGAAGCAAACATTCATTCATTCATTCCACATGTTCATCATAATTTATTAACAGTAAATATAATTGCAGAAGTAGAATAAATAAGAATACGTATCTTATGAAAACTGTTCCGCAACCATCTACGTCACTGCAACGTTCCACCCAACCATAGGCTAGCGTGCTCCTTAATCTCTCGGCAACGCTACCACCCCCGAGCCGAGCATGATTCCCCAAGGAATAAGGTTACACATAGCCAAGGATAATAAAACATGCCAAGCCAACACAGTTGGGTTTATCAGACAAACAATGGATCAGCCAAGCCAACACAGTTGGGTTTATCAGGCCATCTAGGAGCTGGGAAAGGCTAAATGCTTAGTTGGTGAGCTCATTACAGAGCTAGGGACACCTACACCAGAACTAGCCTGACTTCTAAAACACCCACACACACCCAACACAAGGAATCAGTCCCTTCTCTGCTACACATTCCTTCAGGCCCTGACTTCCCTTCCAGTGCTATTCAGGGGTTGTGGAGAAGAAAGCTAGACTATAGCTCTATCTGTGTGGTTCCCGAATGCACCAGTTTTATTAAGCAAACCAAGCCCTCATCCCTACTCCAACACGTCCAGAGACCAACCACTGCATACACGCAGTCAAATAATCGATTCACAGCTTGGATAGGGAAAAATAATTCCTAAGCCGTTCTTGGCCCTATCGTGGCCAAAACGACTCCAAAACAACCTACAATAGCCCCAAAATGTAAAGGCAGACATAACCAACTGACATGGGGAAACAAGAGCCTATTCTCAACAATGAAATCATTGAGGAAACTTACACAGTCCGAAGATGGAAGATAAAAGTCAGGTTCGTAGCTGGGCAGGGGAAAAACATATACACAAGCCACAAATCGGTAAGGAAAAAGAGTAGAAAAAATGTGAATGGCCCTTCACAGGGAAATTGTGGGTGAAAGAACACGGCTCCCAGCTCGCTGCATGAGTAAAAACTAGGAAGAATCCTGTGCGTGAGACACCAAACGTTTTTCCTTGCGTGAGAATGAGCGACAATGCAGAATGGCGAGTCGAAAGTGCGGAGTGTTTTTAGCACCTTCGTGGAGAGAGTGGAAATGATGGGCGTAGTCATTTCTTCTGCCCAATGTGAGGTTCAATTTGCTGGTGGAATGTGCATGTGAGCAAGGACAGACAATCCTGCCACACTCCACTCCCCAGCAAAAATAACAGCCTCAACTACTCTACAGAGCATTAAAGTGGTAGTTGGATAAGACAAGAGAAGATCAGCAAGTCAAACAGGGTGGTGACACATGGATTTTCCCTCATGGCTCAAGGTTTGACATCCCCCCCCTTATCCTTATGAGAATCACTTCTCAATTTAGTTGCCGCGAACATAGCTGGTTAGGTTATTTAATTAAAGTGCATGTTTACATGATGCCACAATTTAATATATGCCGTATGTCCCAATATACCATCGGTGACAATTGCAAATCCAAAACATAACATATCCAAATCGATGGTGGGCCTTGGCCTTTAGCTCTGCACCATGATTATTTACAATACATACATCATATACATTAATGTAAATGGGGTCAAAACCGGGGTGTTACACAAGCTAAATATGATGAAGAGTTGTGAAGGGATTTGGCTAATATTCATGTTAGTTTTTGATGAGATTGAGACTATAGAAATTGCACGAAGATGTCAATGAAACAAATATTTTACATCTTAAAAACAAGCTTTTGTCATTGAATTTGCTGGAAGGAGGTTCCATGGCAGATCTTAAGAAGTCATCGGCTTATAGCAAGTGAGACTCTTGCAAAAAAAAATTTCAAATCAATTACTTTTAATAACTTACTGAAGTCCTTTACTGCAATTGTGGACATGTTAAATATTGCTCCAAAAGCATGGAATTTAATTAAGTACAAATCTTGCAAAAGGATAAGTGAGAAAATCTCAATAAGATTCCAAGGATGATGACGCTGCATTTGTGGCAAATTTAAAAGGAAAATGTTATTTGTCACTATTTTTCTATGATCTAGGAACTCACTTTCATGCACTGATCGAGAACCTCTAATTTATTTTTCCATGCTTTGCCTTTTCTGTCCAAATTTATTTTCACTCATGGTCTACTATGAAATAATGCCTGTATCTGGTGATTGTACCCTAATTTCTTCAAGATAAGAAGAAAATTTCAAAATATTGTCTCCATCATTATGAATATTGCTTTCATTCTCTGACGACCTTTTAAAATCTCTCTTTGTTGTCTTCAACTCTGGCTCAGGTATTAAAGATACTGCACCAGAAACATCAGACCTCAAATGGTTATCAAAATGGCTTATAGGCATTGCACTAGCAACATCAAACCTCAAATGGTCCTCAAAATGGCTTGTAGGCTTCTTTATCTTTAGTATGGACCTCATATTGTCGGATTGAGATGTTGATAATGAACTGTGATTTTTAAACCCAACCTGAACTGAATTGAGCATCTTCTTGTCTTTCTTATCAGGCGATATCAGGGATGTAGTAGGATTTTTCTTATTCTCACCTACCCCACGTGTCTTTTTCCAGTTTTCATGTCTATGTACTTTCCTCTTAATATCATGTTTCTTGGTAAAAGTCTGATAATGCACGTACTAGTAGGTAACCGGATTATGTGGCCAAGGGTATGGTCTACTCTCCTTGGTTAGTGCCTTAAACATTCAGACCGAGCATGATCAGGTGGCCCTATAGTATATAGCGAGTTGTGACATTTGACACTCCTTGCGAGGTGACTTTTTGCCTATCTGTCTTATTCAGACATTTGTAAAGTTTTCTTCAGACAACTCTTAAAATGACACTTCTGTTGCTAGATTTCCATCATGGTGTAATGAACTAACACACATAAGCTCTCTTATAGTGCCATGTTGTTAGAATGAAAGCTAACTCTAGCTAAATGTCCATCATGGTGTAATGTATTTGATGACAATGTGGTTGTGTTAGATGGAAGATAACCTTATGAAAGCTAATAAACAGTAGCTTTACTCACCATGCAATGTTTTAAGAATGAAAGCTAACTCCAGCTAGATTTCCATCATGGTGCATTGTGATTGATGACAATGTGGCTATGAGATGGAAAACTACACTATGAAAACTTACACACATTATATTTTACTCACCGTGCAACGATTTAAGGATGAAAGTTAACTCTAGCTAGATTTCTAACACGGTGCAATGTAGTTGATGACAACGTGGTTGTGATACATGTAAAACCACCTTATGAAAGCTAACACACATTAGCTTTCACTCATCGTGCCATGTTTTTAAAATTAAAGCTAAATCCAGTTAGATTTCCATCGTGGTGTAATGAGCTAACACACATATAGTGCCACGTTGTTAGAAGGAAAGCTAACTTCAGCTAGATTTCCATCATGTTGTAATGTATTTGATAACAATGTGGCTGTGTTAGATGAAAAACTACCTTATGAAAGCTAACAGACATTAGCTTAACTCACCATGCAATGTTTTAAGAACGAAATCTAACTCCAGCTAGTTTTCCATCATGGTGCATTGTGATTGATGACAATGTGGTTGTGCTAGATGGAAAAATACACTATGAAAACTTACACACATTAGATTTCACTCACCATGCAACGATTTAAGGATGAAAGTTAACTCCAGTTAGATTTCCAATACGATGCAATGTGATTGATGACAATGTGGTTGTGTTAAATGAAAAACTACCTTATGTAAGCTAACACACATTAGCTTTCACTCATCGTGCCATCTTGTTAAAATGAAAGCTAACTTCAGTTAGATTCCCATCATGGTGTAATGAGTTAACACATAAGCTTTCCCTTATAGTGCCATGTTGTTAAAAGAAAAATTAACTTCGGTGAAATTTTCATCATGTTGTAATGTATTTGATAACAATGTGGCTGTGTTAGATGAAAAACTACCTTATGAAAGCTAACAGACATTAGCTTTACTTACCGTGCAATGTTTTAAGAATGAAATGTAACTCTACCTAGATTTCTTTCTAGTGCATTGTGATTGATGACAATTTGGTTGTGCTAGATGGAAAACTACATTATGAAAGCTAACACACATTAGATTTCACTTACCGTGCAATGATTTAAGGACGAAAGCTAACTCTAGCTAGATTTTCATCACGATGAATGTCATCGATGATGATGTGGTTGTGTTAGATGGAAAACTACCTTATGAAAGCTAACAAACATTAGATTTCACTCATTGTGCCATGTTGTTAGAAGGAAAGCTAACTCTTGCTAGATTTTCATCATGATGTAATGAGCTAACACACATAAGCTTTAACTTATCGTGCATGTTGTTAGAAGGAAAGCTAACTCCAGCTAGATTTGCATCATGGTGTAATGTATTTGATGACAATATGACTGTGTTAGATGGAAAAATACTTTATGAAAACTAACAGCCATTAGATTTTATTCACAGTGCAATGCTTTAAGAACGAAAGCTAACTCCAAATAGATTTTCATCATGGTGCATTGTGATTGATGGAAATGTGGTTGTGCTAGCTCTAGTCTTTGTGTAATGAGCTAACACACAATCTTTCCCTTGTAGTGCCATGCTATTAGAAGGAAATCTAACTCCAGCTAGGTTTTCATCATGGTGTAATGTATTTGACAACAATGTGTTTGTGTTAGGCGAAAAACTACCTTATGAAATCTAACAGACATTAACTTTACTCACCGTGCAATGTTTTAAGAACAAAAGCTAACTCTAGCTAGATTTCCATCATGGTGCATTGTGATTGATGACAATGTGGTTATGTTAGATGCAAAACTATATTATGAATGCTCACACATTAGATTTCTTTCACCATGCAATGATTTAAGGACGAAAGATAACTCCAGCTAGATTTCTAGGATAGTGCAATGTGATCAATGACGATGTGGTTGTGTTAGATGGAAAACTACCTTATGGAAGCTAACACACATTAGCTTTCACTCAGTGTGCCATGTAGTTTGAAGAAAAGCTAACTCCGACTAGATTTTCATCATGGTGTAATGAGATAACACACATAAGCTTTCACTCATTGTGCCATGTTGTTTGAAGGAAAGCTAACTCCAGCTAGATTTACATCATGGTGTAATGTATTTTATGAAAATGTGGATGTTTTATATGGAAATTACCCTACAGAGTCTAACACACATTAACTATTACTCACTGTGCAATGTTTTAAGAAGGAAAACTAACTCTAGCTAGATTTCCAACATGGTGCATTTTGATTGATGACAATGTGGTTGTGCCAAATGGAAAACTACTTTATGAAAGCTAACACACATTATATTTCACTCACTGTGCAACGAATTAAGGTTGAAAGCTAGCTCCAGTTACATTTCAATCACAACACAATGTGACAATGTGGTTGTGTTAGATGGAAAACTACCTTATGAAAACTAATACACATTGGCTTTCACTCATCGTTCCATATTGTTAAAAAGAAAGATAACTCCAACTACATTTTCATAATGGTGTAATGAGCTAACACATAAACTTTCACTGATAGTGCCTTTTTGTTCGAAGAAAACTAACTCCAGCTAGATTTGCATCATGGTGCGTTGTGATTGATGACAATATGGTTATGCTAGATGGAAAACTACACTATGAAAGCTTACAAACATTAGATTTCACTTGCCGTGTAATGATTTAAGGATGAAATCTAACTCCATCTAGATTTCCAACACGATGCAATGTGCTTGATGACAATGTGGTTGTGTTACATGGAAAACTTCTTTATGAAAGCTAACACACATTATCTTTCACTCATCGTGCCATGTTATTAAAATGAAAACTAACTACAGCTAGATTTCCATCATGTTGTAATGAGCTAACACACATAAGCTTTCCCTTATAGTGCCATGCTGTTAGAAGGAAATCTGACTCTAGCTATATTTCCATCATGTTGTAATGTATTTGATAAAAATGCGGCTGTGTTATATGGAAAACTACCTTATGAAAGCTAACAAACATTAGTTTTACTCACCGTGCAATGTTTTAAGAACGAAAGCTAACTCTAACTAGATTTCCATCATGATGCATTGTGATTGATGACAACGTGATTGTGCTAGATGTAAAACTACATTATGAAAGCTTAACACACATTAGATTTCACTTACTGTTCAATGATTTAAGGACGAAAGCTAACTTCAACTAGATTTTTATCACGGTGCAATGTGATCGATGACGATCTGGTTGTGTTAGATGAAAAACTACCTTATGAAAGCTAACACACATTAGCTTTCACTGATCATGCCATGTTGTTAGAAGAAAATTTAACTCCAGCTAGATTTACATCATGGTGTAATGTATTTGATTACAATGTGGCTGTGTTAGATGAAAACTACCTTATGAAAGCTAACGCGCATTACCTTTCACTCATCACCTTATGAAAGCTAACACACATTAGATTTCATTCAATGTGCAATGATTTAAGGTTGAAATCTAACTCCAACGAGATTTCCATCACAGTGCAATTTGACAATGTGGTTGTGTTAGATGGAAAACTACCTTATGAAAGCTAACACGCATTACCTTTCACTCATCACCTTATGAAAGCTAACATGCATTAGCTTTCAAAATCTTGATTTTAAACCTCTTCCTCCAAATTTGTTGTTACAATTGGACAATGGAATTAGTGATAATAAGAATCGTTATGTTTTCATGTTTCTATCACTATTAACTGCACTTGGTGTCTTCATCACTATTAAGGTTGGGTTCTTGCTTGTGGGGCACACCCATGAAGACTTAGATAGAACATATAGAAGAATGTCTTCCAACTTGAAAAGTAAATATATATATTCTTTACCTGAGATGATGGATACATATCGCACAATAGAATAAAAATGGGTGTTTCTACCTAAACTTATTGACAAAGTGTATGACTTCAAATTTTTTCTTAATGGGTACATCGAGGAGGGGAAAAATGCACTAGTTGGACATATTAATGTCCAATACTTCCAATTTCTTTTACTCAATGATGTTCCAGTTATGAGGTATAAAGAATCCATCAGAGACATTGAGTGGCTAGAACCAGTTGAGTTGTAGATATAGATGATGAAGGTCGACCTATATTTCCCACATGGAATCCATATTTCTTATGTCCCAAAGACAATGATGTTTATTTAAAAGAAGTAAAGGAAGGAATAACATCATACATAAAAATGTGGAAAGATACTATTGGAAATGAGAATTCACCAATTGTTACAGAGGAATGGAATAAAAACGTAATTATTGGAAAAGAGTTGTTGATGCATTAGATGGAGTCTACAATGACCATACACCCTTGGATGAAATTGGTTCTTCTTTTGATGATTTTTGGCCCAAGATGAGGAAAAATGTTAACGTTGATGGTAATGCACTCCATGCAATATCAAGTATTATGGATGTGGATTTTGATAATGTGACAGATGAACCGGTATATGTTGGACCCAAGTGTAACAAGCCAAAGCCAACATTCGATCCTAGAATTGATGTTGAGAAACGAAAGATGTTTCTTGTTAGATCAGGACATGAGGATGAAGGAGAGATGATTTGGATGGAAAAATCCACCTCAGATATCTTCCAAGATGATGACAGTGAGACCCTTCATGTAAAGATTGATTGGTGGTAGTCTAGCTCATGGAAATACAAGGGAAAATTTTTAGAACAATATTGGGTACCAAATCCTGATGACACAAAACTTGGATCTATTCCAGTTAATAGCATTGTTTGGGCATGGATGCCAAAGAAAGAAGATTGCAGGAAGACCAAGATAAATAAATGTGGTGTACAAGCTGTACTTGATACGCTTGAGTGAATATAAGGATATTAGGCGGAGATGATTCATGAATGTAATTTTTCTTCTTGAATGACTTTTAGTATACATGAAGAAACATTTTTCAATGTTTGTAGTATAATAAATACTCTTTAAGCTACTTTTTGAGGAATTTTATATTATTTATTTCATATACGAAAATTTCACTTCAAGTTAAATGTTAGTTAATATGATGATACTTTATGCGAATTAGATAACACCATTCAAATTTTAACCTTTTCAATTTGTATTTTAAATCAACACATCTCACTATATCAAATGTGCATAATTATATTCATTAATGCAGGTACAAAACCCTTATCTTAGTTATTATTAGCTTTTGCTCACTCTTTTCAATACCACTTTGAGCTTTTCATTTTGTTCCCCTGATGATTGGTGGAGTGTCCACTTGAAACGTAGGGACGTTTCAATACACACAATTCAATTCCATAAACTCTCTTTGTCATTATGATTAATTGTAGAAATCTTTATCCTCAAGCTGTACTTGATTTGCTTGAGAAAATACAAGGAGATTAGGTGGAGATTATTCATGAATGTAATTTCTCTTTTTGAATGACAAATTAATATACATGAAGAAAAAGATGTCAATGTTTGTAGTATATCAAATATTTTCTTCAAGCTACCTTTTGAGGAATTTTATATTATTTGCTACATATCTGAAAATTTTGGTTCAACTTCAATGTTAATTCATGTGATGATATTTTATGCGAATGCACCTTAAAACATCCTATAGACTTGCTTTGTGAATAAATGTAAGGCACTTGCAATAAGGTTTGAAGTGAGTTTTCCCTATTATTCGTTATTATAGTTGATATAAATTTAATTGTACTACTATGTTGCATTCAAATTCATAATTATATTTTCTCGTGTAAAATTTAAAGTGGTGCCAACTTTGTACTAGTATATCAACTTATACTTAATAAATACAGTACTAACCTTTTGAGTGTGCAGATTTTATCAGTTTGTCATAATTGTGATTGATTTTCTAGATTAAACTGTGTGAACATTTTTCAGACCAATGTTTTGAGAGGACACTCCACCCATGCTTGTTACGGGACCATGAAAAACTCATTGTGGACTGAAAAGATTCCACATAACTTGATCGAGAAAATCAATCATTAAGTAGTAACATCATGTTAGCTTTAATTCATGTTAGACATTATCATCGAATACATTGCATCATAAAGACATTTTAATCCATGTGAGATTTAATGCTGATCGTAACGCACTGCATGTAATATAAGTATTATGGATGGAGATTTTGATAATGTGATGGATGGACTGGTATATGTTGGACCCAAGTGCAACAAGCTAAAGACAAGATTCAATCCTATGATTGAAGTTGATAAAGGAAAGATGTTGCTAGTTAGATCATGAACTGAGGACGAAGGAGAGATGATTTGGATGGCAAAAACCACCTCATATATCTTCCAGAATGATGAAAGTGAGACTCTTCATGTAAAGGTTGATTGATGGAAGCCTAGTTCAGGGAAATACAAGGGAAAATTTTAGAACAATATTGGGTATCAAACCTTGATGACACATGACTTGGATCTATTCCATTTAATACCATAGTTTGGGCATGGATTCCAAAGAAAGAAGATTGCAGGAAGACCATGATAAATTAATGTGGCGTACAAGTTGTAATTGATTTTCTTGACCAAATATAAGGAGATTAGGTGGAGATGATTCATGAATGTAATTTTCTCTTTGAACGAGTTATTAATATACAAGAAGAAACACTTTTCAATGTTTGTTGTATATCAAATATTCTCTTCAAGCCTTATTTTTGAGGAATTTTGTATTATTTACTAATATGAAAATTTTGGTTCAACTTCTATGTTAATTCATGTGATGGTACTTTATGTGAATTAGATAACACCATTCAATTTTTAATTTTTCAATTTGTTTTTTACATAAACTCAACATGTCTCTATATCAAATGTGCATAATCATATTCAATAATGAACCTTAAAATATCTTCTAGACATCCTATGTGAATAAATGTAAGGCACTTGCAATAAGGTTTGATGTGAGTTTTCTCTATTATTTGTTATCATACTTGATATACATTTAATTGTTCCACTATGTTGCATTCTAATTAATATTACATTTTCTTTTGTAGACTTTAAAGTGGTGCGAACTTTGTACTAGTGAAATATCTTATACTCAACAAAGACAAAGTAGTAACATTTTCAGAGTGTAGGCTTTCATAGCTTGCCATCATTGTGAATTATTTTCTGGATTAAGTTGTTAGTGAGTTTTTCAAACCAACATTTCAAGTGGGAACTCCACGCATGATCGTCTGGGAAACAATGTAAAATTTGTTATGGTTTGAAAAGCTTTCACATAGCTTAATCCCGGAAATCAATAGCCAAGTACTAACATTTAATGTCAATACTACTTAAGTTAATAATAGGCACAACACAATATTAATATGTTGTTAAATAACTTTATATTATGCAAGAAATTTCTTACACAAATTATTAATAATTCACCAGTCAAATATTGGTGACTAATATTGGTGACTTTTGTTTTTATATGTAAATAGAAATATTAATGATAATCAAAGTATATCATTAAATACATATTTATAGGTAAAATTTCTCACATAAATCTATTATTCATAAAATCAACGTTCATTAACTTAGTTTTTAATACACCACCACCAACAACAATAATAATAATAAATGTCTATATTCTAATTCATAATTTATTTTAATCATTACTAAGATAAAACCTATTTTACTCTAAGTCATAAAATATTTTCTCTTGTTCACTATCAAGCGGTGCCAACTTCCAAAAACAAAACATCATACTCAAAAAAGACTTAGACTTACTATGATAACTCAACCTAGACACATTAGTTAACATAATTTCAATTAAATGAAATTCAAAGATAATAATAGCAACAAACATTGATTATTAATGTCATTAAATAACTTTAATAATAATATGTAAAAAAAATTCTACAATCTATTTTCCGCGATATAATCATTGATCAACTTAACTTTTATTAGAAAATACAAATAATAGTAATATAAATAAATTATATTTCTATTCGAACCCATAATTGATTTTGATTGTTAAAATAATAAACTTAGCATATTAACACTTAATATATAATAGTTTTTCTTGTCACTTGTAAAATGTTTCCAACCTTATAATATATTACAACATGACACTCAACACATACAATATTACTTGCTATGTCGAGAATTAAAATTGTTATAGTAACAAACACATTTGTAGTATGCCATTCAATAGTTTTTAAATGGGTCATTCTAAAATTGTTCCAACCTTCTACTAGTATAGGAACTCAACACCAACAATGTACTAGTTACCATATCAAATTATAATTCAATTGCTTAATCATAATAACATATACAATATTAATGCCATTACATAATTTTAATCAAGTTACCATTTAATACAGACTATAGATAGTATTAATTGAAATTATGTAAGGAATCAAAGTCTAAGAATTTCATCATTTTGAAAGAATCAAATTCTAAGACTTTCATCATTTTGATTTGTCACAGACGATTAGAAAGTTGTAATCTAGGTGTTAACATAGTCCCTCTCCCCTCATGTTGTAAAGGGTGCTAGCTCAATGGAAGAGCACCTACATTAAAAGCAGGACGATGGTGGTTTGATTCCTCCGTGCCTTAACATAAATTAATATATGATATAAAATCTTAATGATAATATAAATATTGTAAGATATCTATATTTTCAATACAAATATGCTCTTTTCAATTAAACACATTGTTCAAATATTTCACAAATAAATAATGAACACTTGCAATAGTTAGTTGAGTTGGTTTTCCCCCTTGTATATGAAAAAAAACAAATTGTACTGCACTAATGCTATTCTAGTTCATAATTGATTCTCACGTTAATCTTTTATTCATAAAGTAACATTCACCAAGGTAGTTTTTAATACACTGCCACTACCAACAACAACAATAATAAATTATGTTTCTATTCTAATTCATAATTTATTTTAATCACTAAAGAGTAAACTTAGAGTTTAAAGTCATCATATATATTCTCGTTTTGATTATAAATGGTGCCAACTTCCAAAAATAAAACAACATATTCAACAAAGACAAAAATAATTACTATGACAATATTTATAATTGTTGTAGTAGCAAATACAATGCTGGTATTATGTCATAAAATAATTTAATCAACTTAACATTTAATACAAACTATAAATAATATTAATTGAAATTATGTAAGGATTCAAAGGCTATGATTTTCCTCATTTTGAAAGTACTCAATCTAGTGGAAGTTCTAAATTCTAGATCCACTAAATAATTACAAATTTAATGAAATATGTGTTGTTTTTTAGACACTTTAAGTTTTGTCCATGACACGTCCCATTTAGCATCTAGTTTTACCACTCAATGAAAAAAAAAATTACAATAAAAAGGGATGCTAATTCCAGGATTTGTTGTAGTGCATGAGACTTTTGCACAGGTTGCAAAAATGGACTCCATCTGCCTAGTTTTGGCAATTTCAGCATCTAAGCACTGGGAAGTGCATCATATGGATGTTAAGTCAACCTTTATGCATGGATATATTCATGAGGAGATATACATCAAGCATCCTAAGGGCTACATTTCTGATCCATCTTTTGTTTTCAAGCTAAACAAGTCACTATACGGGTTAAAACAGGCCCCAAGAGAGTGGTATTCCAATATGGATGCCTTCCTTCTCTCATAAAAATTCCAAAGTTGTAGATCAGATACAAATGTGTATATACAACAGTATGATGGTAATTTTATTATTTTTATTTTATATTTTGATGACTTACTGATCACAGGTAGCACAATTGCTTCTATTTCAGTCATCAAAACTGCTCTCCACAATGCATTCAAAATGAGCGATTTGGGGCTCTTAAAACAATTTTTGGAGCTCGAAATTGAGAAAAATTCTGATGGGATAATGGTCACTTAGAACAAATACATATCATACCTATTATTCAAGTTTAACATGGCTGAATATAGATCTGATCCATTCCCTTTCCTTTCAGGGATCAGCCTTGAAGAAGGAAAAAACACACCTCACATGGACTGCATTATTTATCGACAACTGATTGGTAGCTTGTTGTACTTGACTCATTCTCGGCCTGATATCTGTTATACTATGAATTATGTATCAACATACATGCAGCAGACCCATGATATTCATTGGAAGGCAGCCAAGAGGATCTTCCAGTACATTCAGGGAACCAGGACCTACAGCATTCACTATGCTGCAGACTCCGAGCTAGAGTTGGTTGGATACACAGATTCTGATTGGGGGGGTGATTCTATTGATCAGACATCTAGTTTCAGATATGTCTTCATGTTTGGTGGTGGCCCCACTTTTTTCTCTAGAAAAAAGTAGGCCTCCATAGCATTGTCTTCAGTAGAGGCCGAGTATCGAGGAGTGGTGAATGCTTGCATCCAAGCTGTTTGGTTGCAAGGAATTATTTCAGAGTTTGATATTCATAGTACTTTGTTGACTGTCATATTTTGTGACAATCAAAGTTCTATTAATGTATCCACAGATCTAGTTACCAGAAAGAGTACCAAGCATGTAGAGATACACATGCACTATATCAGGGAGCTAGTGCATGACAAGACCATCATTCTGCAATACTGCCCAACTAATGAGTAGATTACAAACATATTCACCAATTTATTTTCAGAAAATAAGTTCACTTACCTCCCTTCACTATTGGGGGTAATTTCATCAGGGTGATCTAACTACTTTAAGTGTTCAGCTTGAGGGGGGGGGGGGGGGGGGGGGGTTTCTTTCCCACTAGGTTTTCCCTCTTTTCCTCACTTAGTTTGTTTTGAGCATTGTTTGAGTTTCAGTATCGGACAGGGTGACCTATGGCCTTTGTTTTCGGGGCCCTAGAATTATTGTGCACTTTATGTTTTCTACTTCTCCTGAGTATAGCTTAAGGGGGGATGTTGGAGGCATTTACCACCATACACACTCATTTTGGTCAATTTGGCCTAGTTAAACCACTATCCTAAGTTTTATTGACTTAATTGACATCAGAGGGGAATTGCATGACATCAGCATGAGCACACCCACGCCTACCTTCAGTCAAGGAGGCCAACTAAGCCTTCTCCTTCATTCAAGGAGGCTAACTGGAGCACTCCGGGGGTGATCTGAGTGTTATAAATGCACTTAGACTTTAGTTAGATTTCATTTAACCTCATCGGGATTCATTGGAGTCATTGATGTACTACCACTTGTTGGTTGGCTTGCAGTGACATGTGTATGAGCTACTTTCAGTTAGACTCAATCATTTATTGCACTCCAACTTCAGTTATGACTTAGTTGAGTCAGTTGGGGTTTTGATTAGTGGTTAACTTAAGTGTTCACTGTGGCTTACATCCAGTTAAGCTAGACTCACTCATTCAATTCGAATGACCTCCTTGGGAATTTGAATTGTCTTGGAATTTATGCATTTGGCATGATCATTGTATTGTATCATCATTCTTTCATTTGATTATACATAGATGCTAACTTTCATTGCAGCACCATTTTGCCAAGTTTATGCATATTTGTCTATATTATTTGTGAGACTGTGTTTTTAGTTCCTAGACCACTATGACAAATTAATACTTTATCTGTGGAAGAATTGGGCATTTTTCCATGAAGTGTCCTTACCCAAAACAAGAAGATAGTGATGATGAAGAAAATTGCAAACATAAGAAAAATCAAAAGAGTAAAACTATATACAAGAATAAATTTAATAAAAATAAGAAAACCTTCTATTCCATGGAAGATAATGAAAAAGAAGAGATAAGTGAAAATGAAGAAATTATATTCATGGGAATAGAAACTCAAACTTTAGATGATGAATTAGATGTAGAAGGAGAGGTGGACCTAGAGGCTGAACTCATAAGTGCTCTTGAGGAAATTGAAATATGTAGAAGAAGGAACAAATATTTGAAAGAACAATTGTCAAAATACAAAGAAGAGCAGAAATCAAATGAAGAGGAAGTCAAGACCCTCCAAGAAGAGATGCACAATTAAATACAACAAGTAATGGTTTGCATGAAAGAGGCTGAGAGCTTAAAACAAGAAGTTGATAACTTCAAGGTAGAAGTAAAGAGGCTAAAATATCAACATACCATTAATGAGAAGTTCAGAGAAAGCACTAAAAAAAAAAATTCTAAAATACTTGAGGCATAAATTATTCAACTTAAAAAGAAGGATGATGAATAATCTATTAAGTCAAAGTTTGAGAACAACTCAAAGATTCTACATGACATCCTAAGTGGACAAATACCATCAAGTGAAAAAATGAATTAGGATATCACAAGAAGAGTTATGCTGCTGCAATTATGGATCCAAGTGGAAAGAAGGATAGTCATAAATTTTCTCCCTTCTCTTATAATAAAGATAGAACTAATATGATGCCTAGAAGATCAATTACAAGAAGATATAAGAAGATCTTTATCGGTTAGTGATACTCTTATAATAATTTTGGACATATGGCTAGAGAATGTAAGATGATAAGTCCTACATAAAATAAGGATACAATAGAGGTTCAGAAACAAAGGAAGGAATTGAAGAAGATGGAAGTTGTGAAGGAAAAAGATCAAAGATTCCCAAAATATAAAATAACATTATATGTATATTTTCATTGTTGTCACAAGTTTGGTCACAATGTTGTTGACTGTAGAATCAAGAGAAAATATCAAGGTTTGAAAAGACAAAGAAATAGAAGATCTGTGAGCAGGGTACCTCATGGAAAAATGTGTAGAAGAAAGTTAGATTGCAAGGACTCCAAGCATTAATGAAGTTTATAAATATGATAGTGTTGTAGATAACAATGAAATACATTACGATGAAAATCAAGATGAATATGTAAAAGAATACATTGATGGAGATGATGAAAAAGAATATAATGATGATGGAGGAAAACAATGTATTTCTTGAAATCTCTCAAGACCTAGAAGAGAACCTTGAAATTAGAATTAGAAGGGATGATATAATCAAGGGGAGTATTAGTACAAGAAGGAAACTATTGTTTAATGAACAAGCCTTATTATCAGTGGTGGAACCTAGAAATTTGCAAAAGCCAACAAAGACAATGATTGGATCAAGGCCATGAATGAAGTGTTGGATCAAATTGTGAAGGACCAAACTTGGGAACTTTTCCCAAGACCTAAAAGCTAGAATATTGTAGGTACAAACTGGGTTTTCAAAAACACTTTCAATGAAGATGGAAAAGTGATAATAAACAAATAAATACTAGTCTGTAAGGGATGTGCTCAAATGGAAGGTATTGACCTTGAAGGAACCTTTCCCCTGTAGGAAGACTTGAATCAATCGGATTTTTTTTGGAATATTCATGTTATAGAAACTTCATAGTATATCAAATGGATGTCAAGTATTCATTTTTGAATGAGAAGATAGAAGGGGAAGTCTACATTGAACAACTTGAAGGTTTCCTCTTATCACAAAAAAATGATTATGTTTGCAAACTAAAGAAGGAACTCTACAGTCTCAAACAAGCCCTAAGGGCATGATTTTCAAGACTATATAGCTACTTGAAGAAAAAAGGATATAAAAGAGGGGTCACTAATTGTAATCTATGCATAAAGTTTGAAAATATGAATATTATCATTGTTATTATTTTTGTGGATGATATTATATTTGGAAGAGATATGCAAGTGCTAAGTAAAATTTTTTCCTTTCAAATGAAGGAGTTTGAAATGTCAATGTTGGGTGAATTAACATTCATCTTGGGTATACAAATTTTTCAATCAGACAAAGGGATATTCATCACTCAAACCAAGTACATTAAATACATGTTTAAGAAGTTTAAGTTGGAATATTATTAGCTTATTAGTACACCTATGGTCAGGGGTTTTAAGTTAAGTAAGCACGATGAGTCACTGGAAGTATATCATACCATGTATAGATATATGATATGAATCATGCTATATGTGACAACTACAGGACTTGATGTGATGTAATATGGAGGACTGGTTGATAGACTCCAATTAACTCCCAAAGAAATACATGTGACAATAGTGTTATCACTCCAGGAAACTCCTCTAGGTTGCAGCTCGAGGATTCCTGGTAACTTACAATGTTTTTTAGGGTTTTCAGATATGGGTCAAGTCAGTCGACCTATGTAACCTTTCCACTCTCAAGGCAGGCATTAGACTCACTCGTTTACAAGGCTTTTAGTTGCAATTTGCTCAGAAATTCAACTAAAAGGTGCAGGGATGGAGAACTCACCAGGCTGGTAGACTTACACACATAACACATGCGCATAAATGGATAAATCCTGCTGAGGATGGTATTTATAAATCAAATATCACTAATATACCAATATGATGACAACTATCGGCTTTTCAATAAATTTGAAATTAACCTGAATGCACATTCAGGCATAAACACCGCAAAGAAAGAGATGATGGCTGAACAGATCACAACAAAAGAGATTATACCATGAATAAGTAAAATGAGAAGCTTGAAAGTATTATTGGATCATAAATCCCCGAAGTTGAACCTTTATTAATCAAAAAATCATGGGCTTTATAGCCTCTTACAAAATTTACAGATCCTAAAAGTCCGATCTGTTTACAAAAAATAATTGAAAGCAATAGTTTTTTCTAGATTAGGGCTTCAAACCCTTGCTAACTATTTGTTTATCTACTGTGAAGATCTAGTTCACTGATTGGTCTTTTAATGACTGATGTAATAGCTGATAACTACCACTGCTAGTTCGCTGTAGAATTGCCGCCAATATCTAGTGTATCGACGTTTATCTGAAGTGTCCAGTTCTGTTCAATCTTCCCGACACTTTTTCTTTGTTGCTGCGATTGCCGATCGGACGTTGTTTCCTTTATCACATCGGTGCTCCAAGCCTGACTGTTGCCGCAGTTTCGGCGCTTTAGGCCTCAATCTTTCTATATTTTTCTTCCGCGGTCGCTGATCGAAGGCCTTTTCCTCTGTTCCATCGGCCCTCCAAGCCTCATCCTTTCCGTACTGTCGGATCCTTAGTGGGATAAATCGCTGACAATTAGTCTTTATGATCACCAATGATCTTTCATTGTTGTGATTTGTGAACTTCGTCGGCCTATATTCCTTTTATTTCCCGCCGTTGCGGCTCCCCATTAACTATCTTACAGCCAGTTAACCTTTAGCCCTTCCGACTACCGAAGAGTTCATCTAGTGATTGATCGAAAGCCTTAGTCAGTTTTCCTCCCGCCGTTGCGGCTCACTCATGTACTATTATGCTCACGATTATTGTTTATGATTTCCGCCGCATAGTCTTTCGGTTCCTTAGTTCTTCTGATCTGATTTCATCGCTGTCGAAGGTCATTGGAAGTCTAAATCGGAACACTTAATCACTATATTCTCCATCGTTGTGCCACCTTTAGGAACTAACTCACCGATTTGTTAAATTTTTCAAGTCCTGAACTAATTTTATTTGCGATCGAAACTCAAAACCTCTCTCCATCGAAACTCTTAGTCTGTATTTCCTCCGTCGTTGCGGCGCCTTTGAGAACTAGCTCGTCGATATGAAGTCTTCACAACTTCTGATTGATGTTTGGAAAACGTTCCAATGGTGTAAACAGTTTCAACAATATGCCTATCTGTTGAAGGGGTCTTCCACTTTCTATTCATCTTCCATCTTTCAGTGGGTAATGAGATGTTCTAATCCTCGCCCAAGCCACTGAAACCACAACTTTGTGAAATTTGCATAAAAAATAGAGGTCTTCAAAACTGTTAGTGATCTTGATATCCTTCTTTGCATCATTTAAATTCTTCATACTATCAAAAATAAATTTATTTTATTTGGGAGATAACATCTGGCTCCTACTCAGGGATGGGAACCTTCCTGTGAGGTCCCAAGAATCCCAGACGAAAATGCCTTTCCCTAAAAGCAACTAAGTAACTTAACATTATTCCTTATTGTTCCATTGGGCATGGAGTCTTATTCTGAAACCAAAACAACCTACTATCTACTAATTCACAATCATAAGTCCTCGGAGCCTTAAATAAAATAGAGTTTTAGGAACTGCCCATTTACTGAGCCGTTGAATACCTCTTCACCTTCCGGATTCTTCAATTTGAAGGTGTTATTCTTATATACCTAGTCTATAACGAAAGGGCCAATCCATAAAGAGTCAAATTTTCCATGTTTCCCCTTGTCTTGTCTGACATCATCCCACTTGAGGACCCAATCTCCAACTTGGAAGTTTTCTTCCTTTTCTCTTTTTTCAAAAATTCCCTTTATCCTCTGTTGATGAGCCTATGATTTTCCTACAACTTGCTCCCTGATCTGGTGTAACTCCACCAAATCCATCATCCTTCTCATCATATCATTTGGTTCATATTCCTTTTCCTGAAAGAACTTTGCCACTGGAAGGATCAGCTAGATAGGAAAGATGGCCTCAGTGCCATAAACTAACTTGAATGGAGAAGTCCCTATGGATATTTTGTCTGTTACCCTATCCACCCATAAAGCAGACTTAAGTTTCAAATCCCAGCTTTTTTTATTTGTCTCTAGCAGTTTCCTGATGATTTTGACTAAGCTTTTGTTGGATGACTCAGCCAAGCCATTGCCTTGTGGGTAATAGGATGTGGAGTGCACCAGTTGGATACCCATTGATTCACACATTTTAACTAATGCCCCAGCCTTAAAAGATGGTGCATTATTAGTCACTAACCTTACTAGGCAACCAAACCCACTGAAGATGTTCTCATATAAAAATCTCATGATGACTTGGCGAGTGGCATTTCTAGTGGGTACTGCTTCTATCCATTTGGTAAAGTAGTCAGTGGCTACTAAGATACATTTATGCTTTCCACCAGAAGATGGATTTATTTCACCTATGAAATCTAGACCCCATTGTCGAAAAGGCCCATTCACTGTAACAGGACTAAGGGGCAAGGACTTGAGTTGCTGCTTCCCTATAAATCTTTGACATTGGTCACAGGCTCTTACAAAAGTGCATACATCCGCAAATAGGGTTGGCCAATAGTATCCTTCTTTTAAGATATTGTGGACTGTGGTTTTCCAGTAGTGGTGGCCACCAAATGTACTGTAATGAAAGTGATGCATGACCTGCTCTGCTTCTTCTTTATCTAGACACCTTAACAAAATCACAGACTGATCCCTCCAATACAACAGTTTGTCAATTATGCAAAACTTAAGAGATTTCAACTTAAGGGCTCGTGCTTGGTTAGGAGTGAGATCAAGAGAAACTTATAATTTAAGCAGAAATTGAATAATACTTGAGTACCACTCACATAAATATATGTTCTCAGCTACTGGTGGACTATTATCCTGATCTTGATTTACTTTTGTTTCAGCTGCTACCACAGTCTGCACCTTTGGTAATATGACACATGTGAAATTTATTTCCATCATTTCATAGTTTTCTTTGGCCATGAGTTTGGCCAGACCTAATCCCTTTACCATCTTGGTGGGTTTCACCTCTACATCAAACTCAATGAGTTTGGCCATCCACTTAGCTCTCTTCCCATCAATGTTAGGCTGAGTCAAAATATCCTTCGTAGCAGCTGAAGGGACATATGCAATGAACTTTGCATGGAGAATGTAGATTCTAAAGTACTTCAAAGATTTTATGAGGGCATAATCGTGCTTCTCAATTGGGTCATACTTCATATCAGCATCTCTCAAGGTTCTGCTGAAGAAAGCAATTGGATGATCAAGACCTTCATCATTCTTTTGTAATAATACAACTGCCACTATGTCATAAGATGCAAAAGAGAAAATGTAAAAACCCTTGGTGTAGTCAGGACTAATCAGGGTTGGGGCCTCCATGAAGGCTTTCTTAATGTATTCAAAAGAATTTCTTGCCTATTCGGTCCACTTTATTTCTACATCCTTTTTTATCATGACTGTTATATGCTTTACCAGCTCGGAGAAATTTGGAATGAATCTCCTGACAAAGTTTATCTTGCCTAAAAAGGACTGAATGTCTCTTTTTGACCTTGGTATTGATAGCTGCTGAATTGCCTCCACTCTTATTGGATCGATCTTTACACCTTCAGCTAAGACTATGTGTCCTAGGAGCTTTCCTTCATTGAGTGCAAACTAGGACTTCTTGGGGTTCAGTGATATTCCATACCTTATGCACTTCAGAAATACCTTTCGCAAATGATACAAGTGGTCATGATGGCTGTGAGAGTAAACTATTAAGTCATCCAAATATATCATCACATATTTATCTTTTATCCCTACAAAATCTAGGTCCATGGCTCTCTGAAAAAGTAGCCCCAACATTCATTAGCCCAAATGGCATTTTAGCATACATGAATGTGCCCTAGGGGGTGGTAAAGGTAGTCTTCTCTTGGTCATCTAGGTGCATAGCCACTTGGTTGTATCCAAATAAGCCACCAAGGAAGGGCATGAACCTGGCCCTTGAGACTCTCTGCAGCAGATGTTCCATCTTGGGCAATGGATAGTTGTCTTTTTTGGAACATTTGTTCATGTTTCTAAAATCCACACACAACCTGATTTCTCCATTTTTCTTTCTTACCACTACTAGATTTGCAATCCACTGGGAATACCTGATGGGGATTATGATCTTGGCTTTGAGGAGTTTGTGGATCTCTTTCTCAATCACTGGTAATAGAAGAGGGCTGATGGGTCTCAACTTCTGTTTGAAAGGAATGGTGTCCTTCTCCAAAGGAGTCCTGTGTTGGATGATGTTGGTGTCATACATTTTTAGGTCACTATACTCCCATGCAAATACATCAGCAAACTCTTTTATCAAGCTACAATATTCAAAATTTTGTTTTGCAATCAGCCGAGTGGATAGATTTATCAGTTTTTGATGGCTTTGGCTGCCTATGTTGTGTTCTTGGATAGCATGATATAGATCCCTTTTGGAAAGCTTAAAAGGGACATCATTGTGATCAAACAGTTCTTCCAGTGGTACTAGACCTTGGGGTATGTGGTTGCTGGGAAATTGGACAATATCATGCTTAGTCACTTTATCTTTTAGCTTGATACGCTTGGATTCCTCCAGGTTAAGGTTTTCCAGGTCTATGTGTATGTCAGAGAATTCATCCACTAACTTAAGGAATTTACTAAGCTCCCCATCATTTTCAAACACCCTCCAAAATTTTACATTGTTTGGAAGAGAGGGTCTGTACTTGACCTGAAGATAATAGCTGAGCCTAGGGGGTAAAGGAGGAACAAACATACTTGCAAAGACAGCCAGGGAATCACCCAGGTGATTCAAATCTCTAGGAATATATGACAGTTCAAAAAACATAAATGAGTCTCTGAGTTTCCATACCTCATCCCTGTAGGCCTTCAGTCTGATATTTTTCGTCTGAAAAATGTTGTTGACGTGCTGTATGATGAGGTTTACGTCCCCAAAAATCTTCATGGACATGATCCCCATCTCCTTGGCCACTTTAACTCCCAGTAGCAAGGCTTCATATTCTGCTACGTTGTTCGTGGTCTTGAAATCAAGCTTATACGATAGGTGAATGTTCTCCTTAGATGGGGAGATCAACACGACCCCTACGCATGCTGAGTTTTGAGCGCTTGCCCCATCGAAATACATGGTCCAGATCGCTGTTGTGACTTCTTCGGGCTGTGGATGGGTGGGCTTAGTGAGATGAACTGATGTCTACTGATTATCATCTATTTGCAAGATGCAAGATCTAAAATCGATGTCCACAGCGTAGATGGGGTGATTTCTTGAGCGACTCTCCTTGCTTATAATGTATGCTAGCTGATTTTCCCTGTACAGTCTCTTAGTTTCTCCTCCGAACATGGGAATGGTGGCGTATGTGAGATCCATCTGAAGGGTGCCACCCAATCTTTTGCTCCATGACCGGGACAGCAAAAGGCCGAATTTTGGAGGAATATCAGCCACTACGATGTCCATCATTACGCTTTTAGAAGGCAGCTGAGTTACGTTTATAGCAAGGTCTTTGATGAGGCCCAAGCACTTGACCTTCCTAGAGTCAAAGGAGAATAAATCATGGTAGGGCTTGGTAATGTTGAGGCTGATCTCATCCATCATAGCCTTTGGAATTAAGTTATGAGAGGCTCATGAATCCAACAAACAGTTATGGAGGATTTTATCATGGATGTTCAAGGATATATAGAATGGTGGGCAAGATTCCTTTAGGTCTTTGATCATGGGGCCCAGGGTTACTACAGGATTGTCATCTTGTAGGTTCATAAATTCAATGTCAATGTGCACCTTGGGTTGAAGGGGATTCAGAATGGAGGTTTTAAATGCATCATTCTTCATCAACTCAATTAAAGGGAAAGGGATTTTCAATTTTTGAATTTTAGACTCAAGGTTGAAGGAATAATGCAGCCTATCTGGAAAACTTACCTCATGAGCTGTAGGTTTGAGTTGGACTTGATCAGGTGTGGCTGAAGGTGATGGTTTATGTAATTATTTGGATGGAACAACTACTTTCTTTGGTAAAACAACGACCTTTCTAGCAGGTGCAGCAGGCTGCTTGACAAGTACAACATTCTTTTTGAGTGGAGAAACCAACCTAGACCTCAATTGGTAACCTCCTTGACCATCAGCCTGATAGACAGCCTCTTCAGTGATCTTCTCATCAATCAGGGCTTCTTCGCACTCTGCCTGTGTCAGAAAAGAATAGTCCAACTCATCCTCCATGTAGTGGATATTGTCTTCAACTTCTACTTCTTCTTTAGTGAATTACGGCCCTTCTTCTAATACAAAATTTTGAAGTGGAGCTCTTACCCTCTAGTCTTCCCCTTGATTTCTCTCCCTTCTGAGAATCTAAACAGGGGGGTTTCCTCTTCTATAAGGGACAAAATTTGGGTTTCGAGGAGCAAAGTCACTCGGCCCTTTACTCCTCACCGGCAGATGTCCTTGGTCCTTCAATTTAGACATTTCAGCAGTTAGGTTATCTAAAAGTTTGGTCATTTTTTCAATTTTGTTCTCTGATGTCGAAGCCCCACTGTAGTCTATTGGATGCTTTCTCCTGTCTACCTTCCCTTTGACCTTCTGAGATGCCATAATGTTTGACTCTACCTCTAGGGCAGCATCCTCCATGAGTGATAAGGAGGAAGACCTCATTTCTCTGAGAAGTAGGTAGAAGTCAGATTTAAAGGCAGTCACGTAGGTTATCATAGTTGAGGTACAGATGGGATTAATCTCAGTCGGTATCTTGTTGTACATGTTGTTGAATCTCTTGGTAAAGTTGGAGACAGATTCACCATTTTCTCTTTTCAAGTTGCTGAATTCTGTGATATAGTAGAGGCGGTCTCTCCTCTCTCCCCAAAGATTTAGGAAAATTTCATCTAGGGCCTCTATGGATGCCACTGACCCAGCAGGAAATTCTTTAAACCACTTCCTATCCTGGCCATCCAGGCTTTGCACAAAAACTTTGGTCCATACATCTTCTTGTTCTATATTTATATTTTTAGCATAGCTATAAAAAGCCTCTAGATGTTCTTCAGCAGTGAAATATCCTTCCCCTATAAACTTAGGCATATACTTGAGGTAATCCCCGATAGGCATGGCTGCGAGAGGATTTGGCAAAATTAGGGGCGCATACCTAGCTACTAGGATCCTTTACATCATGGTTAATTGAGGGGTATGCATATTGGAAATGGGTATGGACAGGGATGTGGAAGGAGGAACTAATCAAAATAATTGCTGAGAAGGCGGTGGTATACTTATCCCAGTGGAGTCACCAAGGATTGGATCTTCACAAGCAGCAGTGCTTGAAGATGCCCAATCCCTAGATTTTTCTGATGTATCTAAAAATTTATGGGAATTAAAAGTTTCAGCAGAAGAAATAATAGCAAAAATATTTCTTGAAATACCTGATGTAGCATTTTGTGTAGCACTACTGGTCTGTCTTAGTAAAGCCCTAGCTTTCCTCAAGATTTCTTCTGGATCTGAAATGGGTGTTGCTGGTGGCCCCTTTGGGTTTGCTCTGGTACTTGGTATTCTTGAAGCCACCTTATATCAATCAAGTCACCAGATATATGATTACAACCGTAATAATGTCCAAGCCTTGTCTATCATCAAAGCATGGATCTATGTCATATCCCAGGGACGCTGAGCTTCAATCTCCTCTCCCCGACAATGGCGCCAAATTGTTATCACTCCAGGAAACTCCTCTAGGTTGTAGCTTGAGGATGCCTGGTAACTTACAATTTTTTTTAGGGTTGTCAAATATGGGTCAAGTCAATCGACCTATGTAACCTTTCCACTCTCAAGGAAGGCATCAGACTCACTCGTTTACAAGGATTTTAGTTGCAATTTGCTCAGAAATTCGACTATAAGGTGCAGGGATTGAGAACTCACTGGAATGGCAGACTTACACACATAACACATGCATATAAATGGCTAAATATTGTTGAGGATGGTATTTATAAATCAAATATCACTAATAGACCAATACGATGACAACTATCGGCTTTTCAATAAATCTGAAATTAACTTGAATGCACATTCAGGCATAAACACAGCAAAGTAAGAGATGATCGCTGAACAGATCACAACAAAATAGCTTATACCATGAATAAGTAAAATGAGAAGCTTGAAAGTATTATTGGCTCATAAATCCTTGAAGTTTAACCTTTATTAATCAAAAAATCATGGGTTTTATAGCCTCTTACAAAATTTATAGATCCTGAAAGTCTGATCTGTTTACACAAAAATAATTGAAAGTAATAGTTTTTTCCATATTAGGGATTCAAACCCTTGCTAACTATTTTTTTATCTACTGTGAAGATCTAGTTCATTGAGCGGTCTTTTAATGACTGAAGTAATAGCTGATAACCACCACTGTTGGTTTGCTGTAGAATTGCCACCAACATCCAGTGTATCGACATTTATCTTAAGTGTCCAGTCTTGTTCAATCTGCCCGACACTTTTTCTTTGTTTCTGCAATCGCTTATCATATGTTGTTTCCTTTATCACATCAGTGCTCCAAGCCTGACTGCTACCGCAGTTTCGGCATTCTAGGCCTCAATTTTTCTGTATTTTTCCGCTGCGGTCACTGATCGGAGGATTTTTCCTTTGTTCCATCGGCCCTCCAAGCCTCATCCTTGCCATAGTGTCCGCTCCTTAGTGGTCTAACTCATCGACAATTAGTCTTTATGATCGCCGATGATCTTTCATTGTTGCACTTTATGAACTTTTTTGGCCCGTATTCCTTTTATTTCCCGCCGTTGCAGCTCCCCATTAACTATCTTGTGGCCAGTTAACCTTTAGCCCTTCCGGCCGCTGAAGATTTCATCTAGTGATTGATCGAAAGCTTTAGTCAGTTTTCCTCCCGCCATTACAGCTCACTCATGGACTATTGTGTTGACGATTAGTGTTTGCAATTTTCGTCGTGTAGTATTTCAGTTCCTTATTTCTTCTGATCTGATTTCATCGCTGTCAGATGTCATTGGAAGTCTGAATCAAAACTCTTAGTCACTATATTCTCCACCGTTGCAGGGCCTTTGAGAACTAACTCGCCGATCTGTTAAAGTTTTCAAGTCCTGAACTTATTTTGTTTGTGATCAAAACTCAAAACCTCTCTCCATCGGAACTCTTAGTCTGTATTTCCTCCATCGTTGTAGCGCCTTTGAGAACTAGCTCGCCGATATGAAGTCTTCACAACTTTCGATTGATGTTTGGAAAACGTTTCGATGGTGTAAATAGTTTTAGCAATACGCCTATCTGCCGAAGGGGTCTTCCACTTTCTATTTATCTTCCATATTTCAGTGGGTAATGAGATGTTCTGATCCTCTCCCAAGCCACCGAAACCACAACTTTGTGAAATTTGCATAAAAAATAGAGGTCTTCAAAACTGTTAGTGATCTTCGTATCCGTCATTGCATCATTTAAATTATTCATACTATCAAAAATAAATTTATTTTATTTGGGAGATAACAAATAGTGAAAAGAATTCTTAGATATTTGAAAGGTAATATAGAGTATGGTTTATGTAACCCAAGAGGTAAATGCTTCACTTTAAAATCATTCATTGATGGAGATTGGGAAGGAAGTGTTGATGACTGAAATAATACCAATGGAGCAACATTCTACTTGGGAGATTGTTTGGTATCATGGATAATCAAGAAATAATCCTCCATTGCAATATCTACAAAAGAACCTAAATAATGTTGGAATATATTAAACTCACTCATAACTTAGGATAAAATAATTAATCATTATTTGATTAATTATTCACCCACTAGCTTAATTAGTTGGCATCCACTTGCAGCTTAAAGTCAATACATGCAATCTCTATCCCATGAATGCTTTATTTCTGATTTTTGGTTGATCTTGATCACCTTTTGACCATCCATAATTAGTATACATATCTTTACAACATATTCTACTTTATTATGCTTTATCTTGCTTTTCTGTGGATAAGGTAAAGCTAGTCAACTAGGAAACTGGGTCCCTTTGTTTCCAACCCATCCTTCATGAATTTCTTTCCATTTTCTAGGATTAGAATTTTTTTTCCATCTCCTTGAAAAATAACTCATTATTTTTCCAATTCGTGAGGTCCTTGACGGATTTGGGAAGTTCTTTAGCCACCTATGGGGGTTTGCTATATTTTGGTAAGTCAACCTTTTTTGAGATTTATGAGTTGTCTCCATTCAACTCGATTTTACTATGAGGCATGTACTATTTATGTACACTATTATTCATCATTATTAAATGGAAGGATACATACCAATATTCATCTCTTCATTCATGTGATTCAGTCTCTTTTCTTCTCTCTATTTTTCCTGTGTATGCTTGTGAGAATTCTTAGTAGAAAGATATATATCCTATGCTTCTTCTTAGCATAATTTCTCATAGAATTGATATATTATTTCTACATGGTACCAAATCTACAGGAAGAACAACCTTGCAATCCTCTACATGGTATCAAAGAAACAAGGTTGATCTAGTTCTACAGAGTCGAGGAGCGCATCCAGTCTCCTATCCCTCTCTAAAGAAGATATTTTGTAGCTTACAAGATTTTATCCTATTTTTGTTTTGGAGGTTGTAGAGAGTATCTCCTAGAGCATATAAACAACTTCAATATGTATTCAAAAGTTCCTCTACTATATCCTTTCAACTATGATGAATGGAAGCGAAAGATGAGCGTGTACTTGAAGAGGCAATGTCTGTTTGATGTCTCCATTGGTGCATTGAGCGAACTTGAGTCTTATGAAGAGAGGATTGATTGGGTAAATAATTGTGATATATATTATGGATTTATGTGTTTGGGAATGTCTCCAAATATACATCATCTCATAGATTCTGTTGAGTATCCATTTGGTCTATGAAAGAATTTGTACAAAGCTTTTGGTTTGCAGGAAATAGAAGATGAAGCATGGAGCAAACCCAACATCTCCTCTTGTTCTCTCTCTCAAGATTTATTTTACTCTACATTATATGATGAATTTTATTATGATGAATAGGTTTCTCATAAAATTCATGTTTATGTTACTCTCCTTGATTCAAATTCCTCCTCCTTCAATGAAGAAGTAAATATTGAAGAGCCATCTTTTTATGTGTCTCTTGAAGGTGATTTTTCTTCTTTTGATACTATTGATGAAAAATAAGTAAGATATGGAGATTATATTGATATTTATGATGATAATATCGCCCATTCATTGTTCTCTATATATCCTATATTAGATTCCTATATCTATGTTCCTGACTCTTCACACTTTGTGCATACCTCTCTCATTGATGGTGCGCAACCCAGTGATTTCCTGGATCTTTTCTTAGCCAAATCAGGATTAATTTGTGGCATACCACTAACATTACTTGATATCATTTTATTTAGCTTATCCTCCTTTTTTCTTGGAATCAATGACCAGAACCTCCTTCAATATTGTGAACATCTCATTCGTTCCTCCTTTTATACAGAGGATTCATTACCAGTGTATTCCCATGAGTCTACTGATATGCTTATATGTGATCCTTTGGATTATGATTTAGAAGAATATTTTCAGGTTTATACACATATCATACCACCATCCATACCATCTACCATACCTCTTAATAATCCTAAGACTATACAAATCCCAAGTTCACTAGTTGATTCATCATTGGTCTCTTATGCAGTGATATTTATCTTGCATGGTTTGAAGTCTTTCCTATATTCCAATGGATGGTTATCCATGAACTTAGTAATATTTGGAATGATATTAAACATGTTTGGATATTTTATAAACATGTATGGTTCATATCTCATTCCCATCCATCATTCATATTTTTACACCTATCAGTTTTCCCCAGTTGCTCATAGTTTTCCTAGTCTAGCCCCATATCCTCATGGAGCCACTGAAGCCTTTGTATTTGTTGTTCAATATGATAATGTTTATTATATATCAGAGTTTTATCAGCCTCATATCAGATATATAAATGTGCTACATCATATTCGAATATTGACATGTGATTCACATCACAATTTTCCAGCTATTGAGGGAATTGGGTGTGAAATAAATTGTCTTAATTTTTGTACTCTTTGGGAAGGAGTATGCACATATCTCTTTTCCATTTCAGATTGTTTTTGAATATCAGAGTTTTAAATAAGAAATAATCATTCAGATAATTCTCCTACTTCATCATTTGATGAGATACAAGGAGTCTCTCCTCTTCCTTCTTGCAGGTTCTACACTCTAGCGCATGATCATGGAGTTCATGATTTATTCAACAAGTCTTACATCCAGAAGCAGTTCATTAAGCTCATTAAAGTGATGATAAATATATTTTCAAGACATATTTAAAATTTTGTGCCTTTTCCTATCTCAAGGGAGGATTTTCCCTATGTGGTTTTGCCTCTTTCCTCACTTTTCTGGACATAATAATTGCTAAAGGGTGACTATCGGCTTGTTTATGGACCCTATACGCATCCATATGCATCCATATTTTATTGAAATACCATCATAAAGTCAGAATTATAGGGTGTTGGAATATATTAAACCCACTAATAACTTATGATAAAATAATTAATCATTATTTGATTAATTATTCACCCACTAGCTTAATTAGTTGGCATCCACTTCCAGCTTAAAGTCAATACATACCATCTATATCCCAGGAATTATTTATTTCTGATTCTGGGTTGATCTTGGCCACCTCTTGACCATCCATAATTAGTATACATATCTTTACAACAGATTCTGTTTTATTCTGCTTTATCCTACTCTTTTGTGGATAAGGTAAAGCTAGTCAACTAGGAAACTGGGTCCCTTTGTTTCCATCCTATCCTTCATGAATTTCTCTCCATTTTCTAGGATTAGCATGTTTTTTCCATATCCTTGAAAAATCACTCATGATTTCTCCAATTCATGAGGTCCTTGATATATTTGGGAAGTGATTTAGCCACCTATGGGGGTTTGCTATATTTTGGAAAGTCATCCTTTTTTATCTTTATGAGTTGTCTCCATACAACTCGATTTTACTATGAGGGATGGACTATTTATGTACACTATTATTCATCATTATTCAATTGAAGGATACACACCAATATTCATCTCTTCATTCATGTGATTTAGTCTCTTTTCTTCTCTCTATTTTTCCTATGTATTCTTGTGAGAATTCTTAGTAGCAAGATCTATTTCCTGTTCTTCTTGTTAGCATCATTTCTCATAGAATTGATCTATTATTTATACAAATACATTGCTACTGCATCATGTTGCACTCAATTCATTTGGATGAAACAGACATTCGAATACTTACTTGTAAATTATGGGCATCCAATAGTGATAAATTCTGACAATACCAGTGCCATAAGCATATATAAAAAAACCTTGTTATGCACCTCAAGACAAAGAACATCACTATAAAATATAATTTTTTGAGGGATTAAGTATCACAAAAGGTGGTGAAACTAGAATATGTTGATAAAAAGGAACACATAGCTGATATATTCACTAAGATACTACCCAAATAAGCATTTGTGAATCTTAGATAAAAGTAAGGAGTAATATCTGTACAATAGAGACAAAAGAAAAAAAGGAAAAAAAAAGAAAAAAAAGGCATTATGCCATGGGTAGACATGTTGATAGGGGGATCTGTCAAAAGGATACCTTCGTCATTAATGTCAAAAGGGGAGAAAATTGAAGAGTTGTTTCCATCAATTCCAAAGGGGGAGAATGTTGAGTATGGTTTCAATTGATGTCAAAAGAGTTCATTAATGGGAAAGGAAATGGCATGACATGTATGATGATGTGACATGTGTTATGAGTTTGAAAATTCATATGAGGATGTTCTACTTCTCTCATGTAGTCATTTTTACAATTTGATGCCATTGTGTAAAAATATGGCAACTTGCTGAAACTCTTGTTGAAACTATGAAAATTGACTATGTATAGCAAAATTAGAGTTCATTAATGATAAAGGAATAAAAAAGGAAGTGATGATGCAGCATGTGGCATGTGAGATGAGGTTTCAAATTCATATGATGGTTTTATAGTCCTCTCATGAAGTCACTGTTATAATTTGAAACCATTTTGTAAAAGTATGGCAACTTGTCGAAACTCTTGTTGAAACTCTGAAAATTGTACAAAGTATAAATTATTCTTAATCTTCCTAAGGGGCCTCTATAAAATGCATGCCATCTTATGTATTTGATGAATTAAATGATTTGGAGGATATATACATATATATTTTTGTCTTGTACGTCTAACCATGTGATTGGTTTGTCAAGACAATATCTGAAGGAGAAGTTATTAGTTTGCCAAAAGTGTTTTTTGGCATGATTTGCATTGTTTTAGTTCTGGTAAATCTGCCTAAGTGGCCTTAATAAAATGTTTGCCATATTTTGTAGGATACTGATAAAAATTATATGTGACCATCAAGTTTTATCCTTTTGATGTGTGCATATGACCATGGTATTAGTCAACCTAAAACATGTTTGTATAAAAAGTTACAGGTTTGACAAAAAGAGGTTTTAGACTGTTTTGGGAAATTTGCTGAAAATTGACTATTGAAAAATTGGTCTAAGTTTCCTTAGTAAAATGTTCGCCATATTTTGTAGGAAACTTACAAAAATAATTTGATACCATCAGGATGTAGCTTGTTGATGTGTTCATCTCACCATGGTATTAGTTCTCCTAAAAGGTGCTTGAAAACAAACTTATAGGTTTGCCAAAACAGAGTTTCATGATGTTTTGCTCAGAGTTCATGAAAATGCACATTTCCATAATGAAGAGATGCATTGGTGAAAATGTTGTAATGAAGGGAAACAACGATGAAAAGAAAAAATGTTTTAAAGACATGATGAAAGAGGTATTTAAACAAGAGTTCGAAGTGGAAGAAAGATGTCTCAATAATACAGATAAATGTAACATCTAGAGAAGCTAGAGACCAATGATATGAAGGATAATCAGAAACAAAATTGAAGAAATAAATCTAATTAGGGTTGTAGGATGGTGCTAGGGCAGGCTGCAAGCCTGCAAGTGGATTGTAGCCTCCTTCTAGTAGTGGCTGGAGAGAAGGGTGTTGTAGCAGGAATAAACCAAGGTGTTATAGAATCCTTTAGTTGTAGCTAAAAATATTTAGGATTGGTGTCTCCAACAAGTTGTGGCTTGCAAAATCAATTGTAAATATACTTTTGTAGTTATAGAAAGTGTTTGTGGTTTTCCCAAATGGGATTCCACGATAAATGTTTTGTTTTTTGCATCTTGTTGATTTTGCGTTTTAATGAATAAGTTAAAGTGGGTTTAAATTGTTAGAATTTAACAATATTGATTCACCCCCTCTCAGTATTGTCCAATATTCCAACACCGTCGTGATCAAATTTTGACCTAATAAATGTTTGGTTATTGAACATTGAATTTCTTGTAAGAAAATTTGAACCAAGAGTGCTGAAATTTTTGCTTCTCAGCATTAAAATATGAACTCACCACCACAAGAGGAGGAACTAGTTGTGGAACTGAATGACAACCTTAAAGAAACTACCCCTTCTAAACTATTGAAGACAATGTAGAGTTTAAATTATATATTTCATATTTTTAAACATGACAACAGTAGGGATAGGTATGGGAAACAAGAGGTAAATAAAACCCTACTACAAACTTTAAAATAACATAAGAATAGACAACAACAAAAAAACTCTATAGGAAATTGAATTGGAGGTCCCTGCCATAAGAAAAGAGTCAAAATCCAAGAAAATAAGAAACAAAATAAATCCCAAGTAAATCATGACTCATCCTCTATTGATGCAACATACTACTATATAAGTAGTTCTTTGATACTTACTCAGCATATCCTCATAAGAAAAAACATAAAATTGCTAATAATAAGGGGTTGCAAGGAGAGCTCAAAAAGATCAAAGCCCAACTTTTGAATAATATTTAGATTCAGGGGAGAAGACTGAGGTGTCGCTGCTAGGAATGAAAAAATACTTTAAAGTGCATAATTACCCCAAAAAGATGATGGCTTATTTGTCCATCTTTAACTTTAATAGGAAATATCTCAGGTGGTGGTGGGATTTGAAGCTAACTGGGAAACTAAAATAAAAATACCTCAAGTGATTTTTTTAAAGAAATCGTTACAAGATAATTACAGGTATGAGAGATTCTTTGATACAAAAAATAAAATAATTCCATGAGTTGAAAATGGGCTCTATGTCCATGGATGTTTTAATAAACATATTTATGGAGTTGTTACATTATGTGCCTTATATTAGGGATGAAAAGGTGAAAATACAACACTCTTTAGAATGTGTTCCACCTTACTGCAAAGACAAAATTGAGTGTGATGCACCCAAAAAAATGGATGAATGCTTATACAAATATAGAATCTTTTAAGAGCATAGGAAACATATGGATGAAAACATACACAAGAGAAAAGAGAAGTGTAAAAATTTCTCAGACAAAAGGAAAAAGGGGTTTAAACCACCTCCTCACTGAAAAACAAATTAACAATTTCCAAAAAAAACTAAACCTTCAGAAAATATGGAACTCAATCCATAATGCCAAATCAAAGTGTCAACAAACCAACCGTGATTGATGGAGCTAAATTAGCCCCATTACCAGTGAATTGTTCGAGATGTCAAGGCCCCCATTTCTACAAATATTTCCCACAGAAAAATAATAGAATTATGAACAACCTCCAAGAGGAGGTGACTATGGAATATGTTGTAGGAAAACCAAGGATTTGTGTTACCTTATAGGGAAGACAAGATGACCATCAGTCAACCATGGTCACAATTGAAGGTAAAATATAAACAAATTAGGATTCCATTTTAATTGACCCGAGGGATTGTTGTAGCTATGTATTCCTTAAATATTTTGAAATTTCTAAGCTAAAAAAAAGAAAAACATAGCAAACCATGGATGGTCAAACTAGCCACTGGGACAAAAAGGAAATTTTTGAATTTATCAAAATATGTAAATTTGAAATGAATGGATTCCAAACTCAAGAAGACTTGAACATTTTCCCATTGGGATCTTACGATGTAATAGTAGGCATGGACTGGTTAGAACAACACCATGTTGTCCTAAACTTCCTCAATAAGACTCTTACTTGAATTAACAACTAAGGGAATTAGAGAATGGTACAAGGGGTACCTAAGAAAATATTTGTGAGACAAATATTAGCCTTGCACGTTAAGAAATGTGCAAGTAAGGGATAAAAACTCTATGTTGTTAATATCGAAAACCTTGAAGAGGAAAAAAAATAGAAACTTGAATTTTTCCTTGTCCTAATCGAATTTAAAGATAGGTTTATGGAAGAAATACCAAGGACTCCACCCAAAATAGACTTATATTTCTCCATAAAGCTAGTACCAGCCTCAAAATCCATGTACCACATGAGTACACCTGAAATAGTAGAGATGAAACTACAACTACATGAGATGATTGAAAAAGGTTATATCATACCTAGTGTGTGTCTGTGGGAAGCACCAATCTTATTCCTAAAGAATAAATATGGTACAATGTGGATGTGTATTGATTACCAAAAATGAAGAAGTTGACAATCAAGAATAAATATCCACTTTCCTAGAATATATGACTTGTTTGACCAAGTCGAGGGAGAAAATGTCTTCTATAAGATTTATTTGAGGTTGGGATACCATCATGTAAGAATTCAGGAAGAAGACATAAACAAAACAAATTTTAGGACCTGTTATGATCATTATGGGTTTGTAGTGACTCCTTTTGGGTTGACCAATGCACCTGCAACCTTTATGTACATGATGAATAACATTTTCAGCAAATACTTGGATAAGTTTGTGTTGGTTTTCATAGATGACATACTGATTTGTTCTAAATACGAAAAAGAGAATGAAGAACATATTGCAAATGTTCTACAAGTCCTATGTGAACATCAACTCTGTGCCAAATTTAGTAAATGTGACTTTTTGAAAAGGTATATTCAATATTTATGACACATAATTTTTGAATAAGGTATTGTTCTGGACTTGGAAAATATCATGCCATCATGGAGTGGCCTAACCCAACCTGTGTGTCAGATATTGGATCATTTTTGTGACTAACATTATATTATCAAAATTTCATTGAGAACTTTTTTCAGATTTCTTATCCGATGACATCCTTATAGAAAAAGGAGTCAAAGTTCAATTCGGAATAAAAGTGTGAGTCTACTTTTCAGAAATTAAAACATTTATTAACTACTGCACCTATATTGAAGATATATGATATTAATGGGGATTTCAATGTTTCAACTAATGCAAGCAAGGAGGGACTCAGGGGAGTCCTTATGAAAAGTGGTTGTGTAATTTGGTATGAATCACGAAAATTAAAAGAACATGAAAGAAATTATGTTATGCATGACCTTGAGCTAGCTACCATCATCCACACTTTAAATGTGTGGAAGAACTACCTCATGGGGAAAATATTCACTCTTAAAACTGATAATATGAGCTAAAAGTATTTTTTTAACAGCAAGATCTAAAGGCTAGACAAGCTAAGTGGTTAGCCTTCTAAGTGAATATAATTTCGAGGTTAAACACCTAAATGGAAAGGAAAATAAAGTTATTGATGCTTTAAGTCATAGAATTCATCTACTAATTGAGAGAACCATTATCCAAACCAGTTCTTATCTGCATGACATAATTAGGATAATAAGAAAAAATGATCAATTTTATGCAGAAATTTCCCAAAAAATGCAAGAAAACAGGCTGGGACAACACCATAAGGGAAACAAAAATGATGAAATATGTCTATTATCATCTAAAGACATACTATATGTGCCTAAAATGAAAAATATTAGGACTGAAATATTAACTAAATTTCATAAGAAACCCTACTCACGAAATTTTGGGTATTAGAAAGTGATATCAGATGTAAATAAACATTACTTTTGGAAAAAAATAAAGATTGATGTAGCTTTGTTCATATATAAATACCAATAATTTTATCTTGTTAAATGTTAACATCAACATCCAATTGGGTTACTCCAGCCACATCCATCCCAAAATGGAAATGTTAGGTGATAAGCATGGACTTCATCATCGGTTTGCCTAAGAGCAAGAAGACAAATGGTTACATTATGGTGGTAGTGGATAAAGGATGCACATTTCATCCCTGTGAAATCCACAGATAAGGCCATCCACATTGCACACATATTACTTAAGGAAAATTCCACACTACATGGTATACCTAAAACTATTATTTCATACACAGACATAAAGTTCACAAGCAATTTTTGGAAATCATTGTTTTCAGGACTCGATGCACAATTGAACTTCAACACCACATGAATAATCCACAAAGAGATGGGAAAACATAATGTACAAATCATATTTTGAATTTAAGGAAATTTTCACACTGCATTGTATACCTAAAACTATTATTTCTGATAGAGGCACAAAGTTGACAAGCAATTTTTGTAAAACATTGTTTTCAGGGATAGACACACATTTGAACTTTTGCACCGTATATCATCCACAAAAAAATGGGAAAACATAATGTACAAATCATATTTTGAGATATATGCTTTGAATGTATGTAATGGAAAATACATCCCAATGGGAGGATTAGATACATCTTGCAGAATTTGTATATAACAATGGATACCAAACCTTAGCCAAGATGACCCCATTTGAGGTGATATGTGGAAGAAAATGCAGAACAATGATAACTTGGGACAATTGAGTGGATATGATCATGTTGGGGCCATATTTTCTAAAATACTTTGCAAAGTTGGTCACTAAATTACAATAGAGTTTAAAATAGGCACATGATTAACATAAGAGATATGCCGATAAAAACATAAGAGATAAAGAGTATCAGGTTGGAGAACATCGCTTTCTGAAAGTCAAAGCGAAAACATACTCATTGATTTTGGGAAAACATGGAAAGTTAGCTGCCAAATATTACGATTCTTCTGAAATATTGGCCAAGAAACTCCTGGTTTCCTATGAATTTTCCTTACCCGCTCATGTGAAAACTCACAATGTTTTTCATGTATCTTTGCTTAAAAATTATGTTTATAGTCCTAAACATGTGATTGAATGGGATTTGTTGTAGGTATAGCCAGAATGGGAGTTTATGCTAGAACCCCTTCATATACTAGAAAATAGAGAACTGTAGCTCCAGAAGCAAGCCATTTTCCTGTTGAAAGTGAAATGGAAGCACTTCAGGCCTGAAGAGGCCACGTGGGAAAATGAAAATGCCATGAAAGAGGGATGCTCCTTCTTATTTCATAATTTTGTTTAAAAGTATTAACACCAAGAGTATGCTTCTCTAATGGGGGTGGGATGTAATATCCCAAACCAAGACCATTTATACTATTGTTATGTTTGAATATGGTGTTGATCCTATAGGCTCTGGAGCACCTAGGCTGCTTAGATTATGAATTTTGTGTTGAGATTGTAGGATTTGGATCACTTTGACTATTCATACTTATTATATGTGATTGAAATTGAGATGGTAGGATATGGGTGATCAAATGCAATAAAGGGATGTTATTCTCATATTATTTATCTTGTTTTAAATTTATAATTGATGGGGAACAACCACATGGGACCAAGCATACTAGAGATAGGATTACTTTAAGAAGTTGCTAAACAAAAGAAAATAGAAAGATAGGAAAAATGTGAGGAAAAATATATATTAATTAATTAAAGAGAAAAGAGATAAAGAGAGCTAAAGAAAATCTACTAAATTATGAAATTAGGATAAAAAAGGAAATAAAAAAAACAAAAAGGGTGATTTTCCTAAGTTAAGAGAAAAGAAACATGAATGAAAAAGAATAAATACCAGAGAGTGGAAATTACATGGGGTAATGATCCCTAGTACACCGGAGGGTTCAATTGTAGGTCCTTGAGTGCTCATTTTTCCATGATAAAGCATATGGCTGGTCTAGGAAGGACTATGCGATAAGAAGGATTTTGTTACAGGACTCTACACATAGCTGGTAAAAAACCCTGTAGCTACTATGTTGATAGTAATTAAGATAGATAATAATACCAAAGTTTATCTTCTCTAGTATGCTTGGCCTAGCTCGGGGGTGACCTATGGAATGAACAATGAATTGTTTGAGGTATAAGATTGGGAGGGACGTGGAATTTCCCAATTCAGTTGGAAATCTAAGGGAGGATAAGTATTATAACTCTATGATCCTATATTATTGGTACCTTACAGATTGTAATGTACAATTTGTTTAGACTAACCTATTTTAATATTCTATTAACGTGTCTTACTTCCAATAGATTTTGAAAAATTATTATGTATTTTATTGAATTGTTTCATTCCTATATGTATAAATAATGAGCATGGTATTGCATAATTTTAGTATTATACGGATCTAAGATCAATAACCATTTCAATATCAGTCTAATAATATTTTTCATTCTTATAATATATTGGATAGAAGCATAGAAAGATAAATAAATATAGTCATCATACACAAATAAAAATGATTCAATATGATTATCTAGTAAATTCACATTCTATTCATATGGACAAAATGCACAGAGCGAAGGGAATGGAATAGAAACTAGGGTTAATCCCTTCAATATCATAACTAGCATATGAATTCTTATCTGATATATTTAGATATGTATACATTACAAACATAAACTAGAATTGAATACTGCAATGTTTTTCAACCAAGGTAATCATGTATTAGACCTAAACGATATGGCCATACTAGTCAAGGACTAAGTCGTGGAACCCAAAATTATAATGAACCCTAAACATTTCAGTCATAGTTTCAACCCTCCAAACTATGGGATATGGGACATGGATGGCATTGAGCTTACTCGAAGCAGGAGGTTTATTTGTCAATGATGCTAGGCATGCCGCAACCACACCCATGTCTAGAAAACTCAGCAACAAGTTGCAAATAAAAAAAATTATCAATCTTATAATAAGACTCGAAAGATAACACTCAAGTATACCATGAAATTATGGAAATAAATGAATCCATACATGAGCACTATGATTGGCACCACAAACCATTGGTAAAATTTCAGTATATTATTGGAAAATGGTAGCACCATGGGTGAATCTTCTATCATAAATATAAATACAACACTTAGAAACATATATAATTGAAATCATAGGCCTAAAAAGAGGGGAGGCATGGAACATAACCATAACCCCGAGCCCTCCATCCCATAGTGAAAATGGTGAAATGATCCCTCAAGTAGATTATTTTTGTAAACCAAGGTAGAACCTAATACCATGAGTTTGGCCCTTGTAATGTATTGAAATAAATTATGTAAGTGATGTAATTATGCTAGTATGGATTCCTAGTGCGGCGCTTAAGGCCAAGGTCCGACTATTGAATGGTTGGGCATGTTTTATGTATATATTTTTATTTGGACTGTATGAATGGATTATCATGCCAATTTGAAATGTATGTAAATATTATGTTGGAAATTAATAATATGGTCCAAGATGGTTCTGTAAATATTACTAGAGGGGATATGATTCCACTAAAGGGGAAGAGGAAAGGGGACCTATGGGAAATTCAATCTTATGTTTCCAAGTGTCAAGCTTAGAACTCATCCAAAATATTTCATGTTCTTTAAATGTGCCAATTAATTCATTTTGAATATTAATGCAATTATTTAATGCATGTGTGATTTTAGTGGGAAAAGTAAGTTCATGTAGTTATTGAAGCATGTGGGTTCTGACAATTATGTCAGTTGTCAGTAGTCCTTTTATTTTATGGTCAAAATATTTGTCATTTCTATTTTCACCATCATCTCATGTCCCTTATATTTAACACTCTTTGGATCATGGTTTCATGCATGTTTCTATACTATGTAGAGTTTTCCTATTGTTGTTCATATCCAATACCAGACTGTGTATATGATCCAGGAGTATCATCTCATAGTTTATCAAACCCAAAGTATTCAAAATGTAAAATAAATATTGCAGTTGTGAATATCTCATTAATATATTTTCAGCAATGCTTGTTTCGCGTAAAAAGGCCTCTGGATGCAAAAGCTATTCAGGTTTGAAGTTTCGCCAATTTTGGTTAAAATTGGCAAAAAAATTATTATTTGGGAAAAACTTCTTATTGTAACTTTTATAAAAAAAAAATGGTATGTCCATGGTATTTTTATGTATTTTTTAAAACTTATATTTGCGTTTGAACATGTTTTGAGTTTTGAAAAGGGGGGTTGAGGGCTTGGTGCTCGACCCCATGGTCAACACAAAGACCATGACGTATTCCTTTCCAATGTGTTAACCTATGCCAAGCCATATCATGTCATAAATCATAGGTTTTAGCCATGATTTCAAACTATATTACATATACCCATTGTCCCCCATATGCCAATACACATGTTAACAAAACCATATAATGGGGAGAGGTCAACAGGCTTGAACCCGCAACCTCCTTCCCAAATGCTATCGCTTTCAACCAATGTGCCACGGTCGCTCATTTATAAGATATTTGGAAAATATTCTTAATAATTGCAGGCGGGTAAATGGTGGCTCAAAATTTAGCGTGGGCTACCATGTTGTGCCCCAAAACAACCCAAAACAACCTCGAAAACACTATAAAAACTAGGGTTTGGCTTGGAGTTCAGAACAGTGGAAGGATAAAGTCGAGACCCTTAAGCATAGAGCAGGCACAAATCACAAGATAGTATTGTCATGAAACACAAGGTGGTTTTACATGCTTCCCAAAGTGGTATTGCATGAATCCCGAGATAGTTTGCATAGATACCGAGGTGGTTTCTACATAGTTTTCAAGGTCCATACAATCACTAATGGGCATGGATCCCGAAGTGTAATCCGTATAGTTCTGTATAGTTGCAAGAAGAGGGTGTTCTCAATATGCGTTCCATAGAGGGTATCAGGAAAATATAGTTGAATTTATACACATTTTTCTTAGAATTTCGCAAGAAATTCAGTGGTGTTGTTTGTTTCTTTTTCTGACTGATAGAACTCAGAAGTGTTTGCATAACACTCATTTTGTAAGCTTTGAAGAGTGAATAAGATCTCCCTTCCAATTGAAAGTGGCCTAGATACGTTCCCATGAGGGGTGAACTATGTTACCAGTTCTTGTATTTCAATTTCATGATTTGCATACTTTTTATTTGCTTATGGGATTAATTTAAAGCATTAAAAATTCAGTTTTAAAAGCCTATTTATGAGATTTTAACATACAAATTTCACATGCAATTTATATGGTTGAAAAATATCCCGATTTTTCAGATCTTAATAACCATTACATTGTGATTTTATGTTAACAAGATCCATGATAAAGAGAGGTGAAGGTGTACTTGAATCATTTAATCCAGATATTGGGCATGCCCATTGAAGAGAGAAAATAGTAGAAGAAGACTACCGAGGAGAATATGAGAAGAAATTCTGTAAGGATTTCTATTATATGTAAGATACAGTAGAAAAGTTGTTTGCATATTATCAATAGAGAATGGAAAAGAAGAAAACGAATAAGGAGAAAGCAAAGGACAATTCTTGCGGAAAAGGAAAAGAACCTTCTAAACCTTCTTCTCCATCTTCTTCTTCTTTTTCTAAAATATCCAGTGTTGCTTCTTCAAATCCAAAGAAAAAACCTCAGAAAGCTAAGTCTGATTTACCTTATTTAAAACTTGATATTAAGTTTAATTTTTCCACATATAATAGTGATATTAACGTAGAAAAAAAAGATGATTGGATCAGGAAGATTGAGGTGTATTGTGGGATTCAGAAGCTTGCAGATTATAAAGAACAAATAAAATGGGCTACTTTCCATCTTGGAGGTACCACACTCATTTGGTGGGAGAGTAAGACACAAGAAGACCTCCTTACAAAAGGTAAAATTATTTGTTTCTGGTATGAATTTACTGTTGCGTTGAAAAAGCAATTTTATCCATTAAGATACATACAATAATCCATGATGGATTGGAAAAATGTAATGCAAGGTAAAAGTTAGAATGTACAAGAGTACACTGAGGAATTTACAAAGATTGCTTTGATTTAGGGTATAGCTCTTTACACTCAAGAAACTATTCTCAAATTTATTGGAGGGTTACATAGTTATTTACATCATATAATACTTATGTTTAATCATACTAAACTTGACAAGGTATGTGTGCAAGATACACACATTGAGTCCAAAGGGAAGAGTGTTCATGATGTTCCTTCAACTGAATCCATCGACGAAAAGAAGGAAAGGAAAAAAGGAAAGGTAAGCATGCAGCTATAATCAGGAAAGATGAAGAGAGACCTACATGCTTGCATTGTCAAAAGCAAGGGAATGAAGAGGAAAAGTGTTGGGTACTACATCCAGAACTGAAACTGAAGTGGTTTAAGGATCGAAAAGGGAAGAAAAAAGCCATGGTTATCATTGAAGACCTTGAATTATATTCCAAGGATGAAACAAAGATAATAATCATAGGTGTGAAAGGTAAAGCTATTGTTGGTAATGATTCAAAAATTGGTTCTTCATGTGCTTCTACTTCTAAATATCATGCAAGTTCTAAGGATAAAGGGAATGCCTTGTTTCATAAAAAGGTGGTTACGAAACAAACTAAGATAGACACACTCATAGATAGTGGACCCCAAGCTAATCTAATTTCAGAAGAAGTAGTTAAGTAGTTGGGATTAACAACAAAACCACACAAGAAACCTTATCCATTAGGGTGGGTGTACAAAGATAAAATATTACAAGTAACAAAACAGTGTGATATAAATTTTTCATTAACATCTAAGTTTATAGATGAAGTTGAATTTGGTGTGGTTCTACCAGATATCTGTGGAAATGTGTTTGGCAGTCCGTACTTATATGATCAAAAAGAAATATTCTACAGAGAACACAATTAGTATGATTTGTTTAAAAAAGGAATTTATTACATAGTACATTCACATTCATTTAAAAATGACAAATGAGTGCACACTACAGAACAATTGAAAAGGGTTGTTAATGCAAGTCAAAATTTGGCACTTATGTTTATGTAATGTAAGGAGAAAAAGAATCATAATCATGAAAAGGAAGTGTCATTTCACTACAATGCACCTATTATGTTTTATAGTGTTCCTATGGTAAAAAATCAACATGATATGTGTACAATCTCTTTCAAATGTTCAATTTTGATATTCATCTTTCTACTGATCAATAGTATGTGGTTGGTTTCGATAATGTTGAATGAATATTTGATTAAAAATGAGATTAATGTACTTAACAATGTCAGTTCAGTGTTGATTTTTGTTATGTTGAGTTAGATGTACAAGTTTTAGGAAGAATAGACAAATGATATGGGACAAGTGAGACGAACATGTTCTCACTTGAATTCTGGAAGAAAATATGCTTTTGGTGGTCCAGAAGCTTCCTAGTGGGAAGGTTTGATCCAACAAGATAATCTTATAGTCGATTGAAATTAAATTCTTCAAAATGTAAAATAAATCTTACAGTGGTAAATAACTCATCAAGAGCTTTCCAGCAACACTTTTTTCACGCAAAAATGACTCTAAATGCAGAAGTTATTTAAGTTTGAAGTTTTGGCAATTTATGTTAAAATTGACAAAAAAAATATTATTTGGGAAAAAATTCTTAGTGTAGTTTTTTATAAAAAAAATGGGAATTCCATGGGATTCGACCTGATAACTTCTGAATCCCACCAAAGCTTTCACGAATCCCACGTAGCCAGCACACCACATGATGTTTCTTGATATGTATAGTTTAAAACTTATATTTACGTTTGAACATGTTTTGATTTTTGAAAAGAGGGATCGAGGGCTTAGCTCTCAACCCCATGACTAACATTGAGACCATGTTGTATGCCTTGCCAATGTGTTAACATATTCCAAACCATATCATTTCATGAACCATAGGTTTTAGCCACTGTTTCAAACTATATTACATATACCACAAGTTGTCCATACGTTAATACACATGTTAACAAAACCATGTAATGGGGAGGGTTCTGTGGGCTTGAACCCACGGACTCCTCCCCAACTTCCATCACTTTCAACCAACGGGCCAGTGACGCTCATTTTTAAAAGATATGGAAAATATTGTTAACAATTGCAGGCAGGGAAACATGGGCCTAAAATGATGCATGGCCTATCAGAAAACAACCCAAAAAAATCTTGAAACCACTATAAAAACCAGGGTTCGACACAAAGTTCAAGACAACGGAAGGAAATAGTTGATAAAATTAAGCACAGAGTGGGTACAAATCTGAGATGGTATTGGCAGGAAACATACGGTGGTTTTACATGCTTCCCAAGGTGGTATTGCACGGATCCCAAGAGAGTTTGCACATATACTAAGGCAGTTTCTACATAGTTTACGTTGTATGTATAGTCATTAATGGGCATGAATCCTAAGGTTGAATCCATACAGTTATGTATTGTTGCAGGAAGAGGGTATTCATGATATGCATCCCAAAGGAGGTCTCAGGAAAATACATATGACTTTATACTCATTTTTCTCATAATTTTGCAAGGAATTCAGCGGTGTTGTTTGTTTATGTTTCTGACTTATAAAACTCAGAAGTGTTTCTAGAACACTCATTTTGTAATCTTTGAATATTGAATAAGATCGAACTTCCCATTGGAAGTGTCCTGAAGACGTATCCTAGCAAGGGTGAAATTCGTTATCAGTTCTTGTCTTTAAATTTCATGGTTTGCGTATTGTTTATTTGTTTATGTGATTGATTTAAAGCATTAAAAATTCACTTTTAAAGGACTTTTTATGATATTTTAACATACAAATTTCACATGCAATTTATATGTAAAAAAGATCCTGAATTTTTAGATTAGTATAACCCAAAAATTCAAATAGGAAGAAAGAGATAAATTTCGGAAGAAATGATAGATGGTTGTAGGTGAGGATACATTAGTATAAAATGAGATACAAGTGACCATGCAACCAAAATATTTGTTTACCATAGTTTTTTAAAGGGATAAATGACCAAAATTGAGAAATTTAAAGTTAGAAAACTAAACATGACCAAGATAAATGGACAATTTGGTCACAGGATAAGAACTAAACTAAAAAGGAACACATAACAATTGGTAAATTTTAGATGTCTTACTCCGAAAATGGAAAATTACAATTTTGACAATGAATTTGTATATTTTACTAAATTTTAACACTGCAGATGGATTCATAGACTGTCGGAGCAGGGTCCTGCAGCTACAGAAGAAGCTACTAGTTTAGCGGATAGATAAGTTTTGGCGGAGAGAAGATAAGATAGAGCTACGACACCGTAGCACGTTTCCAGCTGCAGAGCAGAGCTGGAAACCATGACTTTTAAGATAGAGAAGTCAAGAAAGGCAACGGTACCTGAGCGGCTGAGAAGAGAGAGCTCACCTACTGCATTGAAGGCAGCGGCGGAAGACAGGAGGGCTCAACGACCCTCATAAAGGAGAAGGAGCAACGAGGCTGAAGCATTGAAGATGAAGGACAGAATTGGGAAGCAGTGCATAGTACCCATGATTAGTGCCGGGAAGCATGGAAGACTGCAGAGAGCTATGGTGTGACGGAAAGCGGCTACCTCAAGTACAGATATGGCCAACTGTCACTAATTAGGGTTTGGGTTACTGTTGGGACAGGCCCACAGTGTTGTAATGGCGAGACCTTCAAGCTACCTATAAGGAAATGTATTTTGTAGTGTAAAAGGTTGGCATTTTGGGAATTTTAGGCCATCAAGCTAGTCGGATAACACATAGTTAGCCATTGAGTCTGTTAGCTCACAGTTATCTTGTATTGTAATAGAGTTAGCTCTAGTTCTGTTATTAGTGGTAGCAATCTTACTGTAACCAGTAGATGTCTTACAGAGCATGCATGTAACGATCCGTAGGGATCGAGAGAGAGAGAGAAGAGTACATTATAGGAGAGAAATATAGAGAAGAAAAGAGATCTAAGAGAGAAGATCTTGAGCTGCATATGCGGTGCAGCAGAACTGTGTTTTGCGTTCCCCTGAGCTATAAGAAAAACACAGTTCTATGGACGTAACTTCCATCCTGGAGGTGAACCATGTTAAAATCAAGTGTTATGTGATTGGATTATTTGTTATGTTTACTTATGCATTTCTTAGTCATTTCATGGACTTTGTTTACAGTTTAATGAATGAATGTGTTAATCAGTTCACAGTAATATAGAAGGATAAGCATAAGTCAAAGTCTTTGGCATGTTGTATATGGTTCATTTATGCTTTGCGTGAAACAGTCACTAGTTGCAGTATTGAATAGCCTTGTATGTTAAGTCTTGCACGTCGACACGAGCAACGCTAAGTGCGCTAAACCGGGGAGGTAGGATATCATAGAGAGGTGATACTGCACTGGCATAGGATCTGCGGTGCGTGATACTGCAGGTAGAGGACTTAGCGTTGGGCAGGAGCTGTGTGTCACACGGTGCGCGGCGATGCGATAAGGCCGGAGATATCACGAGTCAGGGAAAGTGCGTGACATAGAAAGGGACCGTACGATGGTATTAAAGGAATATCTCGCAGCTAGAAGAGCTACGAGATGAGGAGATTGCACGACGCGAGCAGAAGGTCGCACGACACGCAGAGAAAGAGACCTCGCAGCTAGAAGAGCTGTGAGTCGCAAGTAGGATTGCAACAGAACCTAGTCCAAGACACTTGAGTCCTTGGCCAACCCATTAGAATCACTTTGGGTGAGACTTCAGACCGCTTTGTGGTCTGTCGCTGAAAGGGCCAGTGAGCTAGGGGTGTTGTTGGTTGATTATAGTAAACCCGAGTCTGCCCCTGACGACCAACAAATGGTTCTGTTGCCGGTGTTGAACAACTGAGCGCTAAAGTTCTGTTGGCATCCTACTAGAGAAGAGTTTCACAAGTGGCTGGATTCAAACTTAAGGGAGTTTTCCAAGAAAGAAAATCGGAGCCCTAAATTGAGCACAGAGGACTGGTTACAAAAGCATATCACTTCAGATATACACACGATATTTTTTGCAACCTATGGAAACGAGCTTTACGATTGGTTATCAAAGTTGACAGATAGGAACATATTCAAAAAGAAGAGAAACATTGTTTGGACATCGGAGCTAATTCAAACCGTGCGGAGCCTCGAAAATCCCATTACGAGAGCAGTGGACTTCTTGCTTGCGAGTGTGCTAGGAGTATTTGTTATAGAATTTGCAGTTGACCAGAGAAAAAGCTTAAGTGAGGCTGAGCGGTACTTCTTCAAAGGATATTGTGGTAAGTACCTAAAATCCCTAAACTTGTCCATTAAGATGCTGCTACATGAAAAAGGAGTAATGGACATGATTTTAGATGAATAAGTAAATATAGTAATGTCACAAGAGTTTGAAAGTGATTTTGATGACATTGGACGAACAGGTAGTGGCAAGAAATATAAAGTAGCTTTCGACTCTCCTGTATTTGGAGACAGTTCAGACAATATTAGGCAACCGAGTCCTAGTACCACAGAAGAACCAGAGGGGGGTATTCCTTACCATCCCTATACCCCACAGAAATAGACCGGGACTCAAAGTAATCCCATAGGTACTTCATCCAGTAGCTCATAGACAGTACCTATTACCGCTACTTCGCCTTCACCTACACCGTCGAGTGGAAGTAATCCAGTCAATCAGAACCCACCACAGAGAAATAGAATGGGAGATGATATGAAGCTACCTACCTTTAAGAGTACAGGAGCAGAGGACCTGGAACAGCATTGGTTTCTATGCGAAGCCATGTGGACCATTAAACAAATCCATGATGATAACATTAAACTTGTACAGTTGGTCACCACATTGAGAGAACGAGCTTTAACATGGTATATGAAGTACGCTAGCACACCCAGAACACTCATCCAGGTCAGGACTGCCATGATCAAAATGTTCAAGAAACCTAAGTCTGAGTCTCAGTGTATAACAGAGCTCAAGGATATTAAGCAGCTACCATCAGAGTCAGTATGGGACTTTGACCAGAAATTCAAAGCTCTTATAGATCAAGTAAGCTTTGAGTTTGCGTCGAAGCAGCATAAGGAATGGTTTATTGCAGTGCTACTCCCTCACATCAGACTACCACTAATGCAGTAGAAACTCTAGATGCAGGATGACACATTGGAGATGGCGATGAAGCTAGAAGCTTCACCTTTAGCTGAAACCAGTGCAGGCATCACAACTCTACAGAACCAGTTGGCCAACCTCACGTTACAGATACATGAACTTAAGAAAGGAAAAGAGGTTATGCAAGACATATGGTGCTTACGATGTAAAGCACAAGGTCATACCAAAGACAACTATCCAACCTTTACAAAATATTTAGCGTCAGGGGCTCCTAACCCCTTACCACAAATGCAAGGGCCATGGTGTGAAATATGCAAAACACAAGGACATCCACCTCAGCAATGCCCTTTACTTCATAAGTATGTAAAGACACCTAAGAACCTATACTGTGTCTTCTGCAAGTCTGTCAAACATTCCCGAGGATGAATGGGTTCACCGATTCATTCACACATTGGACACAGTTCCAAGGAACTGGTACACAGAGACCGAATTGTGAAAGGGGACGACCACATGGTCACTTATGACAGACAGTTTCCTACTCACCTTCGCGTTTGAATCAAAACATCCAAGTGTTTCTCAGGCCCTAGACATAATCAAGATCAAGGTATTTGAGGACTGTACCATCTCAGTGCAGGCTCAACCTGAGTGGGCCATCCAGTTGCAAGCCGCCCTTGAGTGCTATAATTTCGCAGCAAAGTCAGATAATGAAGATAAGGATGAGGATGAGCATCCTCACAACACCAACATTCCGGATTCAGAAGGGATTCGTGATGTTGGGGGACCACATTTAGATATCCCAGCAATCACTGAGCCCATCAATATTAAAAAGATCAATATTGGCACAGACGCAGAACCTAAGTTTGCCTCTATTGGAGACTATTGGAACGATGAAACAGTCAGACAGATTGCAGATTTGTTACATGACTATCAGGACCTATTTCCCACCAAGTTCACAGAGATGAAGGGAATAGTTGGAGACCTAGGAGTTATGAGGATACCATTGAAGGAGGATGCTAGACCAGTCAAGCAGCGCCCATATAGATTGAATCCGCGCTACAAAGAAAAAGTTAAGGATGAGATTGATAAGATGCTAGCAGTAGGCATCACTGAGCCAGTAGAATAAAGTGAATGGGTTATCCCCATGGTCGTACAGGAAAAGAAAACAAAAGGGGACATCAGGATCTGTGTCGATCTGCGCAAGCTCAACGATGCATCACTTCACGATCCATTTCTGACACCGTTCACTGATGAAGTGTTAGACAACATGGGAGGACAGGAGGTCTACTCCTTCACTGACGGCTTTTCAGGCTACCATCAGATCAGAATACATCCAGAAGATCGATCCAAGACCACCTTTGCAACAGAATGGGGCTCGTTCCAGTATACGGTAATGCCCTTTGGTCTTAAGAATGCACCAGCTATATTTTCTAGAGTAGTAGTTGATGTATTTAAAGAATACATCCATAAATTATTAGAAGTATATTTTGATGATTGGACTGTATTTGGACTAATCAACAAGCACATAGGAGACTTACGACTAATGTTAGAGAAATGTAGGCAGTACCAGATTTCTCTAAACTTAAAAAAATGTATATTTTGTGCACCATTCTGTATTTTGTTGGGTCATATTGTGTGCAGACAAGGCTTGATGGTAGATCCCGTGAAGATCGCTATCATTGTAAATCTTCCAGCACCCAACTCAGTCAGGCAACTAAGGACAGTACTTGGTCATACCGGGTACTATAGAAAGTTCATCAAGGGCTACGGAAAGATTACAGCACCAATGGAGAAATTTCTAAAGAAAGATGTAAAATTCCTATGGAATGAGGAATGTCAGCAGAGTCTAGACATACTTAAGGAGAAGATGGTTACAACACCCATCTTAGTATTTCCAGACTGGACTAAGCCATTTCATGTACATGTGGATGCGTTTGGCATTGCATTAGGGGTTTTCTTAACACAACCAGGAGAAGGGGACATTGACCATCCTATCGCATACTCCAGTAGAAAGCTCTCGACAGTAGAAAAGAACTACACCACAATAGAAAGAGAAGTCCTAGCTATGGTGTACGTGCTGCAGAATTTCAGGCACTACCTATTGGGTGCCTCGTTTAAGATGTTCACTGACCATTCCGCGTTAAAGTATTTGGTCAATAAGCCAGTGTTAGGGGGGAGAATATACAGATGGTTACTCCTCTTTCAAGAGTATGATTTTGAAATCATTGTGAAACTAGGCCGACTGAATGCCGGACCTGATCATATGTCATGGATAGACTCAGGAGAAGAGCCAAGTAACCTAGATGACAATCTGTTAGATGTGTCGTTGTTTTCTATCCAGATCGTAGACGACTACTATGCCGATATTATTCAATTTCTCACTACAAGAGTAGCACCTGATGAGTTTACTAAGCAGCATAAGAGGCAGTTGGTTGTTAAAGCAGCAGACTTCACCCTCATTGTAGGACACCTATACAAGTCAGGTCTGGATGAAGTTATGTGCAGATGTGTGATGCCGCATGAAAAAGACGCTATTATCAAAGAGGCACATTCAGGAACCGCAGGAGGTCATTTCGCAGGAAAGCCGACTGTGCAGAAAATCCTGGAGGTAGGATTATGGTGGCTTACGTTGCATAAAGACACCAAGGAATTTTGCAGATGATGTGATATCTGCCAAAGGGTAGGAAAACCCTTGCGACGTGATGAAATGCCGCTGCGACCGCAGGTCACGCTGCGCGCATTTGACAAATGGGCTATAGATTTTGTGGGTCCTATCAACCCACTAGGAAAGCGCACTGGTGCGAGATATATTATCACTGGAATAGAGTACCTCACCAGATGGGCAGAGGCCAAAGCAGTAAGAAATTGTGATGCTGCTACAGCTGCACAGTTCCTTTTTGAAAACATCATCAGTAGATTCGGATGCCCAGTAATTTTGATGAGTGATCAAGGTACATATTTCTTGAACAGCACCATTGAGGCATTGACAGAAGAATTCCAGATTCAGCACCATAAGAGCACTCCCTACCACCCTCAGGCTAATGGTATGGTGGAGGCCTTTAATAAGATTTTAGAAAATGCTCTTACTAAGATCTGCAATAGCGAAAGGAATGATTGGGACCTCAGAGTTAATGTTGTATTATGGGCGTACATGACCACATGCAAGAAACTTACGGGACACACACCTTTTAGCTTGGTGTATGGATAGGAGGCTATTATGCCTATGGAGTATATTCTTCCTAGTTTAAGAATCGCTCAGATTACCGGGATGACTGATACAGACACAGTGGAGGAAAGGCTAGCACAACTGCTCACCTTAGAAGAAGACAGATTCATCGTCGGATTCCATCAGAAAGTGCAGAAGGCACGAGAAAAAGCTTGGCACGACAGACACATTAAGAGTAATACTTTCCAGATCGGAGACCTAGTGCTCCTCTATGACAGCAAATTCATTAAGTTTCCAGGAAATTTCAAGAAGCATTGGCTGGGGCCATATCAGATACAACAAGTTACAGAGGGAGGTTCCGTTCAGCTCAGCCAGCTGAATGGGGAGATTCTTCCCACATGGATTAATGGCAGTAGGCTTAAGCTCTATAGTGATAGCCACCCCACCACTCAGCCCTAGCTTAATCAGTTTAAGGAGGTGCAGATGTCCAGTGTAGTTGAAAGGAGGCATCGCACCGAGAACTAGTCTACACCGGCAGGTATTTTCTAAGTATGAGGAATCGCATAAGGTCGGTTCAAAATTAAAAAAAAAAGGTATTGTTTTACGCAGGAGATGCGGAGTCGCATCACGGCAGTGCGATGTTTCCCCGTGCCACGTACTTAGTTTTGCAACCGACAGAGGGCCAGTCAAGTCACCCTCTGACAGGCAGTTAATGAGGAAATGGCTGGTATATCTTACTGTAGATTTGGCAGCAGTATAATTAATTTTTCCAGATTAGGCAAATCTTCGACGAGACCGGCGCCTGTACACACACGCTTCAAGGGAAATTCGATCGAATTTCCGCATTTATTAAGGATCAGATGGTGGGTGTGGTCTTGTCCAGGCATTTATTACGATCGATGGGTTCAGTCTAGATGACCATTGCATCCGGGATTATAGTATTGGGCATAAAAGCAGAAAGTATTCAATTGGGACGGTTACGTTTACAGAAAAACCGAGAGTTGTAGAGTGCATTGTTAAGAATTCCCTGTGAAGAGATAAGTTTGTTACAAGAGTGCTGTGATTTTCAGAAGTTGCAGCCAGTTGCACGTCCACCATTTTTCACTGAGTGGGTTATGTCCGAGGACAAACATATAGAAAACGTTTTAAGAAGGTTTCAGTGTCACGGCCTTGCAGGTGCTATGACGACGCCATCTAGGGGTGCTCCGCCAAGTTCGTCACAACCCAGACATCAACCACATACGAGGAGCCAATCTCAGGTCAATGATGAATCCAGCTCAGAATAGGAGGAAGAAGTTCATAGCACAATAGACTACATGATACTGTGAGTTGAAGGCGCACTAGAGGTAAGAATTCCTAAGAATGCTAGGTATACTGTTCCCATACCACCCATTGATTCTTGAGTAAAGGAAAATGGAGATCTAGTAGGATATGCTGCTGTTGTTAAATTTGTAGATTATAACCTGGGAGATGGTAAGACATATCCTCAGTTCAAGCCGGACAACTATCTAAAGATTGAGAAGAACCTGAGGATAGGGAGAGATGAATATGTTCCCCTGCCACATGTCCATATTCTTGAGCGATCAGGTCTGCTCAATTTGCTGAGATTACCTCATTTTGGATGGGGTGCAGAGGTTAATGCCGTGGTACGCATTTTACTTTCTTGTGTACACGGAGCGTACCTCTGGCGAGGCAACAAGGTCGACCTGAACGTCAATTTGATACATCGTATCACCGGCCTGTCCAAGACGGGTAAACACCTTGATATATAGACAACAGGAAAAACCAAGGACTCCAAGTTACCACAAGCCCTAGTAATTAAGTATCAGCTACAGAGAGGAGGACGGGCTTATGACATTTCAAGCATAACAAATGAGACACTTAGATTTACAGCCAGTCTGCTCGCAGGCAGATTGTTAACCAAGGTTCGACCAAAGGAAGTTACAGGATCCGTAATTCACCTTGCCATACAAGTTACATAGGGGGAACAGTTCAACTGGTCTCTATTTTTATTAAATATGCTTCAAGCAGATTGCTTGGCAGCTCAGGATGAAGCAAACCACCCTTTCCATTTCACGTGGTTGCTTATACTTTGTGCATTTGTCAGATGGAAGGAGCCACCCCATATCCAGTTTCCACAGATAGCAGGTGGCGCGCCCAGAGGCGTGCGCTATGCCAGCCTATGGGACGCCAACAGCCCAGCCAAGAAAGTGGTAAATACGATGGTATTCCATGACTACTATAAGCTGTTGATGAAGGTCATTCAAGAGACACAACAGCTCAGCACGGAGACTGTGGACATATATGATAGCCGCCTTAATTTTATGGCAGACAGCCATTTAATCTATCTACGACCAAAAAGGACTAAGTGGGATGATTGGGCTCCTGGCTCGTTTTGGATGACAACATGGGACGTCGAAGGAGTCACAAGAGACTTCGACGACCAATGGAAGCAGGAATATGAAGATACCGCACCACTATCGTCAGACACTGCACAGACAGAACCCCAGGACAAGGACAAAGACAAAACAAACACCCAGACGCAATCTTCAACAGAAGCACCACTACCAGGGGAAAATAGGAAAACTTCATAGCAAGGGCCATCAGAGGCACAGATGACAAAGAACGGAGAAGAAGGGCCACCAGAGACACAGCAGAAGAAAAAATAGAAAACCTCAAAGCCAGTTCTGAAGACCGCATTGACAGACGATGACTATGAACTCATCACAACAAGGACGTGTGACACATTGAAGGACTCACTTGACGCAATGAAGGAGTCACAGGAAAAGAGACAGAGCGCAGTAGAAAAGTAGCTTCTAGACTTAAAAATAATTACAGAGAAGACTTCCATGATGCACATTCCCCTGGTAAAGGTGACCACCGGAGAAACTTTGACACCACCGATGTCCCACTAGAAAAGCTTAGCAAAAGATCACCTCAATACTGTGTTAATTCTAGCAAGGAGTATCCGATTCTCTACCACAATGAAGGACCCACCAGTTCAGTTTAGGCAACCCATTGAGGTTAACCTTGTAGAGTTTCATATTGACCAGTTGCAAATGATGCAGCAACAGCTAGGCGCAGAGCTCAGAAGTAGAGAGCTCGAGACTTACAAACAGAATACGCGGCTGAAGCAACAGAATGCAGCACTTGCTATCAGTATTCAGAAAAAGGTAGATGAAGTACAAACATATGAGGAAAGAGAGAAATATCTTTCTCAAGTATTACAGAGCATCACCTTGGAACTGCCCCAATTTAATATAGAGTTCGCCTTACCAGTTCCGTAGAAGTTAAGAAGAGTGCAGACAGAGAAAAGGCTCTGGAAGAAACCGTGGTTAGGATGGATGAAGTAGTGACCAGGATGAAGGTAGACCATGAAGTGCAGATCACCGAGATTGAGGCTCGCATACGAGACACCTCCCAGGCAGACCAGAAAGTGTGAGTAGAATCCCTTCAACTCACTTCTGCGCAGATGCAATCTCGCATCGATGAAGCACGGTTAGTACTAATCGATGCGATGAAAACATGGGCCGAGTTAGATGAGCCGCCGGAGAAAGTAGAAATCCAGCAAAGTATTCAGCAGGTAGAGAATACTGCAGCGGCAATGAAAGAAAAAATTAAGGGCTTGGAAGCTCTTCAAAAGATGAGGAAGACAAAGGAGATGAACTGCTTGCAGCAGGAAGCGTAGCAATTAAGAACAAAGGAGATACACATTAATGACCTTCTTCAACCATATCAAGAGCAAATCGCAAATATAGTCGATACGGTTGAGCAGCGAGTGAAGGAGTTCACTACCACCAGAGAGGAAATTGATGCCACAGAAGACGCCAGTATTATTCAAGCTTTGCTTGACTCGGCACGTGAGCATGTCGAAGTGATGCAGAACGAAGTCGCAAGACTTCGAGATAGGTTGCAGAGGACTTCACAGGAAGCCAAGGAAAAGCTACAGCAGGAGAAGCCCGCTGATAGTGGCTCGGGGACAAGCCACAAGTAAGTGTTAGGGGACTGTTGGAGTAGGGTCCCACAGCTACAGAAGAAGCTGCTAGTTTAGCGGATAGATAAGTTTTGGTGGAGAGAAGATAAGATAGAGCTACGACACCGTAGCACGTTTCCAGCTACAGAGCAGAGCCGGAAACCATGAATTTTAAGATAGAGAAGTCAAGAAAGGCAACGGTACCTGAGCGACCGAGAAGAGAGATCCCACCTACTACATTGAAGGCAACCGCGGAAGACAGGAGGGCTCAGTGACCCTCATAAAGGAGAAGGAGCAATGAGGCTAAAGCATTGAAGACGAAGGACATAATTGGGAAGCGGTGCATAGTACCCATGATCAGTGCCGGGAAGCATGGAAGACTGCAGAGAGCTGTGGTGTGATGGAAAGAGGCTACCTCAAGTACAAATATGGATGACTGTCACTAATTAGGGTTTGGGTTACTGTTGGGACAGGCCCACAGTGTTGTAATGGCGAGACCTTCGGGTCGCCTATAAGGGAATGTATTTTGTAGTGTAAAAGGTTGGCATTTTGGGCATTTTAGGCCATCAAGCTAGTCGGATAACACATAGTTAGCCATTGAGTCTGTTAGCTCACAGTTATCTTGTATTGTAATAGAGTTAGCTCTGTTTCTATTATTAGTGGTAGCAATCTTACTATAACTAGTAGCTGTCTTACAGAGCATGCATGTAACAATCCGTAGGGATCGACAAAGAGGGAAGAGTACATTATAGGAGAGAAATATAGAGAAGAAAAGAGATCTAAGAGAGAAGATCTTGAGCAGCATATGCGGTGCAGCAGAACTGTGTTTTACCTTCCCCTGAGCTATAAGAAAAACATAGTTTTGTGGACGTAACTTCCATCCTGGAGGTGAACCACGTTAAAATCAAGTGTTATGTGATTGGATTATTTGTTATGTTTACTTAGGAATTTCTCAGTCATTTCATGGACTTTGTTTACAGTTTAATGAATGAATGTGTTAATTAGTTCACAGTAATATAGAAGGATAAGCATAAGTCAAAGTATTTGGCATGTTGTATATGGTTCATTTATGCTTTACGTGAAATATTCACTAGTTGCGGTATTGAATAGTCTTGTATGTTAAGTCTTGCACGTCAAAACGAGAAATGCTAAGTGCATTAAACCGCGGAGGTAGGATATCACAGAGAGGTGATACCGCACCGGCAGAGGAGCTACGGTGCGCGATACCGTAGGTTGAGGACTTAGCGTTGGGTAGGAGCTGCGTGTCGCACGGTGTGCGGCGATGCGATAAGGGCGGAGATATCATGAGTCAGGGAAAGTGTGCGACGTAGAAAGGGACCGCACGACAGTATTAAAGGAATATCTCACGGCTAGAAGAGCTGCAAGATGAGGAGATCGCGCGACGCGAGCAGAAGGTCGTGCGATGCGCAGAGAAAGAGACCTTGCAGCTAGAAGAGCTGTGAGTCACAAGTAGGATTGCAACAGAACCTGGTCCAAGACATTTGAGTCCTTGGCCAACCCATTAGAATCACTTTGGGTGAGACTTCAGACCGCTTTGCGGTCTATCGCCGAAAGGGCCAGTGAGCTAGGGGTGTTGTTGGTTGATTATAGTAAACCCGGGTCTGCCCCTGACGACCAACATAGACCCCTTTCTAGGGGGTCTCTAAATCCATCTGCAGTGTTAAAATTTAGCAAACTTTAGAGCCCCTGATGGATTTAGTGGGTTATTACCTCATTTTTTCATCAACAAGATTGAGCATTGTTTTTATAGGGTATCCTTTATTATTGTCATCAATGGTTCTTCCTCTCCATTTTTTACCCCAACTTGTGGCATAGACCAGATTTGTATGTTATCCCCTCTATGATGTACTACTGAGACACCACATTGATCATGATTTTATTGTTAGATTTTTTAACATTAAGCTAGAATTATATTAGGATATTTTAATTGAGAGAATAACAAGCACATCAATCAAACACAAGAGACAATGAACACAGTGTTTTTCCTTGGGGAAACCATAAATGGAGAAAACCCTGCAACTTCCTCGGAGATAGAATCAACACCAAAAGTAAAACCCCAAAATAGTAAGATGATATCCCAACAGCAGTAGCCTCTTTCTTCCTAGCCCTAGTGTCTTATTCTTCCTTAGCTATGCACTACAACTGAGTGTGAGTGAGTGTGTGATAAATAGAGAGGATCACTCTCTATTTACACTAATTCCCGACTTGACAATGACTCACTAGGGCTGAATTCTCTAGTCTAATAACCCTAGTTTCCCAAAACTGCGGGGACTTTATCCCTTGAACAATAGGAGGGCTACCCACAATGACTTGACATGACTTGTTTACATTATAGATCCTCCTGATAGGACCATCGGGGCATGACATGACTCAAATATATTGTAGACACTTCCCACAATAAACATTGAGGTACAAGACATAAGATATATAAGTGAATACATTCCAAAGTTACAAATACATCAAAACCCCCTCTTAACTAGGAAGGTATTATTTTGACACAATTTTTAGCACTGATCTTCTTCTCTATATCAACTAGATCATTTCGTCATCTTCATCTTCAATTTTTCTTCTTCATCTTCTTTGTCTTCTTCATCTTCAAGTCACCTTCATATTCAATTATTCTTCTAAGCCATCTTCTTCTTCAAGTCTTCTTCATCACGGGATCTGGATCATCATGACTACTGGATCATTACTGTTGGATCATCATCACTGTATCATCATCAAATATGGATCATCACTTGATCTTGATCATCATCAAGTCTGGATCATCATCACATATGGATCATCACTTGATCTAGATCATCATCAAGTCTGGATCATCATCATCGGTGCTATCTCAGAATGGTTCTATCTCTCAATTATTCTCATCATAGGAAGTTCTACAGATCCATCCCTTTTTCATGTTGGTTGTAGGCCTACCCTTCATGTAGGTATTCAACACTTATACCTGAACCTAAGTCAAAATGGCCTACCCAGCTCTTACATCTGACCTCATCTTGTCAGAAAGGAATGCCCAGCACTCACATCTGACCTCATCTTGTCAGAAAGGCCCAACACTCACATCTGACCATGTGTAAACACATCATGCCAGAATGGCTCAGCACTTACATCCGACCTCATCTTATCAAAATAGGTCCACACTTACATCTGAACCCATCTTGTCAGAAAGGCACAACACTCACATCTAACCATGTGTAAACACATCACGCTAGAATGGATTAGCACTTACATCCGACCTCATCTTGTCAGAAAGGATTTGCACTTACATTAGACCATGTGTAAACACATCGCATCAAAAGAGATCTTAGTCCTAGACTGAGGATATTTGGTAACTGACCAGGTGCCTCCATTCTCCTAGAGAATGGCATCATCCCTTATATCTGATCAAGTGGGAACACATCCCTCAATCACATCAGAATGGCCATGCACTGACATCTGATCATGTAAGAGTACATCCTACAGTCATATCAGAATGGCCCTCAGTCCTAGACTGAGTATTCCTAGTAATTGACCAAGTGCCTCCATTCCAAGAATGGTATTTATCCCTTACATCTAATCATGTAGGAACCAATCCTACAGTCACATCAGAATGACTCAACACTCACATCTGACATGGAAGGAACCAAATCCTCTCACCATGATAGAATGGCTCAGCCCTTACATCCGACCATGGAAGGAACGTAATCCTCTCACTATGTTAGAATGGATATAGGTCTCATCATTTCCCCTTAGAGGGAACCTCTATCTGGAGAACACCAAGCTTCTCCCTGAAGTACTCAAACTTCACTCTATAAAATGGATTCGTTAACGCATCAGCTATCTGTTCGTCTGTCACAACATACTGGATCTTCACTGCTCCTCTCTACACCATATCCCTGATATAGTGATACTTGATCTCAATATGCTTCGAATTGTCATGGAACACTGGGTTCTCTGACAACTTCACACAACACTGGTTGTTGCAATATATACAAGTAGCATCCAACTGGAGATCAAATAAATCAAACAATATATTTCTCAGCCATACTGCCTCACAACTAGCTGAACAAGCTGCGACATATTCTGCTTCAGCTGTACTCAGTGCCACACATGACTTCTTCCTGCTAAACCAAGAGATCATACCTGATCCCATACTGAAGGAGCATTCTGAAGTGCTCTTCCTATCGATGGCACTGCCTTCCCAATCTGAATCAACATAACCCTCTAGGTTAATCTTCTAATTTGCCTTGTACTTGAGCCCATAATCAATGGTACCATTTAGGTACCTTAGAATATGCTTTGCAGCAATCAAGTGAACATGTTTTGAATCTATCAGGAACTGGCTCAAGGTGTTCATAGCAAAGAAAATATCTGGTCTTGTGTTCATTAGGTACATCAAGGACCCAATCATCTGACGATACATCATAGCATCAACCGCTTCTGATGAAGCATCACTCAATTGCTTTAGGTTTGATGCCATAGGTGTGGTTATGGCCTTGTAGTCCATCATCCCGAATCTCTTCAGAATCTCTACTGCATACTTCCCTTGTCTAAGGAATATTCCATCCACATTCTTCCAAAACTCAATGCCTAAGAAATAGTGCATTATACCCAAGTCTTTCATTTCAAACCCAGTAGCAAGTTTCCTCTTCTTATCATCAATCAACCCATCCATACCTATTACAAATAGATCATCCACATATAGTAGGAGTATCATTGGATTTCCATCTTCAACCTTGTAGTAAAGGTTGGAATCTGCTTTACTCTTGGTAAAGCCCAAACTGGATAGAAAGCCATCAATTCTATTGTACCATGTCCTAGGCTCCTGTTTCAAACTATACAGGGATTTCTTCAATCTACACACATGAGACTCCCTGTCATGTGTCTCAAAACCAAGTGGTTGCTCCACATACACTTCCTCTTCTACTACACCATTCAAGAAAGCAGTCTTGACATCCATCTGGTGTATCTTACATTTCATCACTATAGCTAGAGAAAGTACTGATATGATGGAAGTGTATATGCCTACAGGTGCAAAGGTTTCTTCATAATCTATTCCTTCTTTTTGGGAGAAACCACGAGCCACAAATATTGCTTTATATTTCTCTATGCTTCCATCTACAAGATGCTTGATCTTGTAGACCCATTTGGAAGTTACAATGGACTTCCCTTTTGGTCTTGGAACAACATCCCAAACATCATTATTCATGATCAATTGATACTTTTTGATCATAGAATACTTCCATTCTTTCCTTTCTGCCACTTCTTCATAGTTGGAAGGTTCTTTATCGATAATGTCACATAGCAAGGCTACATAACTGGAGCAGGACCTAGTTCTCTTCCTTCCTCTGTGTGTTTCTTCTGAAGCTCCATATCTTTTTGCACCTTGGATAATTCTTCTGAGGTGGATCTACAGGTTCTTGAGGTTCTTCTAATTCTCGATCTTCTTCTTGAATTTCTTTGTTCATGGTTGTATCATGAATTCTCGGTGCTCTTGTTTCTTCAAGTTGTTCAGTCGGTCTCTTCCTGGATTTGATGTAGGATGAATATTTGTCAAATGTTCCATCTCTGCTAATGCCAATATTCTTGAACCCTAGGAAGTATATTCTGTAAGAATTTGAGCTTTCAGAGTATCCCATAAATATACCCTTCTTTCCTGAAGGATCTAACTTCATCCTCGTTTCTTTTAGAATGTGTATATATACAAGATATCTGAATATTATGAGATGGCTGACTTCTGGTTTCTTGCCTAAGAAGACTTCTTTAGGAGTCTTGTTCTCTAGTACTTTGTGTGGAGTACGGTTCTGTACATACACCACTGTTCTGGTAGCTTCTACCCATAGATGCATGGGAAGATCTTGGTCATGAAGCATGGCGCTTGCTGCTTCCATGATTGTTCTATTCCTTCTTTTTGCAATTCCATTCTGTTGTGGATTATATGGAGTGGATAACTCCCTCTTAATCCTTGAGTCTTTACATAGCTCTTTGGATTCATTTGATGTGAATTCTCTGCCATTATCTGATCGAAAGGTCTTGATCTTCTTTTAAGTGTGGTTCTTGATCAAGGCTTTGCATTTTTTGAACTTGCTGAATACTTCATCCTTGTTCTCCATAAAGTATAGACATGCCTTTCTAGAAAAATCATCAATAAAAGAAACATAGTATACATGCCCACTTAATGAACTAGATGACATTGGACCGCATACATCAGAGTGGATGATTTCCAAGATTCCTTTTGCCTTGCTCTCGCTACTTGGAAATGTCTTCTTTATGTTCTTCCCCTTCACACATCCTTTCCATACACCTTCATGTTTTTTTTTCATTTCTGGGAGACCTTCAACAGCTTTGCTTGCAAGTGGTAGTGCTCTATAATGCACATGTGCAAGCCTTCTATGCCAAAGCTCATTTGGTTCTACCGAGTCATGAACCAAAGCTTGTTTTGGTTGGCCCTTCAATTTGTATAGTCCTCATTTTTGTTCCCCAATCACTACTGCATCATCGAAATACTTTCCCTTTGGCCACATGAGAACTTGGCCATCTACAAATGAAACCCTCATTCCTTTTGCATCCAATGCAGATATGGAGAGGAGGTTCTTCTTTAGTCCAGGTACAAACAATACATCTTTCATCTTGATAGAATTTCCAGAGTCTAGCTTGTAGGAGGATTCACTACTACCTTTTATTGGATACTAGTATTCATCTTTGAGTTTCACCTTGTGAGGTGATTCATGTTCAGATAATTTCACAAAGGATTCCTTGAATCTTGTCATATGCTTGGAAGCACCGCTGTCTATAAGCCAATCATTGCCGCCATGTGTGATAGTTCCTGTGAGAGAGGAAATCCGAACATATTCTTCATCACTTAAAGAATCATCATTGTCTTGTCTGTTTCTCTTTGTGGAAGGTTCATCATCCTCTGTAGCATGAGCATGATGTCTTCTTTTGTTTCCCTTCTTCTTGTGAGAACTACTTTTGTTTCTAGGACAATCTCTAGCAAAGTGTCATATTTCATCACATGTATAGCAAATGAAGTTAGAATTATCTTTATTCTTTCTAAAGTTATTCCTCTGATGAGAGTACTTACCTCTGTGGTGGCTAGATCTGGTTTTCTTGGATTGTACTGTGAGATCTTGATCTTCACTTCCCATCTTTTCTTCTCAAGATGCTATCTGAGCTTCTTCTTGAGAGAATTCTTCCCATAGTTTGTTGAAATTGACTAACTTATTTATGGCATAGATCCCTTGAATGAAAGAGTCCCATGTCATTGGGAGGCCATTCAAGGTGGTATTCACAATCTCTACTTTCTCCACTTCTTCATCTACTACTTTAAGATGTTATTTGATCTGGGAGACCCTTGTGAAGTATGACTATATGGTCTCTGCATTCTAAATATTCACATTCTTCAATTTGTTCCTGAACGTCATCTTCCGGTTTATGTTCTTTCCTTCAAACAATTTGGTTAGGGAATCCAACATAGCTTTAGGTGTCTTTAAGGAGGATACATGTGGTATGAGATGATCCTTGATTGAATCAGCAATAATCCTCTTAGCCATAACCAATTTATTCATGTGTAAGGCCTTAGTCGCATCTCCCTCTAGAACTAGAATCTCCTCATTGATGTAGGAGTCAAAATCATTTTCTTCTAGGACCAAGGAGATCCAGGTCAAGATGTCTGATCTGAATCTGGAGTTGAATTTCTGCAGTGCTGGTTCAGGAGTAGATTAGGGTTTGGATTTTCCAAAGTTTTTTCCAACCAAATGATTTGATATTGATCTTGAAACTTTGAGATCAATCTATACCTGGGGTCACTGAAAAATTCCACTTTTGTGGAAATACCTAACTTCCGGCAGCAATGTCGTGTCCAAAAGTGAAAAAGCTCAGAATTGGATTCTGCTTCGATAGAAAGTTGCGCCCTAGGGAGGAGAGTTAGTACAACCTTATTTTGCTGAAAACCTATGGAGAGAGATCCACAAAGTAGGAATCCCTAGTTCCCACAAATGCATAGTGTCTTCTTCTTAGGTTAGCTCTGATACCATGTTAGATTTTTTAACATTAAGCTAGCATTATATTAGGATCTTTTAACTGAGAGAATAACAAGCACAACAATCAAACACAAGAGACAACGAACACAATGTTTTTCCTCAGGGAAACCATAAATGGAGAAAACCCTGTAACTTCCTCAGAGATAGAATCAACACCAAAAGTAGAACCCCGAAATAGTAAGATGATCTCCTGACAA